>PTFA01000061.1:1581692-1607276 GCA_003342895.1 Casuarius casuarius | reverse complement strand
GGGGGGGGGTGTTGGTCGCCCGAACTTCGCGGCGCTGCGCGGAAACTTCGCGGCCGCTCGGCCGGGGGAGCCGAGACGCGCAGCGGATGCGAGGTGATTTGTTAGTCCGACTGCGCGCTTTGAGAGCTGATGTCCCCGCGGAGCGGGCGCGCTTTTCCCCTTTATTTATTTTTATTAAAACATCAATCTGCTGCGGAGCTGGGTGAACTCGGTTTCACCTAGAGCACATAAAATTCTCCATACCGCGGAAATAAGCACCTGCCATCAATCAGCGCCGTTCCCGACACATCGATCAATTTGGGGTTGTTAATCCGAAAGGAGGAGTTTTAATTGCTTCCTGCGCGCTCGGCGGCGGAGAGGCGCCGCGGCCCCGCGCAGCGCGGCCCGGCCCAGGTGAGCGGCGCCGCGCGGCCCCTGCTCCGCGCCCCGCGGAAATAACGCGTTAGCGCGGTTTCTGCGCCCGCTTCTTGCGGGCCGAGCCGCACCCGCGGTCTGCTCCGCTGCTGCAAAGCCGGGCTTAGCCGGCGGCCTTGGCCTCCCGCCGCGCGCCTCGTTTCTGCCGGGCACACGTGCTCCGGTGCCAGCAGAAAGTCCGTACTATTTATTTAAGGCCCCATTTATTGTGCGTTGCTTTTACCGTGCTGCGATACCTCTGCAGCCTGGGCGCTGCCGAAGCCGCCCGAGCTCCCGGCGAAGCGCCGTGCCCTGCGCTGTGGCGTCGGGCCTCGCGGCTGCGTCGGGGCCTCGCGGCTGCCGGAGATCAGGAGCTTGCGGGAATCCGTGACTTTGCTGGGGCACCTTGAACATCAGGAGCTTTCGGAGGAGTTTTGTTACATTTTGTTACAGTTATCCATGCACTGCTATAGGTATTAAGGAATAACGCTGAAAATACTTTTCACCCTGTTCCTTTCCCTAAGCAATAGCTTTATCTCTGAGTTTTGCCCTTGTTTCACGCTTTCCCGGGGCTCTGGGGTGGTTTAGCGGTGCTGGTGTCACCCATGAAGCTCATGGGGTGCTGTGCATCCAGCTGACGTGCCGGGATGCAGTTTTCCTAGTTTTTCTTTCCTCCCAGCGCAGGGAGGCGGGAGAAGCCGGGCAGGGCGGCTTGGGCCGGAGCAGGGAGCCGGCTGCGGGTGCTTCCCGGGGCCGGGACGCCGGCGCGGGCACGCCGTGACCTCGCAGCCGTGCCCCTTCGAAGCACCTCTGCGGCTGCACGAACCGGCGCCGTTTGGGCCGTTACAGCGCAAAAGCAGCGGTCCCGAACGCGGGGCCGTGCGTGGCCGCGGCAGGCAGCGGCGCTGGCGGGAGCGGGCCGCGCTCCTCCGGCTTTGCAGGCCTGCCATCTACCGGCTGCTGCCCGCACGCTGCCGCCGCCGCGCAGCACCCGTGCAGCACCCGTGCAGCACCCATGCAGCGCCCGCGGGCCCTCCTTGCACGGGGCGGTTTTGCAGGGCTTCCCGTGGCGACGTCCCCCAGCGCCAAGGGGCTCCCGCGAGGGCGCTGCCAGGAGCTCTGCGGTCCCGTCGCCTTCCGCCTCCCAGGCCGGGTTCATCCCGCCAGGCGAAGCGCGACGGGCGCCCAAAACGCATGCGGCCTCCCGCGTGGTCGGGGCGAGAGCCCCACGGCGCCGGGCTGCCTCTCCCGCGGAGCCGCCCGCCCCAGCGCTGCTGCGACGTGCAACTCGCCCTCGTTTGCTTATTGCCAACTCGTTAAAATGTGCAACCCCGAAACTCCCGGCGCTCATTACGGCGCGGTCAACGCACGCCTTCCAAGGAGGGGGCTGTAATGAGACGATGATATTTTCCTGCTCTGCATGATGCCACGTGCATGATGCCGCATGCAACGGGCAGAGCCGGCAGCGGGAGGCACGGGGGCCCGGGCTGCTCCTGCCCCGCCAGCAAACGCCTTTGCACCTGGTAGCGCTTCCCCCCGGCCGGCGGCAGCAGCGGCCCGCGGACGGGTTTTGCCCTCCCGCGCCTCCGCTGTGCTGCGTGACTATTGCAGCACTTGCACGGGATCCCGGGGTGCTCGGCCACGGGCGCAGGGAGAGGGGCGGCTCTGCGGCCGGCCGGGGAGAGACGACACCGTGTCCTCGTCCGCACGAGCGGCGACTCCCTGGGCGAGCGGCAGTGCCCCGGCGCGGGCTCGAGTCTGCCTGAGCCGAGCTAAACACCGTCTGCGGCCCCGAGGGCTGCAGCAGCGTTCGCGGTTGGGACCCTCCTCACGACGGCACCGGGGCAGCGGGGTTGCGATGTTGAGCCGTCGTGGTGCGGGCGATGGGAAGGACTGCGAGACCTTGCAAAAACCTGCAAGACCCTGCAAAGCCCTGCAAGACCCTGCAAAGCCCTGCGAGACGCTGCAAGACGCTGCAAGATGCTGCAAGGCCCTGCAAGACCCTTCAAGACCCTGCGAAACCCTGCAAAGCCCTGCAAGACCCTGTGAAACCCTGTAAGGCCCCGCAAGACCCTGCAAGACGCTGGAAGACCCTGCAAAACTCTTCAAGACCCTGCAAAACCCTGCAAGACCCTGCAAAACCCTGCAAAGCCCTTCAAGACCCTGCAAGACTCTGGAAGACCCTGCAAAACTCTTCAAGACCCTGCAAAACCCTGTAGGACCCTGCAAGACTGTGAACACGCGCCGTAGCCTGCACAGGCCGGAGCGCACTCTCGCACGGAGACGCTTGCAGCGGTTTGCTCGCGCGGCACGGGCGACGCTGCCCCGCGCTGTGGTCGGGAGCACCTCTCTCTCCCGCGCCTTCCCTCCGCTCGGCTCCTTCGCAGCGTGCGGCCGCAGCCCGTTCCCTGCCGCCTCCTGTCCTGCTCCTTGGCAGCCGGCGGCTCGCGTTTCCCGCTCGCAGGAAGCGGAGGCGAGACGGCCGCCTGGGGTGGCGATAAGCCCGTCTCTTCCTTTCACGTATGGGGGTTAAAATCTAGCATTTTGGGTCTCTCCCTTTCTTCCCTCTTTGCTTTTTAGCCAAATCTGCTTAAATTTGGAAGCAGGCCCCTGCGCGGCTCCCGACTCCCTCCCTGGGGCCGCCACCACCGAGGCTGCTCCGTGCGGCCGCGTCCCTGCGTCTCGTGCACTGGGGCAGCAGCCCACCTCGAGGCACGGTCCTGGGGGGGCCCTGCTGCGGCTTCAGCGGATCCCCCCGAAACCACAGGGGTCTTTGGGGTCTCACGCGCGCCCGTGCAGCGCTTGCAGGTGCGTCAGCAGTGCAGCCTCGCCACGAGCCGCTGCCCCCTCCGCGCCGCGATGCAATCAGAGGTGGCTGTGTTTGCGCCTCTGCCAGGAATCCAAGTTTTCCGACTGCGAAGGAGTTTCCCCACTTGATTGCATTTTTTTTCCCTTCAGCCCTGGATAATCTGCATGAAGCAGCCAAGTGCTCGGCTTTGGCTGGGCGCAAGAGAGGGGCAACTGCAGGGGAGCGGGGGGTCGCGTGAGCGGTGATGCTGCTCCTGGTACCATGGTCGTCTCCCCTTTTCCACCATTTATTCGTCGTCTCGTGCTCCAAAAGCGGTCACCGAGCCTGCAGTGGAAATGCTTGCGTAATTGCCGCATTATATGGATCATTGCCCTTGCACAGCGGAGCTGCTGGAGCAACCGGCCGTTTATCTGGAAAATCGCTGCGTGGCGAGAGCGCGCTGGGCCCGATGCTCGGTCTGCCCCAGCACGCGCGTGCCGCGACCGCGGTGCCTGGCTGCCTCCGCCGCTATTGCTCGGTGCTGTAAAATACACCTGCGTTTGAGAAGGTATGGAAAACTGCAATTTATACATGACATAAACTCTGTAAATATTTGCATTTCGCTCCGTGGCTGCGTCTGCGGGAGCGGGCGGGAGCGGAGCTGCTCCGTGATCTCCCCGCACAGCTCCTTCCCCTCGGTCGCGCGGCCGGACTGACAACTCCTTTGCGCCGGTGTTACCTGTCAAAGCACTACTTAACCTTCCAGAGCAAGTTTTGTTGTTTTCAGAAATAGAAATGCGGTGATAATTGCATGCCTCCCTCTTCCCCGCGTGATGCAAGGAGTCGGACACATTCGCACCTCTGGGGAGCACATCTGGATCCGCTGCTCGCCCCGAGCCGCTCCGGTTCGCGGCGCCGCGGAGGGAGAGGCAACTTCGGCGTATGCATATCGGCACGGAAAACAAGCCCGCACGCAGCTCGGCGATAGGAATCGCATTAAATAAATATATAGCGAGCCGGGTGTCACAACAAGGAGATGTACAATTACGAAGACGAAACACCCCGAGGAAATCAGCACGCGGCTTATTAATACCGGGGCCGGCAGAAGACAACTGTCAGACAATTGGTCAACAAGGTACACGGTATCTGTTAGGCACCGACTAACCCATTATGATCTTTATGAAGTGTCCTTTTGGGGGTCGAGATCTTCAAATATGAGTTGGAAGACCCTTTTCTTTTATTAGTTGCTAAGCTCTTTATACTTTTACCATATTGCGGCAGGTTAGAAGTCTGAGCTTTATTGTCTTATGTTATTGAAAATCCAGATTCCCGCAGCCTTCTCCCTCAGGTCAAGATTTGTCTGAGAATACATTCTCATTTCTCCATGTACAAAGGCTGTCTGGAGAGAGGCAGAAAAAGATTATGACTGTAATATACTTAAATCCAATTTATTTGCCTGACTAGAAACTTCCACACTTCACAATTGCTTCCTACAGAAGATTTTGTATTTAATTCTCTCGCCGCGGCAGGGAGCGGGAGCGAGCTCGCTCCTCGGGCAGGTGTATAGATACATATATATATATATATATGTTCAGCACACACCTGAGCCGGGCGAAGCGCCGCGCAGGAGGCGGTGGAGATCGCACGTGCACGCACGCGCTTTGCACGTTTGCAACTTGTTTCTGCTCAGGAAAAGCGAATTGGAAAGGGACCTTTGATGTCGTCGGCAGAGCCGGTGCCACGGGTCGGTGCTCGGAGCGAGGTGCAGTGATTTCCCGCTGCTTCGGGGCGATGCTGCTCCTCAGCCTGTTGCAGGACCCAAAAAAACCCTAAATAGCCTAAACAGATTGCAAATCAGCTCTGGGGCAGCTCCTTATTTGCACATGAACTTTAAGCATGTGGATGCATCGCACGGGCTCTCCTGGACTTTCCAGCCTGTGAACCGAGGGGATTTAATCCTCGTTTCTGGTCCAGGGCTGCTCCAAAATGCACTGCCGTTCCCCGGCGTGCCGGCACAGCACCTTTTCCCCACAACCTTCCCCACAAATTCCAAAGTTTTCACCCTCCAGGGCTCTAAAATCACGAAAATTAATGCTGGAAAAGATCCGCGCAGCCATCCAATCCATCCCTGCTGCCAGGCGGGATCGCTCAGCAAAGCAGCTCGTGGGGAGGCAACGAGGCAGCGACCTGCGCGGAGGCAAAAATTCGGGGAAAAAGTCAAAACTGCTCGAAATGACTGTTTCCAGGCAAGCAGGCACAGCTGCTTTTTTGATGTTTTTGGTGTGACGGTTACTCTGGAAGGAGCCTCAGCCAGAAGTTTGTCCCAAGTTGAGCGCCCATTCAACTCTCTTTACATTTTTCTTTCTTTTTGGCTGTACGAAGACTGATCCCACAGCGGTAACCTGAAAGCCGTGCAATATCCAACTCTCGTCCCCTATTTCGGAGCTAACAAGCTGGCGCCGCCTGCGAGCCGGGCGCTTCCCCCGGCCTGCCCTTCGCCTCCGCCGGGGTTTTTCCAAAGCAGGGCAGGGAATCAGCAGGAAAACTCATTTTCCTGAAACATGCGGTTTATACGTGTGCTAATAAGGAAGCGTTAAGCCCTATTTAGTGAATGTAAGTTGGCGCTCGCTTGTGCTTGCCGGCTGCTGAGCCCAGTCGCTGCTCGCTCTGGGGAAGGACTCCGCGTGCCGGCCCTGCCGTCGGGGCTGCCCGGGGCTTCGCGGCCCCCTGGAAGCGAGGAGACCCCGCGGGGCGGTTTGCTCGGCTGGGACACAGGTGGTTATCGATGACGTCCCCTTTTCTTATTTAACTGCTTGAGATCGTCCGAGAGTGGAGTGATTCAAATCAGGGAGCCAAATAACCGCATTTAATCGTGACTTAAATCAGAAAAGCGAGGAGCTTTGATTTAAGTAATTGTGGTTTTCCTTTTCATTTTGCTTTGCATTTGTACTTTTTTTGTTCTCCTAAAGAAAGTTTTGTCCCCTTTGGGTGATGTAGTGGAACTGAAAATTGTCTTTATAAGAAACCAGGTGATATTTGTTGCTAAATGAAGAATGCACAGCCTCTGCTCGAGTGTTTAAGCAATGCTCGTGAATGTACTTTTATTCAAATTCTTAATTTTTACATAAAAAACATTTCTCTGCTATGTTTTCCTTCCTTTTCTGTTGTTTGTGGTTCACCGCTCATCGCCTCGAGCTGCAGCGTGGAAGGGGACGGGGACGCGGGATGGGTCAGCGCAGCAGTTCACGTCTCTTCTCGCAGGTATGGCTTCATTCAGACAAATGGCGCTGCTTTTTTTTGCTTTTTTACCTTTTTTTAGGCCGGGGTGGGTTCGCGCCTCAGCCCAGGCACCTAACCAGCCCAACCAGCTTGCAGCGCGTCGTGCACGTTGGCTACTTTTCTCTGTTAGCATCGCTGAAGAGAGCGTGCAGCGCGGGTGCAGGTTAACCACGCCAGGTCTGAGCGGGCGCCGAGCTTCAAACGAACCGCGTTGGGCCCTCGGTGTTCTTCCGACGTGTTTCTTGTGTGCAAATGAGGCTGGATTTCCGAACTTCGAGCAGTTTGCAGATGAGTTTATTAGCGCTGCGCTCGGAAGCCGTATACTCCTGGGGTCGGAGCCAGGCGCCGGGAAACCTCAGCGAACATTATTTATACTGTTAAACAAAGTCGGGAACTTCAGACATCTGGTATTCGCCGCCGAAGCAGGCAATGAAAACAAAGACATATTTGTAATCATACTCAGTAGTCTTTTTATGTGAAGTAATTACCAAAATAATCTGAAGACGTGGATCAGATTATTAATGGAAATTATAGCCTGCAAACTACAGTAATGCACATCTCCACCTTTCATAGAGCAGACGGGGAGCGGTGCGGCGTAATGAATAGCCCTGGGGTTGCGCGGTGCCAGCGCCGCTACTTCGAAATCTGTCGGCTGACGGCTCTAAGGGGAGCGTTTGCAGCCCCGGTGCTGCCCGCGGCCTCGGCTCCGCCGCTGAAATTAAAGCACGTGCACGAGCACCGACGAAGCCGCTGGAGGGATGTTGTTTTGCAGGTGACCCGCGGCTTGCAGCACCGTGCAGGCACGAGTCGGTGACGTGCGGGAGACAGGGCTGCCCGAACACGGGAGCGCGATTGCAGTCTGCTTCTTTCGTTATTTATTCGTGCTGCCATTGAATCGTCCGCTCTTCAAAACCCGCAAAGCTAGAAAACTCACTTTTATTTGTCGTGTGCCCCGTTACAACTTTTAAGAGATTTTCCCTGTTGTCCAAGGTAATTCTGCAAATGCTCAGAGACATGGAGGAATTGCCCGTCAGCCCGATGCTGCGCGGCGGATGGTGCCAGCGACTGCTGCTGCTGCCGCTCGCAGCTGATGCTAAGTTTTGTGTGTGAACAGCTCCAAATTGCACCCAGCAGCAAATCCCAGACCGGTTATTCTACCTGGACCTATTTAGTCTTAAGCCCTCTCAAAGCTCTGTTGCCTGGTCTCCCCATGTGTTCAGGCCCGTGCTACGCCGAGTCCACTGAAGAGCCCGAATTACTGCGAACCGAGCGATGGCAGAAGCAGGCAGCCGCTGCCCTCCGCAGAAAGGCACGGGAAAGCGTCATTCCCCATCAGTGGCCATGCTGAGAGCGATTGCCGTCAGCCTGAATCCCTCGTTTGGCTCGTTTTGCAATCAGCGTCTCTTGTACATCGACATTTTTAAAGCTTCTCAGAGCTTTTCCTGTGGGTTCCCGAGGGGCTGAGCCCCGCTGCCCAGGCCGGCGGCTCCGGGAGGACCCGGGCGACACCGAGGAGGAGCCGCTTGGTGCCACGCAGGCGGCGCTGAGCTGCCCCAGCATCAAGACACACGTGGGAAATCCATTGGGAACGTTCTTTCTTTTTTACAGTGTTTTTAGTTTATAAGGTTCTGCTTTCTTATCCAGCTGGCACTTTGTCCTTCAGCTATGTGAAAATACGAATATTGTGAATATGAACATCGGACCCAGCGTGAGTCCCAGCGCTTCCCTCTTGCCCGGGCGGACGCGAAGGGAGGAGGAAGAGAAGTCCACGTGCTCTGCAGCATTTCCCAATGGCTCAAAGCCACCGCCGGGAGGCCGTGCGAGCGGAGCTCGGTGCAGGGCAGACGTCTGCTCCCGGGCGCGCGGGGAGCTCCGGCAGCACGGCACGCGGCCGGTCGGCTCCTTTCTCCGTGTGGTTTCCGTCTGGAGAGGGACCAGTTCCACCACGGCCGCCTCCGCCGAAACACCTTGGGGCTTCTGCGGGGCCGCGTCGCCTCCGCAGCCTTCGGAAGCTTCACAGGCCTCTCGCTGTGCAATTACAGGAGGATTTTAGTCTGACTATACATTAAAAACTCCTCTCTCTAAAGAAATTCAAAGATCAGAGGCGTTTTCTTTCAAGTATTACATTGAAATGTGAACACTCCTGCTGCTTATTACAAAATGTTTCTACGAGGCACTGCAGAACTCTCAGACTTCGCGTTTTCATTGTTAGAATTTTTTTTGCTCTATTTAAACATTAAATCCAGGCATCCTGGTGGTACTGCAGTTTCTTTTACTGAAACTATGGAAGTTTTAATTAGGGTCTGAAGAGAATGCACAGTCACAAGCCATTGTTATGGAGAGCATTAGCAGGGCTAAGAGAATAGAAACCAAACAAAAAATAAATGACACTTGTGTCCTTCAGATATGTGAAAATGTGAATGCAAATTCTATAGCCTTATTTTTCCTGATCCCCACTATTCTCTAATCTTATCAAATACACATTCCCATATTCTGAGTCAGTCTGATAAAGCGGCTTGATATAAACAAGTTGCATTAGATTTTGCAGAGCACATTTTCCTAGTAAATCCAATTTCACAATTTTTTTCTGGTGACATATGAGCCATTCCTTAGTATATAAAATGCTCTTTGAATATTTTAACGACTGTGTTCTACAACACCGTGTAGCATAATGCGGCTGTCCTGTACACAGCGGTTCTTCAGAAACCATCTTTTATGGGAAATGTGTTGTTTCACCGTAGGCTCCTTGCGTACTCTTTCGAGACGCAGGTAGCCGGCGCCTGCCAGTAGCCACCTGGGCTACCGGTACCTGCCCGGCTGCAGCGCGGCTGCTGCGTGAGCTTTTGATACCGCTGTTTGTCTGCGAACGGAGGTGCCTCAAGGTTCATAAATCTGTATGCAGTAGTATGGGTTCTCTAACAGCAATTCATTTTAATTATGTGAGACATAAAAAGACCACCTACAGATGAGACAATACAGCTGTAAGATTCTCAAGGTTACTATGGGGAATACTTCATAACTGAAGTATGTTTTCCCTAAGGAATTATACTACCATTTGATTTAATTTTTAATTTTTACATTTTAATCAAAAATAGATCAAATGGTGGTGTTATCTCCTGGGAAACATACTTCAGATATGAAGCAGTCCATGTTCCTTTTAAATATGTAAAGCTGCCATTTATGTATAACTCATGAATGACACCCTGTGTTGCAAGCAAATATCATGCAGTGATTTCTATAGTTGCAGTAACAACACTATAATCATACACAAATATCACTACACCTGATTCTACAAAGCAAATGGTATTAAATAGTGTGAACTTCAGAAGCTAATACAGTACGTAGCTAGTGCTGAATAAGATCCATCATTTCTCGAACGTGTGCACGGTAGTATTGGCAGGGACCATAGCCGGTAAAACTTATCATGACTGAGAAGTCTCGGAGAGCAGGAACCTGTTGGTGTAGGCACCATTTAGGAGCACAGTACGTTATACGTTAGTTAAGGGAGACATGGGGAAGCCTGGGCCGTAGAGTCTTGCCCAAAGAACTTTGCTTTTCACTTTATTTTCTTCCCAGGGTTTCCAGCTATGTCTGTGAATTTTAGTTTTCTGTACGAGTCACTTCAGTAAAATGTCTCGCCAGCAATGCAAACTCCTGGTACTTATCACAGCCGTGTCTACCAGTCTCTATATGCAGTTATTTTCGATAGAAGTTTCACGCATGATAAAATGTCAAGGTGTAACTTTTAATGTTATAACTGCTGCCGGCAATCAACACAAATACAGGATTATTAATTTGTGACTATTAATCTGCTAACATAGGATATCATATCATGTTCTCAGGAACCAGCCTATCAGCTTCTCAGGAGAGTTGCCAAGCTTTTTATACTTACCGGCATTCAGTTTTCCCTAGTAATATAGGCATAAACATCATTCATTTTCAAATGTATTATTTTCAAGAGATGTGTTTTAACTATAAATTTCTTGGCTTCATGGCCAGTCAAATACAGACTGCCTTTAAACCCCCCACATGCCAGAAACAAACTTCTTTCTTTTTTGTTAGCAGCCAACATGAAGCCAACGAGTAATTACTAGCAAATGAATAATTAAGTGAACACTATTACCATAGTCTAAAACAACTAAACCTAGTACAAGATGTTATACAACATGTATAATGTATTTATTATTTTCATCAATAACGTACTCATCCTGCTCCCTTTCACTTTCACTCTTGCTACTTCAGACATCAAACCAGGCCCAATTCTCTTGAAAAGTGTTTCATCTGCTTACCTTTATACAAAATGTATGTACAGTTCTGCCCAGACAAATCCTGCGTTCATCCATAAATAGACACAGTTACTTTACACTCAGTACATGCAGCCATGTATGTCACATGTACGTGACAAAAAAAGCAGAAAAGCAAGCAAACACCTACGCTGTCATCTTCCCTCCCTTGGTTTCAGCGTCGCCATTCCTGAGCACAACTGTCCCCGTCCCAGGACCGCTGGACTGCGCTGTTTGGCAAGCGTTACCTTTTTCCACAGCAGCCATTTAACAGAAGTCTTCTCTATAACTGGAATAAATGCAAGCATGTAAATAAATTAACATATATTTATTCCTCAAACAAGTTTCATTACATTTTTTGAAGATTTTGCAGAAATGGCTATTTAAAGTAAGGGCTTTAAAATGCAGCATATCCTGCATTTGGTCAGCAGATGTATTCTGAGTCCTCACGAGGACTTTACAGAGGTGAATGCCCTGCACCTACGTTTCTCATTAAGCCTCACTGCAACAGGCCTACGTAATGCAGGGCAACAGAGTCTCTTTTGGGATTAGATGGACAGCGAAGGCTGGGTCTGCGCTGGCTAGCGATTCAGTGCAGCAGGTGAACAGCCCACTGAAGCAGCTTGTGTTGAGGCCCCTACACCTGTGCTACATGTAGTTGGGGGTTTTGCTCCGGACCAGATTGTCTAGTCCGCTGCACCGAACAGAAGCGCCTGAAGGACCAGTCTTGGTTCAGACTCCTGTGGTCCCGTGAGGGCTGGGCAACACTTGATGTGCACCTGGAACGGAGCTCCTCGGTTGGGCTGCTTCTGGAAGGAGCTGCTACACAGGCTCTAGAAGCGTGCTAAAAGCCGAACCCATTCACAGTAAATGGCAATGGTTGGGGAATTTGCTTCAAAAATCACACTATATGAAGTAAAACGATCACCTAAATAAAGCCGTAAGTTGGAAGAGATCACAGCTTTGATTCACAAAGGTATCTAGGCACCTACCTTTCTACTGAAGTCTACAGGAACTTAGATCTAATCCTATGATATTCCAGCTAGCTGAGGAAGAACAGAATCTGGAAACACAGAGGGAGAGGAACACCTGAAGAATACTAAAGCTTAACTCTATTAAACCAAACCTATAGAGGAATTACTTCATTTCAAAATATTGATTTTGCATATCATTCATATGTCTGGCCAGTGAGGGGGAAAAACTGTGTGGGCTATACTGTGGAAATGGCATTTTACATAATATGAACCAGAATCAGTTTTTATTTACCTTTATGCCTTGGTGTCTGCAGAACACAATTCAATTATTAATAGAATAACAAAAGAAAAACAGTCAATTTCATACTGTAGCCAAAGTACATGTTTAATGATTCTGCTTTTGAGAGTAACAATTTACAAAATACAAAGTTAAAAATACTAGATTGTATCATTTTTACTTGATTTAAAAACAGGCTGTATGTCTAATTTACTATACACATGTAAATAAAGTATCACTCAAGTTACTGTGTGTACAAAGCATAGTATTAATATAAGGAGCATATAAAATTTATTAATAAAGAAAAATTCCATAGTTATTACAAGGCAAAGTCTTACAAAAATAATTTTGTGGTACTACTGCAGATCTGACGCAAATCTGCTTTGAAGAAATATTTACCGGACCAAACCTGTACTGCATTCATCTGTACCTATTACAAGAGCTTTATGATTCTGACTAACAGCAAACCTTGAAACAAATGACAAATACAGTATACCTATTTTAAAAAATAGCACTATTATAAGTCTTCAATATATTAAACTATTTCAAGTACAATTTATTTTCACACTGGCCGATTTACAAATGCACTCCTTACTACACTAGGGAAAAAACACACCCAAATACTTTCTAGCCCGAAGACTCACTTTAAAGTTTATCTAGAAATGTATGAACTCGTTTGTGAAAAATCAGGGATAATGATGATGTTTCTAAAAAAGAACTGGCCAAAAATGTCAGTTAACACTTCAGAATGAATAGACTAGCATTCATTTGACCAGGACCAAAGAAAGCAAAAGCAATGATACACAGCAGATGCTGCTTTGCCCCATAAAGAAATGAAGAGCTGGCACATGGATTTAGGTTCATGAAATGAACACCACCAGTTACTTCACATTTAGAGACTTTACATAGAATATAATCAAATTTACATCTATACAGAGTATTTTATCAGCAGTAGCATTCCCAGAAAAGTAAGTAAAATCTGGCCAAGTTTTTGTTAGGACTTCTGGCCTCATGTAATGAACAATAATTCAGAACACTGAATAAAAATTACCCTTCCTCCCCCTCCTACCTTAAATTGCAGTTCTCACAGGCTTCTTAATTTTTCTTTTCTTTTTTTTTTTTTTTTTTATAATGTAAGCCAACTCAAGAAAAAATAGAAAGGAGCTATTTTTAACAAATGCTAGACAGAGTATACTTATATCAGGTGAATTAAATGAATATAAGTATACACACACACACACTCACTTGAATTCTAGTAGTACAGGAATTATTTCTTACATAGTAAAGACACCAGTGCTTAATAAAAATGGAAAAGTCAAGTTTAACAGTCTCCTGAGGGCCAATGCATTTTTATCAACAAGCAACTGCGAAGACAAAAACGCCATTGGAAACTATCGACATTTTCAGTGTCTTTGTAATAGTTGATGTTCAAGGCTAAGAGGCAAGAAATGAAGCAATGCCCACAACAAACCTGGTGTAAAATACTGATTTAGTGTTGAGTGGAAACATTCTAAATGTACATGTCCTGTCTAGTCTAAGATGACTCTTTCCATGTGTCCACTGTTAGTCACTAGAGCTTACAGGATATTGAACGAGGTGGTCTCAGTTGGCCCAGTCCAGTACTTCTGCAGTTAAATAACTGGGGAAAATTATCCTGGAAATTGAGAAGTTAGGGATGCAAAAGTTAAAACACTCATAAAATCTGGAGCAATAGAAAGATATAGACAGGTATCCTTTTAAATCTTTGCTAAGGAAGACAGACATCACATTTCTGTATCAAAAGCTGTTTTTGTGTAATCACTCTTTCATTACAAACTGTGTAATGATGCAGCAGAGATGGTAACTGCCAAGTATTTTTCATTCCTTTCCTGTACTAATGCATTTTATTTACACTCAGTGTAACTACATGACAATGGTAATTGGGATAGGCTGAAAATGAGGGGAAGTTAACTTTCCACTTCTTAATCTATTTCTACAACCCTTTTTCATATTCATTCTCAAGACAGATTGTTAGGTGAATAGGTTTTTTTTTAATTAAACATTATTATAGAATTGACCCTACTTCTATCCTATATGGTGTTCCTGAAGAATGGAAAAGGCTATAGTTAAAAAAAATTACTTGTGACAATTTTACTCACATTTATGTTCTATAGTATAACATTTAGATGTTCAAAATATACTTGTGAATAACTACTACTAATCAGTTAGATTTGAAACCATTACATTTGCAACAATGTAAAGAACAGGCCCATGTTCATGTTGCAGATTACAGAGTAAAAGTAGTATAAAGCTCTATTTTGTTGAGCTGTATAGGTGCAGGAATCTCCAAGATCAGATTTGAGAGTCACTGTGGACAGTGTAATAAAATATCTGCACAGTGTACAGTAACAATGAGAAGACTGATATGAAAAATTACATTAAAATCAAACACTAGTATGACTTCATCAGCCTTCTGTAATGCAGCCAAGAACTATGACCAATGCTGTGATTTATGTAAGATGAGACTTTACAAAAACCAAATAATAGTTAATCTAAAAGGAGAATAATTAGAAGGAGTATGATATAAAAACTATAGAGACCATAAGGAAAACCAGTTGATTCTCATTTTTGCCATGTTCCCTACCTGATTAAAACACAGTAAGTTTAAAGCAAACAGAAAAAATACATGCATCGGTCCTATCTGTAAATTCTTAACATGACATTCGAATTATTTAAACAGACAACATCCTTGCTTGATGATCCCCGTTTTAAAACGGTAACATGCTGCTTTGCTCTAATATGCTCTAGCAGAAAGCTTCTCCATAATGGAGTCCAAGTCTACTTTTGATATTTTCTTCTTTGCCTATCCTAATTTTTGACTATATACTGTTCTACTCATCATTACTTGTCATACATTTTACTCAATGAAACGTACCAGGTTTTGAGTCATTCTGCAGCAACTAACCTTTCAGATACTTTTTAGCCTTTTACCTTCAACCAGCTATTTGAGCTCTTACAGTACAGAGACTGATGCCTATCTGTTTTTTGGCTCCTATTATTACCCGCATTTTTAAAAAACAAGGTTTGGAAAATTTAGTAAAAATGATTTGTCAATTTGTCCACAAAATAGTCATAGTTATATTAGTATTATATTAGTTATTAATAGTCATTGTCAGTTATATTAGTAAGAAATATGTACTTTGGGAGTAAACAAGTCTCTTCAGAATACATTTTGTTTTATTACTTTGCACCAATTCATAAACTCTGATCTCAACATAGGGCAATTTGCTTTTGCACTACTATCTTTTCAGGCCAGGATAAGTTCCTTTATAGCTTGGATAGATACTACTGCATTTATCAATCTGTACTGGGAGTGGGAGGATTCAGGATGAGTTTCGTATCTTCAAGGTAACAGTGCCAATGCAACTTCTAAAAATCACTGTGTTTCTTACAGATTTGATCTTTGACCAGATTGTACTTTTTTTTTTTTTTGGGTTGAACAAAGTCTTGAAGTGTTTGAAATATTTCACGCTCTCAAAGGATTTATTTTCAATTAAACTAAAATTTATAATGGTTTGGAAGAAATTTATTTTTTCCTAACAAAACAGTTTGGATGCCAATTTATTGCAGCTCTGCTTTATAGACCTATTTCCTCATCTATCACTTATTTGAATTCAATGTTTATATGATATTAGTTTATTTAGGAAGAGTATCTTCTTAATAGCAGCCAACTCAGTGCCGGCTACAACTCCACACACAATATGGAAAGCATTCTAGGACTACGAAGAAAAGTTTCATCTAAGCATTCTATAGCCTGGTAAACCCTACCTTTAAAGACCTGTCACTAGCTTGTTGCGACTTTGGAGCTACCATTTTAATTTAAACTGGTTCCTAACTGCTCTCCAAATAGGAGAAGCCAAATGCTGTTATGCCAGCCATATCTGTTCTGGGTTGAACTGCACCTGGACGCTGAGCAGGAGCAGGGCACAGCTGTAGCCCAGCAGTTCTCCAGACAGTGCGGATGGTTTTCTTTGCGACATCTGGGAGGTCACAACAACTTGCCTCTAATGCAGAGGGGTAACATACTGCCTGCTGGTTCTGAGCTTTTGGAATGCTTCTGCCTGTCCCAGAGCATCCACTGAAATGTCAAACCCAAACACCACAACTCAGCTATCTTAGAAAGTCTACAAATCTGAATATGTTTAAAAATTATATAGTCATAAATATTAGCAAATTGTAGATGAAATGGTTTGTGGCAAGGCAAGCCAGTTAAATCGTGTTGGCTAACAAGTTCCAGACCTTTCAAACAAGCAGTTTGGATCTAGTATCGCAATAACGGGAAAGACAGATTCATGGAATGTCAGACGGTATCTTTAACAACTTTGAGAACATCGCATAGAGCTGAATTACCATTCATCTGCATTAGTGTTGTTCAAATAATCTTGCTTCTTCTATTAACTGCTTACCTGCCACATTCACGCACTGTGTTTGTTATAAAAAACCCACAAGTTTTATATATAAGATACCTGAATTGGATGCATATTTTAGATTTCAAAAAGCGTAGGCTTCAATAGGACTTTTACTGTCCTTTGTACAAGTGCAAAGCTGCACAGCTCTCTCTGTGAAACTGAAAAGTCCTCCCATTTCTGCCTGCTTATGTACAGCTCAGGTACAACTGTAGGCCCTGTATCCATGTAAACACAAGGATTGCTCCCCAGGTCTATTGGGGAAAGCACATAAGAGAGACAGGAAAGTGTCTTGTATCAACACTGCCTTTGGCCCAGTCCCAGGTAAAGACTGGGCCAAAAGCCAAATCAGCTAAACTATTCTAAAAAGTTAAACCAAGCTCAGCATCACTTTTTTTCACATAATGAGCTATCTTAAAAACAGAAGTATTTTTCAAGTGTAAAAACAATGATATACAGAATAGTGCAATGAAAGAGTAACGCATACAGCAAACTGCTATATGCTTAATAACACACACAAATCCACGCCAATAGTAGACTGGAGGTACAGATATCCAGCAGTACAGTGTTCACATGTGCATCCTTAGAATGCAAAGAGTGTTGCTGATTTGCCATCTCTCAATTTCTAGAAGCCCAGAATATGGTTGAAGTGTCCCTGAAATGACAAAGTTCCATGTCATTAAAAATCAGCTGATTAAAAACTTTTCTTAATGCTTTTAATAACGTACGTTTTCAAACTTTTTTTTTTAAAAAAGAAACTGTGCAACAGTTCCACTAACAGCATCACCAACGCTCCCTTTCTCCCTGAATAACCTGTGGACAATTACAAGAGTCTGGAGAGTAAAGGGAATTCTCAGTGTAATCTGTATGAGGAGCATGATTGCATTATGACTGTAGTTTTGCACATCAGGTTAAACTATGCCTATAAAGAATATAGACAATTTTAGCATCATACAGGTATCTATAACACCAGATGTTTCACTCTAACTACTAAGTGTTTAAAGATTTTGAAGATAGAACAGAAATTTATTTTCTGATTAGCAAATATTATTTAAAACTTAAGTTTGCATTTGTTTATATCACATTTTAAAGTTCTGTATCAGTTTAAAAAATGTATTCACAGTATTACTTTCAAAACAAGAAAATTCACCTCCAGTTACCATGTAACACAGGAAAATCTTAAGAATGATGGCATTTCCCCCACCAAAATCCTACCTAGCTTCCTTCTTTTCTACTTAGCACTTCTAAGTCCTTCCTTAAATAGTCAATATCATTAGTCCAACAAAAGCTTATAAGAATTCCAAGAATTGAAGCAGTACTCTTTTTTCAAGTTCATGTTTAATACAATTCTGTCATTCCTTCTGAAACATGGTAGTCATTAAATGTAGGTAACAGACCTAAAGATTAAGAGAGCAAACCATAATAATAATGATACTGCATTTAAATACATATTGAAGTCCAAGGTACTTAGAGGAGTGAAACAGACTTGAATGTGTTCAACAGACTTGAATGTGTTCAGGAATGCCGATGCTAGTGAAGTTACTCACACTACCTATCAGCTCCATAAATGTTAGGACTTCTTGATGCAAAATACAATGCTGATGAGACTACCTACAGCCATGAAAAACTGTCTTTGTTGAACATGCTGTGTGTTTGGCATGGCCCAATTTGGATGCTTTATTTATTTGAATTTCCCTATTGTCTGTAGAAAACACAGCTTCTTATCAGAATTTTCACACTGTTATTGATTACGAAAATAAATGGCAACACTGTTAATCTTTTTCTGCCTGTAGGCTCCTCTCTCATGTTCATTTTAGCTGTTCCGAATGGTTTCAATGGTGTGTTAACTACTGTGATAGTCTCCGATTTTCCTGAAGTGAGATTTTAACTTAAGAAAGTAATCTGAGCTAATGCCAGTTTACTAAGCACTATCTGCTTAATATAAGATTTGTATTATTTTAAGAATGAAATAATTTACTAATGTAGTTCCTAACAAATTTATCAAAGTATAACTCTATCATTTGTTACGATAATGACTACAAACAACTGATTATCCAAAGAGAACACAATGAACAAATCTATATGATCAGTTCATCACCCATATGTAGAGAGCTATGAGCAAATTATGCTCTGAATGCAAACACACTCATGCAAGCCAGCTTATATCAAGATAGTCTTCTGAGCTCCACATAACGTGACCTCAGCTCTATTGAAACACGATTCCAGCTGCTCGTGTCCTGCCTTCATGTGGCGTTATGTCCAAACTAGCAAACTTTCCTAACTGGAACTGGGAGCCAAAGAGAGCCTCTCTTCTCTGCAAGAGCAAGCTATCGGTGCAGAAGCAGTCATGTTTTTCTTTTATCCAGGTTAGAGAACTGAATATATACACTAACTTCCTTATTCCATTACCAAACATTATATTTTAATCCTGAAACTCTAATCTGTATCTGACATTATACTTTCCCGTAACAGACACAGATAAACTCTTTTCCTACTACAGGGCGCACAGATGAAACTCTGATTTCCATTGATTCAGTCATATTAAAAAAATCACCCCGCTTTGAGTAAAGCATCTTCCCACTTCAAGTCAATAACACGTGGCAAATCTAGCAAGAAGTCTAGCAAGTAGCTCTACAGGAGCTTCAGACTTTTGTAACAATAACTTCAGACAACGTACTGAAAGCACAAAAAGAGTCAAGTAAAAAAATGGTTCAGTTTTAAGGAACCCAATTCTTACTGCATAAAGCTAAGAAATTGTTTTCCTTAATTCTCGTAATTGTAGCTGATCTCACCAACTAGAAAACATTTAAAGTGATCAGAATAAAAGCCACCCATTATACCAAATTTCAAAACATCAATGCTTGTGCAAGAGGTGAGTTTTACGGTCTAAGTTATTTGGCTTTGTATTTTTGATCTCATGTTCACTAGTAAGCCATATGAAGAAGAATATTTCAGGCTAATCTGACTTAAAATAGAAATGGTGTCATTTGAAATAAAGATATTTATACTCATGTTACATAAAACGAGTCACAACTTTCCCAAATTAACTGGTCACCACTATAGAAGAATTTTACAAACCGTAATATAGGCATTGTAGTTCTGCAATAACAAAATTGGCTCCCAAATGTGCCAACTTGGGTTTCAGTCCCAAGAGGCTCTTTAAGATCTCCATGCCCTCAAAGATGGTAACACATTTGAACAAACATGTTTGAAAAGTTCAAACTTGGTAATTCTAATATGTGGTCACACTAATTTCTATATTCCTGGAATCAGCCATGGATCTGGCTTCTATTTTTCTTATCTTCTTCTTTTACAGAGGAGTAGGAATAAATCAACACAGATAGCAAATGTCTTTTTAGTCACAACTCCTGACTTACGAGAGCAATCGAAGTCTTATGCCATTCAATGGGAATTTTGCCATTAATTCCATCAGATCAAAGATTTTGTTATAAAGATTCAGTCTTTAAGAAATGCACGGCATTCCCCAAATCTCTCCTTGTTTTTGACTCCCTAAAGAATCCCCGGTGATGGTTCAAAAGGATGCAGAGGATTCAAACAGAAGTTAATGGTAGCTCACAGTTTGAGAGACTTCCTAAACGTTGGTTAGACAATTTGCATGAAAAATGAAACTGTAAAAACACCACAATCTCTTTCACTGTTTCCCAGACAGGATCCTTTGAAGGCTTTAGCTTTTTATCCTGGGAAAAAGAGAGTGGTTAAGATTATCTGTTAGTGGGAGAGTCTAGTGCTACTGCTGCAGTATTACGACATATTACGTTGTGCCAAATCACAGCTGTGATTACAGCCTACATAAATACACAAAAAAGAAAAAAAAAAAGTAGATTTTAATTAGCTTACTTGGATATCAAGAGCAGCCTATTTGTAGCAGCACAGAACTCAGCACTATTCAACTGTCCAAGTACTTACCTTGTTTTTCAGAAAACTCAAGTTGTCTGTGCTGAGTTTTGATTGCCATTGGTTCTTTAGTTAACTAGTTTAAAACTAGTGCAAGTATGTCTACAGTGTAATATTTTTAGGCTGCTATTTTTTTGGCAAAGAAGTACTGAGTTGGGGGGAGGGGAAGAGATGGAATGGAATTCCTGAATATTTTATCATCATCAGATAAATCAAGAAAGATAAAAATGGGGTAGAGGAAGTTGTATGTTATTGTGGGCTTTAGTTACTTCCTAAACTCTGCTTTTTAGAGTGAATTTGAAAAATGTGTTTGCAGTCTCTATATTTTCCAACTGATGCTGGAAACATATTAGCTTGTGCTCTGCTGGCATACCTCAGAAGCGCTAAATCAATCTGCCTTCTTTTATTTACATGCTTTATTCCTGAGAAATGTAATTGCGGTTTTTATTAACTTTATGTTTTATGGATCTAATACTTAAGAACAAGTCTATCTTTTATGTCATGGAAAGAAGGTTAATACACTTACAGATTCTCCAGCAATACATCTTGGGCAAGGCTGGGCAGCACCTCTGCTTCCATGGTTTTCAAAAATCTAATTAACAAAAACATATCAAAACCATCAAAAAGCAATTACTTGCAATTTTATTATAAAACATATTTTAAATATATTCTTCTAATAAATAGACATTGCTGACAATGTAAACGTACCATTGAATCTTGATGTGTCTTTGCAGCTTGAAGAACACAGTCAGCGGAGACTTTCTGTTTAGAATCCAGCTCCATAGCACAATCAATGAAGCAAGCATCAGTCTCACTTGGAATGGTTTCTAACTGCTTGCATACTCGCTTCTGAAAGAATTAAAAGCAATATTTACATATCTTTGCAAGGTATAGGCCACTGAGTACAAGTTTTTAGTATTCTTACTGTTTATGACTGACAGACATCTCCCATTCTGCTGGAATATCTTGTATATAGACTAAGGCCTAGCAGACACTACTCTGGAACTCAAAAATTTTGGAGCTGACTCTGTGCCTCACGCAGGATAAGCAGGGAAGTCTGTAGATAACACTAAATGTCTCCGTGCATCACTTACATAAAATGGGTATAAAATGCCACTGGGAAAGGAAGATGCAAGGATATACTTCACCATGCATTAGTGTATAATTTAGGATGTGGCTTATCAAAGGAGCAGATCATGGGAAGCTGTGTGAAACAGCTAATTAAAACAAGGAAGCAGAGGGAAAACCCTGAAGCCAAGTCAGACAGTTTTGAATACATATTTTGTAATGATTTCTTTACATCTTTTTCTGAATATCGTCACCTTTTTAAAGCTATTGCTATAAAATAAGTCAGTTCCTACTTTTCACTTGATCTGTTGTCTAGTCTGAATGACTTTTGAATGATTGCATATCAAAAGCACTCAACCTCCAGAGAACAGGTTATCCTAAACAGGGGTGTCTTTCTCACATCCCAATACAGGACTGAAGGTCTCCAGAAAGTACTGCTTTAGCACTCTGTAAGAACCTGTTTAGGAAGCAGTAAGGTTGAGGTGCAAGTCTGTGGAAGAGATCTTCCAACAGGAAACCTTACGTAGCATATCCTTGGCTCGTGACTGCTATCCCACGCAGCGGGAGGACGACCCAAGTCCCAGGGTCTCCTTGAAATTGTAGCATCAAATTAACAGAATAAGGGAAAATTTCAAAATGACGCAGGTATTTCAGGGTTTGGCTCTTGACAGAATTCCAAAGAGATGTAGATGTTTTTAAATTTTTTTTCTGATACCTTTCTATACAAACTTTGTTTTAGGAATAACAATATTCGATCTCTTTCACAAGCATACGATTTCACAGGCAGAAGATGAGTTGCCACAGAACTAACAGACTACTGAAGCATGGAAACAAATTTAAAATTTGAGTATGTTATGTAAAAATAAAATGGATCAATACAACAGGAACCTCAGTGGAAAACAGTTGAAACAAGAACAGTGTGAAGGAATACAAGATATTTGTATGGGAGGTAAATCAAAAAGTGAAATATGTATTGTAGTAAGAAAGTGAATAATATAATAACAAAAAGTCTGAGAAAGTCCTCTAAAGATAGACCGCCCTCCACTGGGAAAACATTCTCTTGCCTTTGTTGCTGCAGAACTCGTCCTTTATTAAAAGCTACAGCATGGTGGTACAGCAGCATAACTAGCAAGATGTGTGAGATGAAGGAGAAAAGGAAAAAATGATTTACTGCCATACATCAGACAAAATTTGGCTTGTTAAAAATAAATTCAAAGTATTGGGGTTTTCTTTGGGGGGGGGGGCTAAGCTCCTTAATATCAGTGACAGAAATTCAGCATACAGAGTAGCTAGCTGACAATCTCATCATACTGATGTTTCTAGAAGAGGCTGGCTTCAGGGAAGACTTCGCTCCCTTGAATTCTATCTCTTAGTAAAGAAACAATCAATACATCAATCCTGCCTGCCAACAGAACATATTTAACACAGGATTCAAAAAGGTTTTGATTAATAAAGATCAACAAGCTAGCTATTCAAAAGGCAAGCAAGGATTTCATCAAAATGACTAATTTTTTTAGGGAATGATCACGCTACATCCAGCTTGGAAGCATAGTTCAAGACAAAAAACAGCAAATCATGCACTGTCCTAGAACAGATCTATCTGGAGAGAAGATACTCTGTAACTTTTCTTTTTCTAGTTGGCACGTCCTGAAAAAACCACGCCTGCAAGAGATATGCCAAAAAATGAGCCTGTGGCTACCTTGTTGCTGCTGAAGGGATAGAGACCTCACAGAAGCTACTTTTCATAAATGATGAAACTAAACAGGTGCAAAAACTAGCTACCTACAAATAATTAACCTGAATGCAACTGAAAGTGCTTTTAACACAGACTACAGGTGCCTTTTGATTTAACTGTAACACTTTTAGGATCTCCTGTACATTTGTTTGTCACACACAATTTCTGTTCTATTTCCCAAATTTTTAAAAGTCTGGCTGGCTTCTGTGTATTTCACAAACAGCTGTCCCGTAGGTATAAAACTGGTCTCCATCCAGCTCAGTCTTGCCTCCTTAGCTCTGCTGGATACCTTTACATACAGGACAACGACAGTAGCCTGCAGATATTCCCCATTGTTAGCGCCCAACTCCCTCCCGAAAGAGATGCAGATGGACTGGGAAAGCAAAAAAAACCATGAGCGCCTGCAGGTCTTTGTCGTGGAAAACTCTGCTTGCAGGGCAGCCCAGAACGAGCTGTCTGAATAGCCCTAGCCCAGAAAAGGTTTGACTCTTTACTGGCCTCTGAACCCAAATGCCTTAAAACCAATGCAACACCAATGAGCAACTGTAAAATAAGTTTCTGAAACACAGGCAAATAACTGTATTAGTATACAAAAGACAAAGAAATCATATATACATATATTTAACATACAGGAGGAGCTGTGGGAGAGAAGAAGTCTAAGGAATCTTTCCCATGTACAACAGCCATTAGCACGGAACAGGACACGATAGCAGCACTGCATAAGACTGATTAAGAGAGGTTATTCAAAGCAGTTGTCTCCTAAAACAAAACCAGTCTGGCCCTGTTTGCGTCAGTTAGCGGAGCCGAGGTCTGCACTCCCACACATGGTGGTTGATTTAGTGATAACATTTCACAGGCCAACGAGGGTGTTTGTAATGACATTAAGTCCCAGTACCAGCAATAGCTTAAAACCCCCGAAGGACATAATCCCAAGGAGAAGAGTGACAAGTATTCCGATGTGAAAACTGAAATGTGCGAAACTGCATACAGCATTGTGTAAAATGTAAAATAAAGCGGTTTACCTCCATTGCCACTAGGGCTCATGCTATCAGCTAAAGTCTAAAAAAAGAAAATATTTTTAATTATGCAGTTAAAAAAATCCCTGCACCACAGTGATCAGGTACTATAAGATGAGGAGCACAATCAAGTTACTGTGCACCATCTCTACAACGAAAAAGGTTAAGCATAGGTGTTTCACCTCACATTTGTGATACTACATGATTACTGCAGCTCAACTGCTCACTTAACTCATTAAGTCATGATGACTCTACTGTGTCTGAACTGAAACAACTGCTGTTATGAAAAAAAAATCTCTAGTGTAGGATTCTCTACATAGCATATTTACTGGACTGTAATATGCAAAGTTCTCTTTTTAAAGCTGCATTACAGATCTTGACTGAGATATTCTGCTGCCTACAGAGGTGGTGACAGCAATTCTGAGCTGCTATCTGTCATGGAGATTTGAGAGAAGAATTTTATCCCCTCTCATTAATGCTTTTCTTAGCAGACAAAAGGCAATTCTTGAGCCAGAAGAAAGTTATTATTTGGCTGTCTAACCGCAAAAAAGGGAGAAAAAGAGGTTTCTTCTCTCCTGTGTAAATGAGAGAAGTCAGAACTTGAAAGTTCACTGAACTGTTTTTTTTTTTCCTTTACCTGTAAATGGTATTTCTCTGATAAACAAGGTTAGCCCCTAACTAGATAGATGTTTGCTTGTGTCACACACGTGCAGTCATGATGAAGTAACGGTAGGGAAGAGCATGAACACTAGCACAAGCTGTCCCGGAGCTCCTGTTAACTCTCTCAAAAGCTTGGCACTTATCAGGAAGAGAAACGCTTACTAGCTGGCAGATGAGAGACAACTTGTTGGAATGAATCTGATTAGGGAAATATACGCACACGAGCGTGGATAAAACAGAAAACCCCTGCTCTGGGAGTACAACACATAAACTTAACACACTGTCCTTCTGAGCCATCTCCTGGAACTAGGGCAGCAGGAAATAAATAGCATTAATAACAACAACTGGTAAGAGCAATACCAGCCAAAAAAAGAAGCGAGGCTTGCTCAGTGAAGGAGCACGCCTACTCCGCATTAACTCCTCACGCATACAGCTCTGTGGC
Organism: Casuarius casuarius; assembly: GCA_003342895.1. Taxonomy (NCBI): domain Eukaryota; kingdom Metazoa; phylum Chordata; class Aves; order Casuariiformes; family Casuariidae; genus Casuarius; species Casuarius casuarius. The sequence continues at coordinate 1,582,001 of PTFA01000061.1, read as the reverse complement.
AAAGTATTTCAAACTCCCGCGGGGTCTTAATGCACCTAACGCACATCCCCGCGGGAATCCCCGCCAGCCGCGCTGTTACTGCGCGCTGCCGCCTCCAGCCGCGCTGCAGCCCGCGGCGCTGCCCGGCCCGGCCCGGCCGAGTCCCCGCCGCCCGCGCAGCGGCACCCGCGAGAGCCGAGCGCGGGTGCGCAGCGCCGCGGCCCCGCTGCCGCCAGGGGACGGAGGCTTCCGCGCCGCCCGCTCGCGGCCAACGCTCCCCGCGCCGCCGCCGCAGCGCCAACGGTCCCAACGGCTGCCCCGCACCCCCCG
>PTFA01000061.1:1109293-1580879 GCA_003342895.1 Casuarius casuarius | reverse complement strand
CCGACCAGGAACCGAACCCGAGACGTGAGCAGCCTCTGGGAAAAGCACAAGCGCCAGCAGCCCGGACTCGGAGCCGCCGCGGCCTCCTCGCCGCGCAGCCGCGGGGCCCTGTGGCGGCTGCAGGCCGCGCGGGGCTGCTCCCGCCTCGCTGCTCTTCTGAGGCGTTTACCTTCCGCGGCCGCTGCGCGGGGCGGGCCCGGCCTTCTCGGTGCTGTCACCGTGCAGAACAGGTTATTTGCCTGTAAAATGTTCCAGTGCGTGGCGCAGATCCGCGCACAAGACATTATCGCACGCAAATCTTGCGCAACCCTTCTGCAGTTTTTATTTTACCTATAATTATGTGCTTCCCGGGGGTAACGAATTTCTGTGGCTCTGTCTCAGCAGGCGGGGGTTGCTCCGTCGGCTTTCCAGCTTACTTTTGCTCCTGCTGCATTACAGTAGTTTGGTTTTTTTTTTTACAGTGAAAATCTGACGTTTTCTTCAGCAACATCAGTATTCAGCCCAAAGTGATCATTTCTCTGAATTCGCGTTTCATCTCTGTAACTTCCCGAGTGTTTCTGAAGTTGGTAACAGAAGAACTGAAAGTTGGGAAGGAAATTTCGAGTGGTCTTCACGTATCAGGCGCTCCTGTACGTTCCCCTCCTTTCAATGCTGCAGGAGGTGTCTTGAATGCAGGTAGCTTTTATTCTTCGCTTCGAATTTCTCTCATTTTTGAAGGTATTAGGACAAAAAGAAGATACTACCTGAGGCCTTGGTGTGTTTGCGTGTGTATAACTCCATGTAACTTATAGTCTAATTTCTGTGCCTCCAAGCTGTGGGAATGCCATAGCACCAAAGAACAAAACCCACCTGGAAGTATGAGTTTGCCTGCATTAGGGAAAATGGAAAACTTTAAAATTGACACAGGAGATTAAAAAAAAAAAGGGTGAGAGACCTAACCAGGGAAGAGGAAAAGGCTTGCTCTGTTTATGTGCAGCCCAAGAAAGCATCATGAAAGATAAAACACAACCTAACCTGTTTTTGTCTGTTAAGTGTATTTCATGAGCATTTTATTCGCAGCAGTAAGTGTTTATCCATTTAGGTAAGAATGTGACCAAGGTTGTTGCCAGCATTAAGTAGATCTTGTTCTGTAGTTAGGTATTTTCTAAAGGAGTAAACTTCCTTTAAAGTGCCGCAGAAGATTAGAAACCAAGTGGAAATTACAGATATAAAATTACCCAGGCCCAGTGTCACGCGTATTACCAGCGGAAGGGAATCAAAAGTTCACTTTTTAAATATGGCCCACTGTGTTGAGGGGTAATAGCTGAACACATTGCAGGCAAGAAAATATCCATGTGGTTCGCTTTTTTTTCTTGGAAGCAAACTGTTCTTCTCTGAAAGAAACATTCAAATGCCACGTGCTGATGCACTAAGGAACTCCATATTATGTCGTAGTTGCAGTGTGAGCAGGGTGAGAGTAATGACTACGATGTTAGGATTGGGGACCTCAAGTCAGATACCTTTGTCTACCTGCAAACATTCCCATAAATGAATGTCAGGGACTTACCGCTCCTGTGGTGTCATCTCCACCGGTTGCTGTGTATTGTTCTTTTTCTGTTTAGTAAAAGTGACCCTGTAGGTGGAGGTGGAAGGCTACGTAGCCGTCCAGAAGTTGTACCTCCAGTCAGCAGGGCTGTGTAAGTAAAGCTTCACTGTGGCTTTCAGCAGTATGGTTTCTCTGCTAGTGAAGAGCATGCTACAGTATTTATTCCTGTAACTTTTTCTGAGCATTTCTGGCTCTTCCCTGCTTTTGGATGCACAAGGGAGCACATACCACAAGCAGCTGTATATTTTTTTGTGTTAACAAATACATTCAGACAGATATATAAACCATTTTAGCTTTCTTTTTGTGTGTGTGTGCATGTGAGGACACCAAGTGCTCCTTCTCAGAGGGGACTTTCCCTTTCCTTGGCAAGGTGATGGTTTTGACTGCTTATATGGTGCACCATTGTGTCTAAGCCTCGGACAAAAAAAAAACAGTCAAAAGCAGTGCGAAATACATTTTTTAATAGCTGAGCATTCAAGCATGCTCCAAAAATGTGCCCAAACTGAAAAATCGAGGCTACTAACAAGTGATCTGTATCTTTCATATGGCAGCATCAACCCATTGCACATAATCTAAGGTCGTCTCTGGTTGTTTTTACTTCTGTAGTGTTTTAACAATATTTTAATTAGCTCAATGCTTATTAACAGTAACTCCAATTACCATTTTTATCCTTATTTTAAAATTTAGATTTTGGTTCATTTTTTCCTATTCTTATAATTTTGACAGAGCTGTAAAGAAAGTAGGGCACAAATCCATAGTCTTCATTTGTTCTGCTTCTTAATAAATTGTATTTTTAAATGAAATTAAGGTTATTTTTCTTTCATCTTCCCAGCATGATGTAGATTTTTTTTTGACCAGAATGACATGAGGTTTATTCAGACAGTTTTCCATGCCATAGTCCTTGTGGCTTATCAGCTTTCTTCCTTTCTCTTTTTTAGAGTGTTTTTTTTTTTCAAATGAAAATAGCATTTTTTCTCTTGAATATAATGATATATATGTCATATATATTCAAGGCATATATAGGCAGTCCTTTAGCAATACTATTATTCTTATTCCATCATTTTAAATAAATGAACAAGGTTTTATTTGCAGATAAGAAAATGGGATAAGAATGACTTTATAGAACTTGAGTTTTTATCCGTATTATTGCTTCTCCATTGCATGTTAAGAACACAGTTTAAAAGCCATTCATTTCCATACTTATTCCAGATTAAGTCACATGAAAATACCTGAGTTTCAATGTGAAAATGTCCAGTTTCCAAACAGACTCTTCTGGAAGCGTCCAAGGGTCATCTTCTAATTCCCACCCATGATAACACGATACCAGGGCGTTAGCGCTGGTTTGGAGCTGGGACCTGCCTTCACAAACCGCTTAGGCATTCCCGAAAGGAACGGATTCCAGTTTCACATTTGCTCTGAAAACGACCAACAAAATCCTCTTTGCTAGAGGATTCTCGAGGTGTGACTGAGCAGGGTTCAACAGTGCTCGGCATGCACTGGCACTCTGTGTCCCAGATGCCAATTAGAGCCCTTTGTTTTACTTTTGCTGGGTCTTGGCGCCAGCACAGACCGATATCCTCAGTCTGGAGGGTGTGATACACTGCCTGTCTCTTCTGCCCTGCTGAACCAAACTGTTTTGCAGGAGAGCACACGGATTGTCAGGTTATCCCTGGCATCCCTCCTATGAGCTTATTCTTCACCAGGGATCCAGCTGTACTTACAGTATATGCTCTATTATGTTCTTTGAGCCTGAGGGTGTATCACAAAAAATAATCCACACATTCTTTTTTTTTAATTTAGCATTTGACATGCCTGATAGAAAAATAACCCTAAATCTGGGTAATCCAGTTTGCAGAACATCTGAAGCATAAGTCTTTTTGGAGTTTGAACCAAACCCAAATCTATTCACATCAAATCAGATTTATTTAATTATTTCAAAACCACTTTCCCATTCCACCCCCAGAGTCTATTTACGCTTCTTGCCAGTATAACTAGCATTGTTAACTGGCTTCCCATTTAAACTCACATGCTTTGAACAATGGGATGCACTATAAAAAGCATGCATTTTGTGATACATCCATCTAAATGTGTCAGCGTATGGCAGGGGGTCCTTTTTTGCAGGTGCAAGATTTGGAAATGTCAGTTGCATTAGAAAAGCTTCTTCTGACATACAAACTGCAAAGTTTAAGTAGTATCTATCTAAGCAGGATTAGTATTAGTTCTTTCCCTCCATGGATATTTTGCTGAATAAGAAAAAGTTTAGCTTTGTAAAGGGTACAAAAAACCTGCAAGTTTTCAGAGCTCACTTTAGTAAGTTGCAAAACATATTCATACACATCAGAAAAGGGTAATCTTGTAAAGTGACTAATTGCATGTGCTGTGAAGATTGTGTGGCCTGAAGTAAAAATGCAAATGGTACAATTGTGAGATTTAAGCAGTTTACTAACAAAGGTAGAGGAGAGATAATTTACAAACCTTTTCAAGACGTCTTGGGGACTAAGAGGCTAGGGATGACAGAGATGTTAATTCTTTCTGTGGATACATCTCCAGATACAATGTCTTATGCTTTCAGTTAGACCATATCTGTTATTAACTTGACATAAGTAGACTCACAAAACCAAGAGTAAAGCTTATGCTGTATAAGGCAGCATGAGACAGGCGCATGGTAAGGAGTAGCTTGTTGTCTGCCCGCGTAGTACCGGGGCAGGAGCAGGTGAAAGTTACAATACTCTATCTTTAAAAAATCAAGCCCTTTCCTGATTTTATTGTACTCAGTGTTGTGGGTGACATACTGCACTACCTGTTTCTCTTTTGTTTTAGTGCAGGTGTTAATATGTGCTGCTAGATAAGAGAACAGGGCAGATATCCTTGTCAGGGTCTCGGACGCTAATTCCCGACCCTGTGTTCTGCGGGCGACCTGACGAAGAAAAGCTCCGGCAGAGGAGCAGAGATTTAGTTTGTTTGTCAGAGGTAGCTTGTTGCCATCTACAGACTATCAACTGTCTTCACAGTTGCTAAACTCATAGTCAGACCTTTGCCTCTGGGCATTTTATGACTTTTATTTGGAGTAGTTTGCCCTTTTTTGCATCATACGTAGAGGAATTACTTTTTATCACCCCCAAAATCACATTCTCAGATGTGGCGTTCTTGCATTCTTTTGAGAAACTGAGGGCTCACAGGTCTATGTTTTAGCATTAAAGAAGTACCCTCTATGAACTAGTCCCATGAGATTTCTCTCAATGCATGATCCAAAAACTCAGCAGGCTGTTTCTGGCAAGGACTACTCCTTCTTTCATCTCTCACTCACCCTATTCTTTCTTTGTAAGAATAACTTCCTTTTCTTTGTCACTGCCCAGGCATTTTCTGGCTATTGGTTCTACATCATGGTCTTCAAAGACCTCCAGTCCACGAATAGCTGTACCTTTATTTTCATTCTTCTCTCCATTTACGCAAGAATTTTCCCATTTCTCCATTAAGCTCAGTTGCTAAATGTTTCTGTATGCTTTCTCTACTGTTCTTAACTCCTTCCATCATTTTGTGTGGTACCAGGTAACTTGAGAAAGAATTTACCATTAGTAAATAGATTTAGTGATCACAAACCTGTCACGCCTTCCAGCCTGTTTCCTCTCACATCTTGCTGAGTGTTGCTGGAGAAACCCTTATGACTGCAGGAACTTCTGCAATTACAGACATTAGGTCTGTATCCGTAGGCCTTAGACTGGGACCTTAATTTTGCTTTTTCCCTAGATGAAAATATCAGTATCTCCACATTCACTGTATTTCTTGTTAAATTTCCCCTCTTTTTGTCTTATTCTGTGTATACAACTCTTACTGACATTTTCTTTGAGAAAACTAGTGATCTCTCATAGCTTTTTTCCATTCCTATTATACTGAGCCCTGACATGACTTAAAGTGAATTCCTGTTCTTTTTAAGAATATTTGGAGGTTTTTTTAGTGTTCATACAACACATCTTCTTCATCCAAACCTATACATTTTCAGAACATAAGTGTTTTTCATTTTATCTTGTGTCATGCATCCAGAAGTCCACGTATAATGTCTTTCTCCGTATTTTTGCCTGTCATTAAGTTTTTTCAGACTCTGTTATGGTATCTGTTCTTACTATTGTCAGTGCCCTCTGCCTAGCTCTTCTTACCATATCATATTACCACAGCTAAGTATTTTTTTTTTTCTGATCGTGTTCCAGCCACCCTCAACTCCCTGGAATGGAAGGGAAGAAGAAAACCCCCTTTTGTGAACCGACGTGAATGGGGGGAAGATGTGGTTGCACACCATGTACTGAATCTCACCTTTGCTTCAGTCCAGGTAGGTTGTTGTCCTTGAATATCTCTCACTACATGAATAAACGATACTGCCTTGATTTATAAGGATTTTTTAAGGAAGTAAAGATCCCTATGTGAAAATCATGTCACCCAATAGATAAGGCTCACAGTCAAGGGCCCTAGTGAAAAACTAATACTCAAAAATAACATAATTTTATCAATAAAAGTAATCTATTTTAATATAGATTTTGTCTTTGAATGGAACCACCATTTCCCTCAAACTGTGTTTTTTTTCCTAGGATCAATCTTAATTTGTACAGTCCAGTAAATCCCATGAGTTCAGACAGTTAAGAAGCTATTTTTTTACAAGCATCAACAAAAATATACTATTCTTAATCACTTTGAATAAATGAGATGCCAAATTTGTGCATAATAAAAAGTCTTTTGGAGCAAAGGGCAGACTAGATTCCCCAAAGTATAGCTGGTGATATATCAGAATAGAGAAAGGCTGTAACCAGATAAAATAAGGAAAGGTGTTACTTATGTACATTCTAAAGCTGTTTATTTTTATTTTACATATGCTGCTATACCTGTACTGATACATAATATTTCTGTATAAAAAATAGCTTGTGTATATCTTGAATACTTAGCAACTTTCAGCTACTTTAATTTCTTTAAACTGGAATTATATAGTCTCCCTACTGTCTCTTCCATCTTTGTCTATGCATGGGTCAGGAAAACAGTATAACCACCAGTAACTTTTCTGCCACACATAAAGTAGTGTGTTCAGGGATTGTATAGAACTAGAATTATGCTAAAACACATCAATATTTTATGGGAAATTCCCAGCTTGAATATAATCAAACCTGTGCCTGTAAGGAACATCCATTTCAGTACTTCAACAGAGCACTGTAATATAGTTATTAGCAAATGTAAAGCCAATACACAATTCTTTTGTAAACTAATGTATTCAGGCAGAGCAAGAAAATATTAGTGGCACTCCAGAGCATCCATGTCACTTTAGCTCTGCTGCATCTTCAGCTTTTGTTTTATCCAGATTTGGGTATTGCCTCTGTAATCAAGTTCTTTGCAACTTGAGGTGAGTAGTAGATCAACTGGGCACTGTGGGAGGTTTGCCAGATTAATTTGGCCTGCTGCCTGTTGTTCAATCTGGAGTCGTTGAAGCCCTGGTTTCCCTGGGACTGTGCTGCCAAATACTCCATATGGGATGCCCAGAAATATAGCCTAATGTTAGGGAGATTTAGTTCTCCTATGTCTCAATGGGCCTATACATTTTTAACAGCAATCCTTGTTTTTACCTTCCAAATGAACCTTGAAAAGGTCTTGTGAACCTTACTAAAGAATGAGGTTTTAAATTATGTGACATAGCTGTAGTTGACATAGGCTACAGAGGAAGACATTTATTTTGAGAAGTTACACCCCACAGGTGAAGTAGGGTGAGTCATTCTTAAAATATAATTGTGTCATTTAGCTTTGGCCTGCAGACTAGAGAGTACTTTAGCCCTCAATTCCATACTGGGGTGATTTGGACAGCATATAGGCTACTATCATGAGTTGAATTCCTTTGCAGTGAAAAAGTAGCTTCGTTTGTTCAAAATGGGTTAAGCAATGGGACCAACAGTATGGAGAATATGTGACTTAATTACAAGAGGTAATCAGACTATAACACCATTTTTTACTATTGCAAAATTTACAGTCTTTTCCAGTAATATAGATCTGTCTATAATACATCAATATTTATTAGATAAAAACAGAGTGAACATTTTGCATGGTACCAGGTAACTTAAAAGGAGAAAGAATTTACCACAAGTAAATAGATTTGTTTGTGGAATTACATATTGTAGTCTTCTTAGACTTACTATTAGAATTACATGTATAGTCCTATGTCATAACATTATGTCCTACGCCACTCTACACAATCTAGTGCCTTTTATTAGTCATGGAACAGGTGCAATGGAGGTTATATGATATTTGCTCTGTGTTATAGGTTATTTAATATGTGAGTGTTTTATGATCTGAAATCAAATAAAATCTGGGCAATCTGTAGGACATACTTGTCTAACAGAACAAATTTGGATTTCAAGCAAAATTATGTTCTTAGGTTACTCCAAATAAACATCAAGCAAAACTCAGTGGGTTTTCCTTGTTTTGTGACTGAAAGGAACACTAATTTTTGAAAGCTCTGAAACTCAGCAAATTACAATGTAAAATCTCAAATATGCTTTCCGCAAAGATTTTCTGTTCTTGCAAGTTTTTGATTATGTATTTTCTGTTAGCTTAAAATGTCAGTTCTTTTGGTGTATTTAGGTAACTTTTATGAATATGGGCTTTATGGACTTCGGTGATAAATGAGGAGATACACAGAATCAAACTTTCTTCCCTCCACTCATCTGAAATCATCTGAGAGAAGTAGTGATCAGTAAACAGAACTGACTTTCTCCTTCTTATATGCCTGAGAAACAAAGAATTTAAAAGAATTGCTGCTTTTATTGCAATACCAGTTAAGATAAACAAATAACTGTTAAGGTGAACCAATTGTGGTGATCTTGCTTTATGATCATGTATTTTATTTAGGATTTTGTTAAACAATTTTAGTTTACTCAAAAATGCATTTCTAGATTTTTGTTTTCTCTTTGGTGTTCAATTAATAAACAGTGAACCGATAAAAGTGAAGAAAACTGTTTATCAAATTTTTCAACTCTTAACACACCGTCCTTGAGCCATCTCCTGGAACTGGAACAGCAGGAAATAAATAGCATTAACAACAACAACTGGTAACAGGAATACCAGCCAAAAAAAAGAAGCGATGCTTGTCCAGCGAAATACCGCTTAATACTATGAAAGTCTCTGTACAAACTCACTGTCTGCTTAGATTTGGAGTGGTCGGGGGAACAACCTTAAAGCTGAAACTACTTTTTATTGGCCTGATTCACTGTGTTAATTGTGTAACATGCTGACTCAGTAGAATTATTAATATTTTATTTTGAATAAATTTCTATTTTGCTTGTTGATATTTCAGATAAAATATTATTGATGATCAATATATAACATTTTTAAGTTAAATTCAGAAGGACAGAAAACATTCTTCAGGGTGCTTTATAATCATCTGTTTAACAGTATGCAGATAAGACGCATAGTATTTTGGGTTTAAGGTTTTTATTTTCTTTCTGCATCAAAAGGACGTAAGCATTATTAGACAAAACAAAACATTCACTCTTCTTATCCCGTTTTATTTCTCCGTGATACGGTTCCTCATCAGCGGCGTAATTCCAGCTCCAGTGCCATGAACTGCAATGGCTGCATATTTTTATATATATATAAAATATATATATATATATATAAAAAATACAAACACACACACACACACGCACCCACCCCTCGCCACTGCGGAGGGCAACGCGCTTCCCTACGCGCCTCACAGCGGGCGACTTCCCGCGCGCCGCCATGACCCCGCGCCTGCGCAGTGGGCGGAGCGACGCTGCGCATGCGCAGGGGCGGCGGTGCTGCGCATGCGCATGCGCGGGGGCGGCGCGGCGCGGCGGCGTGCGCGCCCCCCCCTTCTCCCCGGCTCCGTGCGCGCGGCCATGGCGGCGGCGGTGGTGGCGGCGGGCTCGGCCCAGCAGCTGCAGGAGCTGCTGCAGCAGCAGGACAGGTGGGAGGGGGCGTGGGGGGCGGCGAGGGTCGCGCGCCCTGAGGCGGGGGGCGGTTGGGCCGCGGCGCGCTGAGGCGAGGGGCGGTTGAGTCGCGGCGCCGTGAGGTGAGGGGCGCTGAGGTGAGGGGCGGGCGCGCAGCACCCCCCCGCCGCCAGTCGGTGTCTCCTAGCGCGGAGCGGCGGAAACCTCGAGCGTTGGTCCTGGGGGGGGGGGAGAGAAAAACCTCCGCATATCCGTGTGATCCGCGAGCGGAGGGCAGGCTGAACGGCTCTGCGAAGCTGCCCGCGTCGCTTTCCTGCGGGCAACGTTAGAAATACTGACAAACCTTGGTTGTGGGAAGAAGGCACCCCTGTTTCTGGAGCTGACTGCTTTGGGGCTTGCTGCGTGACTTCCAGTTTCCTTGCGGGAGTTACGCTTCGGCCGAGGTGTTCCGCGGGGATATCCGGGGGGAAACGCGTAGCGAGAGCGGCTTCAGGAGCAAGTACAGTATTTTGAAGTTATTTTCCACAAAAACCCTGCCAGATCTCTCTTCTCCTCTGTCCTCCAAAACGTGGCTCAGTTTTCTCCTTAATGGATTTCAGTATTTTACACTACTTCTGATCTTAACACGGACCGATAGTACTGACGGTTCCTTCCTGCTTCAGTCAAAAATATTGGGCTTTCTTTTTTTCTTACTGCTAAGACACTCAGAAAAAGCCAACAAACTTGCACTCAAAACCACACAAACCCCCCAAATTAAAGTTTTTCTTATGGTCTCATCGTCTCTTGATGGTGAATTTTAAAATTTAGAAATTAAAAAAATAGACATTGGTTTGCTTAAGGTACCTTCTGTATTTAGCTTATCAAAGTGATTTTGAAAATTAATGGTGTCAAAAAATAGCTTTAAACATTGTTTTAAATAATGAAGTGAGAAAGGAGAAAATCTATTGAAGGAAATATTTCTCTTTTGAAAGTTAAAGCTTAAGGCAGAATATATGTTGAATTTTTAAGGACAGGCCTAATTCTATTTTACAACTAAATTTGCTGTTTGGATGAACTTCTACTTTTCCAAACTAATAGAATTACCACCTTTGAGATACAGCTACCGTCATTTTATTTTGCCACTTAATTTCTTAAGATCTCTTGTTTCAGAAAGCTAATCTATCTTACATCTGTTTTATTAGTAAGCTTGGTGTTATGGAGTAAGTATAAATTTAAAGGTTTACATTTTTCCAAAACATGTCTAGATCTCATAGGCACATGAGATGAACAGAGCCAATGTCTTCAAAAATTACTGAACCACTTTTATTATCTGCAGTCCGTTCTTTTACCTAGGCTATGTTTTAGAAAGATCAGCATATAAAATTATTTTATTTGCATTACCTGTCAATGGTAGCATATAAATATTTACAAAATACTTGCATCTTAGCTTAAAAGAGGGTTGACCTATGGAAAAATCATTTTCTGGATTTTCTCATTCAGCCAAAGTCTCACTGTATTGGTTCTGCAGTAAATAGGCTCTTCACTTTAAAGATATGCTTTGTGACTCCATCTCAAGCAAATCTTTCTCTCTCTCTCTCTCTCTCTCTCTTTTTGGTAAATAAAATAAAGAAGACTGGGCTTTTCATCTCTCCATAGAGAATGCATGATATACTCTTCTGCTTCCAGTCAAGTTTAATAGAATTTATTAAGGATGAAAGAAGTGAATCTTATTTTTGGGCCCAGAACTCTTCCACCAAAACTTGAAACGTGAAATGACATAGGAAGAGAAATTTTGGGACTCATTATAACATTTGCATTACTGTACTCTTTCTCATAACCACTATCTAATGGTCGAATTTATAGAAGCAGCATGGCTGAATGCAAGAAATACTTCGTTTAGAATCACTTACACGCTTTATTTTGTTGCCTCTTAATTTTTTTCCTTATTGTTTTGAATTACTCTTGTCATGTCTCAAGCTTAATTTAAGATGCTTAGAAACTGAGGGAGCAGTGTAATTGCAAAACTAGTTAGACTTGTTCTGTGGATGAACTTGGCAAAAACAGCCCTTAGTGCAAATTATTTTTATCTTCGTGAAACTTGTATTTTAAATTAAAGTGCATCTCAACTGTATGTTGGTAAGGAAATAATAGGTTCTGATGAAATGAGGATTAAAAAAAATGTGATTATTACTTCTGTACTTGTCACCAGGTGACATTCATGTGATCAGATGTGCCCCCCTATGCACACTAAATTAAACTGAGCACCCGTGAAATGCTTCTTGGCGGCAGGCAAAAAGTAATAATTTCCTATGGTCAGTTTTTTATATATATATATATATCTATATATATATATCTTTAAGCCAGTGGAAGTATTCTTTTGTCCTACTTGAAGTTTAACAGATGCACAAATTATTTTTAAATGTGAAGCAGGCATTGCATTGTACGGCTGCAATGACAGCTTTACAACTAAATTAACTTTGTTCTCTGTAATTAATTGTAAAAGCTATAATAGGTCAAGATAAAATAGTCTGTTTTGTGCTGACTACAGTAACTTCATAAAACTTTATTTTTGTGAAGTTACTTTTGATCCTTCTTGGTCTGTTTATAACAGGTCTCCTGAACTCTTAACAGTGTAGATAACCAGTATGTACATAAAGAACAATATTGGAGCAGGTCTCAAAATTGGAACATGAAACAAAAGTTGTGATGGGCAAGTGCAGAAAAAACACCCTGGGGCAAAATTCTTGATTATTCTCTGCGTTAGAGCTTGGTCTGAATTCTGAAATACCAAACTGCTGCTGTGTTTTTTTTTTTGTTTTTTTTTTTGTTTTTTTTTAATCCTCTATCTGTTGTGACTGGGTATTGTCATACATGTAAATGACTCCCTCTGCCTCCCAACCAGTTATGATCACCTCACTATGTTGCAGCTTTTGGCCTGTAAGTTAGCTTCTTGTGTTCTATTTATGGATGAAAGTGGAAGAAATATAACATTTTTAGTTTTCTTTTGTCTTGTCTGTCTTTACCTCATAAAAGATGCATCTAAATAAGACAAACCAAAAAAAAATTGGTTGCAGCATGGTGTGCCTTGTTTGACCCTCTTGGCTCAAAAAATTTTAATAAAAATGTGGCAGCCTGAGCTGGCAACGATAGTAGTGTTTGGAAGACTGTCAGCTGGAAGGAAAGATGAAGCTTCTGCTTGAGCTACCTGAGCTATAATCTGCCTTTTCATCTGCTTTGTAGACAGATTCCAAGAGCAGCGTTGGTAGAAAAGTTTACGTGCCGAAATGCAGAGTTTTGGAGTTATTTTTACTCTGAGAAGTGGCACATGATCTCATGTTTCTTGAGGAGTTCATATCCGCATATGCCATTTATAAGTAAAGAATAAATCACTTAAATGAGCCTTTACTGGAGTTTAAATGTTAGTGTCAATTGTGTGCAGTGAAATTAGTCCGAAGAAGTATACGGCTGTTCTGTTGTAATTCAAGGGAGATCATTTGTCTTCGGGATCGTTGTTATCGGTGGGTGATTGTACAGAAGTCTTGGAAGAATCTATACAGATGAGCGCCCTGGAGAAGATGTGTTACTGTTCCTAAATTCAGGTCTGAATTTGCAAGGCTGGCCCTTGAAGAAAAATGGAACTGTCTTGCAGTTCCATAATTTCAGTTTTTACTAGCCTGTAAACTATGCCAGCTCTAATCAGCTTTCAAAGCAGAGCCGTGTGCTGACTGATCACGTTATGGCAAAAAGACTACCCTACTATACTTCTTCTGAAGTTGTCTAGAATTGCTTTGGAAAATAAAGCATATGAATTTTACAGTTCTGCATCTGAATTGAGTTTGGTGTTGTATTCAGAGTATGTGGTCAGGTAATACCGCTTCTGTTCCACTATGAATATTGTGCTGCCCACGAGACTATTAAAATTTATAGTGAGCTTCTGTTATTTACACTCTAATAAAAGACCCTAAAAGTTATTTAGGGTATGGTTGCTTTGATATCTATACCTCTTTCGAAGTAGATTAAAAGCAGTATGTTATATGTCTTTTATTCTTTATCCTCTATTATCTACTGCTTTTAACTTCAGCGAACCTAGAAAACAGAATTGAAGATTAAGTGCAAATGTCTCATCACTGTTGTCATCGATGCCTATTGGTTAAGCTCATGAGAAATACGTCATGGTACCGAGTTTGGGATTTTTGTGCACACGTGTGACTTCTTATATTTAAATAGTGTCTGATTAATACTAAACATTCAAGGAAATCTTACTGATGCTGGAAAAGGAATAAGAAGTTGAAGCTACTAAAAGCAAAAACTAACGTTCCTGTATAAGAATACTCCATTTTTAGGCAAGTCCCAGTTGACTTGAAAAATTACTACCTTATTTCCTGGATAGATAGTAAAGAAATATGAGTGGCATTGAGTGGAGAAAAGCAGTGGTGCAGCCTCTAGCATGGAGCTACTGAGCTGTGGAGTACCCAGAGCTTCTGGAAGTAGAAGACCTGCCTGGAAGAAATGCAGGACCCATGAGAGTGGTCTATGCGCTTGGGCTGTGGATGCCTCAAAATCTGCAGCCATGAAGTGTATGACTTGATCTTTAATATTTCTGCTTATTCTTTTCCTGCTTGCCATTCATGTAATGTGATCTATTATTACCAGAATACAGGATGGCATATTTCTTTGTTTGTGTTTTGAGATATTTCCTGAAAAAAGTACTAGTTGTCTTCAGTTTTTACTTTTTTCATGAGTAATTTCTCTGCGTGAGCCATAGATAACCAAGTGAAACTAGTACCATTATCTTTCTTCTCAGGAAGACTTTCTTTTTTTTTTTTTTTTTTTGGTAATAGGTCTCTTGTAGTTGTCCATTTTTGGGCACCATGGGCTCCTCAGTGTGCTCAAATGAATGAAGTTATGGCGGCACTAGCAAAGGAACATGCGCAGGTTACGTTTGTGAAGGTAAGTCTTTGTTACTGGACAGTAAATCCTATTTTAAACAAAAGACAGACAGACATCAGAAAGCTGTTATTAAAACATATGAATAAAGTTGTGTTTGAAGTTCCTTTTTGGCTTTATGTTTGAAGATGAGTTGAACATGTGCAAGAGATGCATCAAAAAATCTGTAGGTTTAAGTTCTAGATTCACCTTTGCAAGCTTGATATTGCAAACTTAAATAATGCCTTCATTTTTACACTGCTGTTTAAAAAAAAAAAAAAAAAAAAAAGTCGGTCTACGAAGATACAGCGAAGGCATTTCTTTCATTAGCTACTTCATCTAACAAATAGGCTTTTAAATTTCCCTGTTCCTGCAATGACTTCCGTACTGTAGTTATCCATATTGTTAAAGCCTGATTTTTGTCTGGGGGATTTGAGATTAAAATGGCAGCACTGTTCTTTTTCAAGTTTGTTAGAGGTTTCATTTGTTCTCCTGATGTTACTGGTTTGTCAAATAGATCTTGGGATTCATTTCTGTCTGTTACTAAAGAGCGATAATCTTTATGGAGTTTAAAGACAGATAAATTTAAAGTCTGTGCAATGTTGTCACTCAAGGTTGGGAGTGGTATAATGCTGGATGGTGTAAGCACAAATGAGATGCTATATTTTTGTGAGATCATCACATCCTAGTAAGATAGCTAGTGTGGAGGGAAAAATGAATGCACTTCATCAACGTGCTGTTCATTTTAAAACAACTTTCCCTTGTTAATGAGACACTTCTGTGATTATGAGGGCAGGGAGTAATGGAACAGCCAGCTGTGTGTGTGTTTTAATTTGATTTCTTACAGCCTTTAGGTTTTGTGATTTGTTTTTAATGATTCCTCTCACAGTTGGTATTTTTTTTCTTGTAAAACAGAAGAATGGATCTATTTCAACTGTATTAATTTACAAAACCATTTTAATTAGCACGTCCAAAGACTAATGTTCAACATTTTGAAATTTGAGATATTTGGTATTTGTTTGTATAGAGTTGCTGCAACTTTTAGTAGGCCAAAGAAAGTTTGAAGCCTCTCAGTTGCTTCTTTATTATTTAGCAGTAATTTATTTACTTTTTAATAGCAGGTTTCTGTATTCAGTGGTCAAGCATTGCAAAGCTATGATAATGGCATTCTCATTTAGAGAAAACAAACTACTGAGAGACTTGGGCAAATTCTCTTGATATGGTATTTTTTTTTGCTCCCCACCAGGAATATCTTTAATTCTGAAAGTACTCGGTGTGCGGAACTGTGATCTGTGTTCCAGGATAGCCAGACTTTGTATCGGCAAGAACCTGGTCACTTGCCAGATGGTTGCAGATGACTAACCGAGAGCAGCATAGCACCTCGCGAGGCATAAACCGGTGGATTCCAGAACAGGACTAATTAGCATGGGATGAACTTCAGAAAATTGTTAATAAATCTTAAGGAGTCTTTCTGAATACAATTTCACATTTCAGTTGTTGCATTTAGTTGTTGCGTGTCTTAATTCTAAGATCTTTGACTTGGTTAAAATGAAAAGGTTTTAATCAAAAAATGGTTAGAAACAGAATATTCTGGAAAGATGTACCAATAACAGCAAGTTATTGAAATATGAAATGAAATCTGTTCTCTATGCATGAACCTCACCAGAGCAGAACATAAGTATCCAGGTAGATAGAAAATTCTACTAGAAAATTAATATATTTAGTATAATTTGTTTAATCATTTGCCACTTGAAAGCAAGTAGATAATTGGAATTGTACACAGCAGAAAGTTTCTCCGCTGATCCTGGTGGAGCATTGATTTTTGGGAATAGAGATGAAGCTCGGGCTTTTAGTTTTGAGTTGATCGCTGGATTGCTTCTGTGCTCAGTGAATTCATTAAGAGCCTTAATGGTTAGAGTGAATCAAAACATAATGTTGTAATACTAGAGCATTCAGAGACTCGCTATGTCTCAGTTAATAGTGAGAGCAGTCACAGATTGTCTTCTAAAATAGGTTAGTAGGGACAAATCAGGTGAGAGCAGGAGCAAACTGTTAAGTAGCTCTGCAGGTGCTTGTCGATGAACTGTCATTGTATGGTCTGTGGAGTAAGAGTTTAAAAATCTTTTTCTTCTGCGCACTGGATCACAGGTTTCTGTGTTTTAGGGTCTGAAAAAATATTTATATCCGTTAGAACCACTTTATTTTGTTGCTCACTGATGTTGTTACAGAGCTAGCAACTTAAACAGCCTTGTGCTCTGTCACTAAAATAAGCTTCTAGACCATGCATAGAAAATCACAAATTTGATTAAATTAAAGGATCTATTTTCACAGTAAATTGTTACGTTGTAGAATTTCAAGGTAAGCATTTGAAGGCTGAATAAACTCGGAATGAATAATCTAAACAAGCTTTCCACTCAGTACTTGGGAGCCTTTCAGGAGTTAAAAATAAAATTTACTAGGCATCAATAGTTTATTGAAGAAACACTCCTTTTTGCTTCATAATTTGCAGAAGGCTGCAAATGTCAGTCATGATGTACTGCCCCTTGAAATTAGTCAATAGAGCAAACAGCAAGAATTGCTGTGGGCAGAAAATAAGCACTGTAATCATGACATAACTGGGGTCAATGATTTATGGATTTCAATATAGTAGTAGCTGCATATGATTGAAAATTTACTAGGTCACTAGTGCACCAAAAATTTTATTCGCAGCCTCCAGGCATCTTTTGAAATGTGCAACAAAATAAAAACCTCTGAACCTGTTTTGACACTGTGTAGGCTCGGTGGATGACACGCCAACCCAGTGAGTCTCATTTAAATGCAAATGTGTCACAAAATTCTGCATCAAAATCCTTTTTAAATGTATAAAATGCCTAGAAGAACATTCTAGGCAGGATTGACATGCACGGTCAAACTTTAAGGAAGATTATGAAAATAAAACCATCTTTTCTGTTTTTTTTCTCTATTTTTTTAAGCTGGAAGCCGAAGCTGTGCCTGAAGTGTCTGAAAAATACGAAATTAGTTCTGTTCCTACATTCTTATTCTTTAAGGTAAGAGAAAATGGATTTAAAAGAAATGGATTCCATGTTGGCTCTTAGCATGTACTTTTGTTACTGGAACAGCAGAAACTTGTCAGGAACTTTCACAGTGAAGAAACATGTATCCGGCTTAAGTCTGGATAGTGGATCCTAAAAAAGTAGACAGAAATTGTTCTTATACCTAATCTTAGTATTTCAGAACTTCATTAATTGTGTTGGGATTCCTATAAGGTTTTTATGTTAGCTATCATACCTTGTATTGGGTCAAAAGTTTTTTCAGTGATGTTTTCTGGTCTAGCTATAGTTCTACAACACAGTAAAAAAACCCAGGTAAATAGTCTTTTGGTAGAAGTGACAAGTCTGCATGGGTTGTATTTGCCTGTGATTAAAAAATTCAAAATATTTTAATTCATTAAAAACAAATTTTGCTAGCATTAACAGGAGCTAGCCCACAGGATGGTGTAAGTCTAGAGTCTCTGTTGGAACTAAAGACTGGCTAAATGATCGATACACTAATCCACCCTGCATCTGAAAATCTATATTTTATATGGTAATTTTACTTCTTTTTAATTAGAGTACAAATACTGAATTTAACTTGTTAACATAAGCCTGTATTTTGGCTTCCTTAGAATTCTCAGAAAGTTGACAGATTAGACGGTGCACATGCCCCAGAGTTGACCAAAAAAGTCCAGCGCCATGCATCTAGCAGTTCCATTTCTGCTGGTTCTAACGACATTGCAAAAGAAGATCTTGCTGTGCGTCTGAAGAAGCTCATCAATGCTGCCCCTTGCATGTTGTTTATGAAAGGGTCTCCCAAAGAGCCTCGCTGCGGTAAGAGTTTTCTGAAGTTCTTGTTCAGGGTGACAGTCCTTGCTTTGGGCTAGCTGTCAGATTCATTCAGTTTTGGGCGCGTGCGTCGCAACAGTGTCTTGCATACCTAGAAACGAAACGATACAAAAGTATTTTCATATTGCTTGTAAGGGAACAACAATTTTCTAACTACATATATGAATTCTGGAAATAGGGTCACAGAGATCAGGGGCTTTCCAAAGAATATGTATAATGCTGTCCTTGAAGTAGGATGCTTTTTTCTGAGCTAGCTCAGTGTTTAATCATGACATTTTAGGCATTGAATTACATGTTAAAAATGTAAAATAGTTTGAAGAGAACTGTTCAATTCAAGGAATAACACGAATTGACTAGCATCTTGGATTACTGTTGCCATTTGGAAAAACAAGGTAAAACTACCTGAACTAGTAAAATTGGAAGACCAATACCTTGTGTTGCTGCCGTAGAAGAAATGCCTTTTCTTCAGCTTAACTGCTCTCATACTTGCTCATGGTTTAAAGTGCTTGGTTCCTAGCTGACCTGAAGTATTGATCTGTATTGGGAAAGTGTATAAACAAATGTTTAAAAATAAAATTGTAGTACTCTGAAGCTGCTGTCCTTCTGCCCGTGCAGGCTTAGGAAATTGCTTTGCAGAACTGATTTGTAGGATACGCTGTGGTGATCTGCAGGAGGCAAACGGAAGGATACCACTTTGATGTGGGTCGGAGATTGCTTGGCTGTGCAGATCTCTCGGCAGCGCTTGGCTGTGGCTCCCTCTTGCTCCAAGGCAGGGCTGGAGGCATCGTTTTGGCAGTTAACAACACAACGCTTTCCACACTGCCTGCTTTGAGCATAATCCCGGCCTGCCTTTTGGGGACGTGTCTCAGGATAACAGCTTGTTTGAAGTATGTCTCCTATTGCTAGTCTGCTTCTTACCCACCAGTCTTTTTCTACCGATACCTTACAGAAGTGAACATTTAGCTGCTTGTTGCTTTGTTGTTGTTTTCATGTACACCTATTCCCAAATGCCCGTATTCCATCTTGAAAAAAACAAGGAGCAAAATGCAATGTGGAAAACCTACCATTCCTCATCATTTATCTTGAGAGCTTCACTGGAAGTGGGAAGACTGGGAAGATCTTATCCTGGGGATAGGGGTTTAAGATAGGATTCTGGAATTCTAAACTTGTGTGTGTGAAAACAATGAAAAAATATTGCTTTGACTTCTTTTGCCTCCTCTTTCTTCCCAAATTGAGATGTCTAGAGATCAAATGTTGCAACTTTCACAATTCCTTTCTCCACAGTAGCCGGCACACTGAGATGACTAAGACAGGATTCCTTTGCTAAGTGAACGTGTATCCTATGAGGCAAATCATACTAACCACATCTTAGGGCCAAAAAGATGAAGGGATTGTAAAGTGTAACAGGAGAATCAAAAAAGAATTAGAAATAGCTAGCTCCTTACAGGCCAAGCTGCTGGAGATAGGTATATGGCTTATATTTACAGAACCAATAACAGAGAGATTTACTGTTCATGAAGTTAAATTGTTATGGAAAACTTCAGTTGGTTGTGTTTAAGAACAAATAGTGAAAGTACAAGTCTTTTTTTCTGGTCTGTCTGTACATGAATTATGTTAAAATACCCTCACTTGAAAGATTCCTATATAGGGTCATAAATGTTTTTGTATCTGGCAGAGATGCGTGCGAACCAGATGTGTTTAAAACATTTTGCTGAGAATGAAATGAGGATTCACGGCACTATTCTGTTTGACCTCTTGTCTGGAACGGTCTCAGAGCATGCAGCCCAGAGGCAGGATGGTGCCTTATGTCTCTGACTGAAGTCCGCAAGTGTGGTGTTTGAAATGTTGATATGGCGTGTGGATTTAGTGATGTGATACTCACCTAATTGCCAGATACCCTTGTGATGTGCTTGCACTGCTTATATTGTAGCCATGAAAGAGGTTGTAACAACATTAAGTATTAAATTTGGTCAACAAGTTCCAAGTTTAGACATGCCTTTGTTAGCTGCCTTTTGCTTTGTATTGGTATGTATTCAGGAGGTTCCCCAAAGAAGCTAAATTGAGAAGAACTGTGTAAATAATAATAATAATGGAGGAAATAGTATAGAAGGACCTAAAAGAAACTGATTTTACATGATCTATTTATTTTAACCCTGGAAGATGCAGATTGTGGTATTACCACGTGCTATTAAAATGAGGAAAGGGAAGGATAATAATGAGGAATACATTGATTTGATGGAGTGAGAATAATGCAGGTTTGTGATATGTGG
This sequence comes from Casuarius casuarius, assembly GCA_003342895.1. NCBI lineage: Eukaryota > Metazoa > Chordata > Aves > Casuariiformes > Casuariidae > Casuarius > Casuarius casuarius. Next base: position 1,560,301 of record PTFA01000061.1, on the reverse strand, counting down.
TTTTCAAAATAGCCACTGCTGTTTTGCATTGTATCTGTGTAGAGGCTGTATTGTAGGAGAGCCATTTATATTACAGGAGGCATATCTGTAGTTACTGTTATTGAAATTTGGGACTAGGTGCACAGAGTAAATAAGAATCTCCACATTAATTCGGGTGACTTTGGATCAGTCCCAGTTCCTGACAAATGAGGGAGCTGACAAGAGCGGTGACAGCAATGAAGCTGCCAGTTGGCCCTAGTGGCATCAACTTACAAAGAAGAGCTTTGAACTAATACAGCTTGTCTTGGGCAGGAAAGGAAGAAAGTCTGTATCTGTCAAGCAGTGTTAATTGGAGGGAGTTTCGTATAGTACATGGTGCCCTATTTTTGGAAGGATGGCTTATGTATGAAACTCATGAAACAACATTTGAAAGAGAAGCAGTGGTTAAAGCATGTCAAACAAAATGTTGAACCGTGGGCTGTGGAGAATAATCCTGCCCTGACAGAATGAGGGGAGTCTTACAGCACAACCCAGGTTACTTCAGGTTGATGAAGTACTTGCTTATGGTGTGTGTGCAACTGCTGTATTGGCTTCTCCCCGGTAGCTAAACATCCTCTCAGCCTCTTTTAAAATACTTGCATGCCGTTCTATGATTTTCTTCTCCTGTTGCTGCTGTGAAAAGATCACAGAAATATGAGGGGAAGTGCATTGTCGTATATATACTGAGTCTCCTCATTCTGTATTGCACACGCTATTCTTTTCCCTTTATTTTCTGCTTTCCTGAGTTCAAGGCTGCTGTTTCATTTCAATGCATTAGTAGGTTCTCAGTATCTTTTCAGTAGAAGGAGTTCCAGAAATAACCCCAGATTTCAAAACTCCTTGTTTCATTGTGCGGTTGTTTGTTAGCTTGGAAGTCTGACAGTTTGCACGTACGCATTTGCTTATTTCTGAGAAATAATGAGGAGCTGGGACAGTTTTAATGATTTGTCTGTTCCAACCGGTACCTTATATGTTTAATTACTTTGCATTTCTGTCATTCCTCATTTTTTGTTTTTGTCTGAAAGATATTTTTAGGTTGTTATGAAATTGAGCGTGAGGTTAAATAGTAGTTTTCATTCTAACATACAGTGCTTGCCATGTCTTAGTATTTTTTTTAGAGCGTCGAATGGTCGAGGTGTACACTGGAGAGAGAGAGAACAGGGATGGAGTGTAGTGGACTAGGGTGTTTCTTCCCTTCCTATCATTTCACAGTCTGAATGTATCGTCTCTCATACCTAGTGGCATACAACTAAATATGAGTAAGCAAACTAACTTAGAGAATTTAGGGATAACTTAGAGAACTAAATTATGTTGCAACTGTTTCTTTTAACTTTGACTTCCTTTCTGCTACGTCCTTCCCCTAGTCCCCTCATCAAAATAGCTCTTCTTATTTTAAGTACAGGAAAAAAGTTTCCTCTTGCATGCATTTAAAAACTCAAACCCTAAACTTAAAGCTCTCAACAGTTTTCTGACTCTCCTAGTATCGAAGGAGTCTGAGACTAGGAAGTAAAATTTTGTCAAAGAACTTTGTCAAAGTGCTTTTGGAGGTTAGTATATTGATATGATCATGGAATTTCTTTTATTCAGGACGATGAGCTGATCAAGTTCTGTTTATGTGTAGGAGCATAATGTAACAACATAATTACAGGTGCATAGAAGTTACATATGGTCATAGGAATTTAGATATCATAGGAATGGAAATTTTGGCTTATTCTGAAGTAGACTGGTGAAGTGCAGCCACTGATATGTTGTATAGTAACTCTGTGTAGCAGAGCACAGCTCTGATGCACTTCACCGTCTCCTAATACTCATAAGCCGATGTTTGGGGTGTCTGGTTGTTCAGATACAGGTGGGGTAGGTTGAAGCACGTTGGATGCCAGTGTAGCCCTACCTGCTGCGTTAGCAGGTAGCCTGCTGCGTGTCGCAGGTTTGGCCGGTGCGTGGGAAGTTGTAGGTGCAGAGCTCTGTGCAGATGGAGCACGGTTCTCCCTGTGCCGGTGTGAGAGCGAGGGTTGTGCAGGCAGCGATGAGTGTGCTCTGGCCTGCTCGTGTGCCCAGGTTCTCCACTACGCTCGAATCAGCACCTAGCTTCAAAGGGAGCAGAAACCATTTCTCCTTTGGGTTTCTGTAGGCATCCGGTAGAGAGGTGGTCTGCTAAGGTGTATTGAGCAGAACTCCAGGCAGATTGTAAAGTTCTCTAAAGAAAAACCCCTTATAGTTTTTAATGTATTTAATTTTTGATGGGAGGGAGTTGAGGCTATGAAGAAAAAGAAAAAAAAGGCATTAAGGCTTCAAGGCTTAGGATACTTCATTAAAACTCAGCGTGGAAAGTGAATTAAGAGCATAAGAGGTTCATTTGCATGTGTGTTAATATTATGATAAAAAAGATATTTCTTCAAGCTTGCAGTTTTTGTGTTTGATCTCTGGTACCCTATGAAAAGTGTGCAGGAGGTGCTTACCTAAATAGACTTATGTATTAAAATTGGAAGTACGAAAATGTAGTGCCACACACTAAATCATCTGAACTTACAGCTCTTTATTTTGCAGTTAAATACTGTGCCTGCTTAGGCTGCTTTGATAGTTTCTGGCAGTAGTTGAGAGACATTAAAGTTGGGTCTGTTAAAATTCCTAGAATAGACAAACTCTTTTTCAAGGCTTAACATGTAACATTTTGCCAAAGATAATATGGATTTGTTATAACAGTAGCAGGAGTATTAACAATGTAATTAAGTTAAAGGAGACATGCCTCTCTAAAGGTGAACATATTGGTGAATTGTATCTATTTTGATTCAAGTAATAAACTGGCAGTGGCGTCTTGAATGCAGTTGGCAAGGAGTGTGGAACCCTCTCCGGCAGTGTGTTGAGATCTTTTTGTAGTTTATAATTGCTTCACTGGAAAAGCTGATTCAGTGTAGTGTAAATCGAGGTTTGTTTCCTTGGCTGTGTTTGCTGGCTGTTGTATCTGGTTGCTATGCACATTGTATTATTTCAGCAGATTCTTTTGGACTCTAATTGTATTTGTTTATTTGCTTCATCAATACAGTAATATATGTAGTCTGTCATTATCAGGGTAGAATCTCGAGTGGCATTTGTGGTTGTCTAGATAACCACTTAAAACATTTTGTTCACGGTTTAATTATTCTTTGTAATGCATGTATGGTATTTCTTCAGGAATTCAACCTAAATCTTTTGTTATGAGAGTAAAGCTGTTCTGGCACTTTATCCCTAAGCATAACACTTCCAGACTGCTACTGTATCCCTTCAAAATGAAACACAACCAATCAATCTTTCTAGTTTGCATGTAATTGCCTACAGCTAAAATAAAGCTTTCCCCCCCCCCCCAGTCTCTTACAGTAGAAACGAGTTAATATATTGGCAATGGAATAACCATCAGCAATCAGCCTTTAGCTGTTTACTAATGAACTCCCAGATGTATGAAAAATTTCAGAATCTGTGTTTTACTTCAGGCTGTACATGAACTTAACACTTCAGTGTAGAAAGAAAAGCAACTTAGATGCCATACATATAAATACTACTACTTCATATCTCAATAAATTGCAGATCATGAAAACTGCAGAAAGCTGTAGTAAAAATCCATATTTCAAAAACTAATAGGTGGTCTTGCAAGCTGAAATCAAAGGTTATTCTTGTATGGCACTGATTTTTTTCCTCATTTCAAAATTCTTTTTTCTTTATTGAAGCCTTTAAGCATTGTGTTTTTTTAATATGTGTTTGTATAGAGGTTTTTATTTGTCTGCACAGCATTTGTTGGAATTCTTTTAGGAAACTGGAAGGACTGCAAGGTTATGTGAATCCAAAGCAGAATGAGTTGGCAAAGATATAAAACGTACGTTATTATCACATTGATTTGTGGGCAGATTGTCATGGATCACTTTTGCAAACCATGTAATAGTGTTATCTAGGAAGCCTTTATTTCCTCAGAAGGGATGTGCATGAAAGTAGCAGTGGCAGGTGTTAAAATAGTTCAGGGTAAAGACCAGATGTTAGAAATGAGGCAAAACTTCAGAATCCTTGTGTGTTGCTAGGTGTTTAGCAGTTTCTCCTGATTAGCGTTGTTTTCATAGCAGGGTGGATAAGCTGTGGGGGAACAGAGGAATTGCAAATCAAGATTCGATCATCAGTCCTAAAGATCGGCTCCTTGGCTTCCTTGTGTTGTAAAGTACAGCAGACCTTCACATCTGTTTCCATTATGGAGTGACTCTTTGCAGCCTACTCTGGAAGATCTAGTGAGCTCTGTCCTCTCCAGAGGAGCACTTGTGATGCTCTCCGTGGAAGCTGCTAAGTGAAGGAAGGTGGCTTTGGATGGCAAAGTCTAATATTGGTTTTCAGGTTACCCAGAAAGAATGGCGATATTGATATGAAGGGTACAGACTATGTGGTGTGGGTGTTTTTTTAAGAGTTTCTGTAGAGAATAATTTTTTTAAAAAGAAAATAAGAAATAAATTGCATTTAAAAAAGATTGAATTTCAGGTTTCACTTTTAATGACTGAGGATGGTGCATTTAAAATAGAGAAGAAGGAGAATTGTTCAGAAAATGAAATTTTGTATGAATTTCCCTTCAGTGGAAGAAGATTTGTGTTTCTAGACTGCAAATTTTATAGTATCCCAATCTTCATACATACAACTTTTTATATGTAATATTGTATTTTTTTTAGTTACAGGAGGGAAAAACTCTTCTCCAAGTTTGGCTACATAATAAATTTATAAAATACGGATGTTTACATCCTTTCACTTACTATCCTGACAAGAAATTGTCAGAATAGGACATAATGCAAATGGGTCACAAAAGGAAAGTGTCATAAGTGTATGTAAGTGTCATAAAGGTAGTAGAATTATATTATTTACTCATGAATGTAAACATTAAAAAAAAAAAGGAAAAACAGTGTCTGTCTTTTGCTGTGAAGTAGAAAGGAGATGCTCTTGAAGCAGAGGTAGTTTAAAAAAAAAAAAGTAAAAGCCAAGTTTCTAAGTTAAAGAAGTTAAATCAGTGACACGGTAGTGGGTTTGAATCGTAGTGCCTGTTTTGTGTCAACTTCATCCACTTTTGGTGTGGAAGAAGGTTATTTTTAGCTGGAGGGAGAAATGACAGGCAGAGAAAATGGTGTGCAAGTAACTGTAGAGGAAGTGAAAGAAGGCTACTGAAGATACGGTTAGAGTCATTGAGGAGGTTTTCTTCTTTATGGTTGAGGAATTGCTGGCAAGAGAAGGAATAAGGGAATGCATTTAATTTTGCCTTAACCATATTTTGGATCAACAGGGTGTGAAGGTTACTTACCGTGTAGCRCTCTGTGTGGAGAAGCTCCAGACTTACTGAACTGTTCAATTACTTAGGTTTTATAAGCCCAGTAATTAACCATGTTTATTTTTTGCCTCTTTATAATATTTGGGGATATTAACACAACAATGAACAATACACTAGAGCTGTTGGTGAGAAGTTATTGCCTGAAAGATTTGCATTTTTTTAATGAATAAAGGTTAATACAGACGTGGGAACACTTTGTTTAAAATTATATGTAATTCCTCTTTTTATGTTTCCAGGTTTCAGCAAACAAATGGTGGAGATACTGAACAAACACGGTATTTCATTTAGCAGTTTTGATATTTTTTCTGATGAAGAAGTTCGTCAGGGACTGAAAACATATTCTAATTGGCCAACTTATCCACAGTTATACGTAGCTGGAGAGCTTATAGGTGGACTGGATATTGTCAAGGTTAGAAACTGAGAAATTTCTTAATATTGCTCGATATCAGAAGCAGTTCTTTTTCATATCTGATTTTTTTTGCTCTGTGTAATTTCCCTAGGAACTTGAGGCTTCTGGAGAGCTGGACACAGTCTGTCCGAAGGCATGCAAGTTGGAGGACAAGTATGACATATTGTTTCTTTATTTTTAAAGGGGTTCATTTCTGAGGTTTCTTCTCTATTCATTTGTATATGGCAATCTGCTATATAGATTCCTTTACTTTGACTTTATCAGAAGTAAACCAAGATTTTCTTTAACTACAGAACTCCTGTACTCTTTATTTCAAATAGTTTAATATGTTCTGTTTTCTATACAGTAAACCACTTTATATAGTATTAGGCTATACTGTTCTAATAAGCTTTATTATAATTGTAGTTTGTTAATTTTAAATTATAACAGGAATATGTAGATTTCTTGATTCTTTAAGAACTTACTTTTAAAGGTAGCTCAGAAAACACTCTTCTAGACACACTAGTAGCTTTTGTTGGCTTTTTTTGACACGCACTTACCTTCATAACTATGATGTTGGTGTAGACAAAGTATCTAGGCTCATCTCCCCGTTTTTTCTTGATTACCCATGTCCTCCAGTTCCTGTTTTCTTTCACTTTGACCGTTCGAATGCGTGCTGCATCAATAGGAAGTGTGTTGCCTCCCGAGTCAGATGTAATATCTAGAAGCCAATTTGTCCTCCTTTAACCTTCCCATTTGAAGATACGCTGCTGTTTGAAATTCTGCCATACCTCAGGCAGACAAGCCCCAGATATGTGACAAATCATTGTTAGAGAAGTTGCTAGTATATGGCGGCATTTTTCTTTAGCTTTTGTGTGAATAGTGCCATGGAGACATGCAAAGGAAGGCTGATTTACAAGAAGTAGGCCTGTGCCTTGAAGGCAAATGTGTTAGCATAGCTTTCCCGCTTGCCGTCTGAGGATGGTGAGAGTAAAAGTCTTGCAGAGCTCTAGAGGTGACTGGTTCTGGTCCTCTCGCCTTGATGAAGCACTGCTGAGAAATAACTTAAAGCAAGCTGTCTTTATAGAGTAATGAACTACCCTTACTTTCACAGGTGTGTGATGCCTTTTAATTTTAATTTGTTCTATCTTTGAGGTTCACACGTTGTTACTCTTGAAGGGTCGGTTGTTACCCTGGTAGGGCAATTAGTAAATTGTTTCACTGAGACCATGAAAAGCAGTCATTTACTACTGTCTGCAGCTTAATTGAGGTTAAATTACATGTAAAGATGGGATTGTCTCTGTGTGTGTCCTTTTTAAAACTTACTTTAGAAAGCGTCCCTTGGTCTCCCCTCCTTTTGGCAAACTTGCAAAGCATGTAACTTCATTGAGTTTATACGTAGTTTTTTGTTTTGCTTAGTCTTTTGGGGGAAGAGAAGGTAATGTGAACTGTCCTCCACTCACCTAATGTGTTTAATAGAATAAAGTTGTTGGTATAGCTAGATGTCTCCCCAAAGAAGCAGCAGCATCTCCTGGACAGATGTGTGAAACTTTTTCAAATTTTGGTGTAGAAAATTCACCGGGCAAGTCACAGGCTGCTCCTTGTTGCATAGTTTGTTATTTGTCTCCTACTAGATGCGTTTGTTTCTCAGGTTAATGCACAGCACTTTGTTGAGGTCTGTCTTCTGTGTTCTAGTGACAACTGGGAAGTGTTTTTCTGTAGCACCAATTAGTTTTTCTTTGTACTTACCCTTGTATGTAGTTTCTGAGCAACTAGCTCTCTTTCCAACTATATTCACTCTACCAGGACAGTCACTCATTCAAAAAATAAACAAAATCTGTGGGCTAGCTGTTTGAACATGTTAAGACTTAATAAAATGAAGGAATATCAGTAGTACAACCTGTTTAATGCTAAATTCTGTTACTTTACTCAATGTTTGATCTCTTCCCATCAGTGAACTGTGTCTGCTTAATTGAAAATCTCCTGGAAAATGAACTCTGCAAATAGGCTTGATTTCACCAAACAGATTTTCTGGCAGCTGGGGAACTAGTCTCCTGTGGCTCACCTTTGGTGTAATTGTTAGTTTACCGTTGCTTTTTCCCCTAGAGGCAACTTGGTTGGAAAAATTGTCTTTGTTTTTAGGTTTACACATGCACAGGCTGTAGGTCACCAACAAAACTTCATTTAGTTTTACTTTGCAAAGAGCCCGTATTCTCCAGTTTAGAATCATTTCGCATTGTGCGAGTAGTGCAAAGTGACCTTTTACAGAAAATGACCACCTGGCATACACTTTATAAAAGATAAATTGCCTTTAGCAGGGAACTGTTGAGCAGGAGGCTTTGCTAACTTTTTCCATCAGTTGTCCCAGCAAATCTTTTCTATAAGGAGAGGGAAAGAAAAGAAGTGTCTGAGGAGTTATGTGGATAGATCAAGGATAGGCCAGAAGAAGACAGGGCATGATGGGGCGAAGTGGATCTATTCCTGAATTTCAGTAGTGCCTAGTCCTTCCTGATCTTTTGACTGATGGATAGCAGCTATGGCTGTTACTCTACAAAATGCTTTGTCTCATATGGAGAATAAGAAATGTTAAGTATTATATTCAATATGTGAAAAACGATGTGTGCTATGTAGTGATATGTGACTGAATATATATACTGTATTAAAAATATCTGAAAGAATGTTTTTCCTTAAATTTGTTGCTTGATACTTACAGGTCAATCTATAAAAGTAAATTTTTGCTCTAAAAGTAACAGGATTGTTTATAACTGTAGTGAATGAAATTGAACAGTATAAATGAATACAGTTGGTTAAAGTACTGCTTTAAATTATTTTGGTAAATGTGTGAGTTATCTTTCCTCTTTTTGCGTTTGTTTTCCTGTTGAACAAAAGCATAGGATAATAATTGAGCTGTTCTGTCTTTCTTTTTGCTGCCTTCTGTAGGCTTAAAGCCTTGATAAACAAAGCTCCTGTGATGCTTTTTATGAAGGGAAATAAACAGGTAAGGTTTAAAAAATTGTTTGAATAGAACTGTTGTTCTGTAACACTTAGTGACGGTTACATTCTTTTCCTTCGTTAATGAAAATTAGTAGTTCTAGGAAGTTATTTGTGTTTTTATTTGGTGCTTCTGTAAGTCATAGAAGAGCAGTCCATATTTTACCTGATTGAAATATATTGCTGAAATACTGATAGCAACAGTGCAAGTCCTTTTGGTCTTGGTCATTGATGATCTTTACGGATAATGAATTTTCTTCTGATGTTCTGAACGCTTGCTCCTGAAGTCTACCACACTCGAGGTGTACACTTTGACTGTTACCCAACATGTTAATTCCATGTTTCTTTCCCTCTGCTGACCTAGTTGGATTGAGTGTCCTGTACTTCTTAATTTCTCTGACTTTATTAAGCTTGCACAATTTCATTTAAAAAAAGCTGCTAGATGTTTTCAAGACTAATGTATAATGCCACGTGCCATAAATGATCCACTCTTCTTCTCACATGCATGGAGTGGTCAACACCTGGTGTCTTTTAATGCATGAATTATCTATCTTGCACACTGAAATAAAGATAGTGGCCTAAGACAGATGACTGCTTACAATTAGGATTAAAATAATGGCAAATGACCGTAAACCGAAAGTTCATCCTATTTATTTGTGTTGCACGCTTATACAAGGTAACCGATGGATAAATTTTTCCCTTTTGAACAGCAAGGCAGTGCAATTCTTTGTCAAAATTACCTGAACAGCTCCCAACTCACCTTAAACTTTTCACTGGAGTCATGTACCCTAAGCCATAACTCTATTTAGTGATCAGATTTGGAGACATGTTTATACAATGTATACAAAGATGGCAACATGTTTTTTAGAAGAATACAGAGGTAGGAAACTGAGCTCATTCATTTTATTTCTTTCCATTTTATTTGCTTATTTGTTCCCTGAGCCCTCTCTGTACATCAACGAGACATACTTGTGAGAGTATTAGAGGCTGTTTTCCTGAGGAACCATTTCATAACAGCTGGAACCTTGTGGGTTATGCTGCCTCTCTGAAGCAGTGGTGGCTAGCTAGTTGTGCTTAGTTTTTAAAGGCACTAGAAGGGCATCTGTTTAAAAGGCCGGTGTCTTGCCTGAAGAAAGCAGAGTTTGGGAAAGTTGTTTAATACGTGTTTTGGTTTTGCCCGAGTTACTGGCAGAGTTAAATCCCCAAGAAGAAAGGGTAGTCTGGATTAAATGTACAGTGCCCATCATTTTCTAGACATTCAATGTCACTATACTGCCAATATGAAAAGAGTTCGCAGTAGATAATTGAAGTTAAAAACTGAAAGTAGAAGTTGCTGTACATGCACACAATTTATCGGTTGACCATAGGATACTCTCTCCAAAATGGTAAGTAAAGGGTGGAGTATGTTCCAAATAAATCACATCTTTTTTTACAAGTTTAGATTAGGCATTTGTATTCAACCTACCTATAGCTTTGGCTTTTTGAATGTTCAGAAAATAATGAAGCCTGATTAGTTTTCAAGATAGTATTGCCAAGCCTGGAAAGCAGATTCACCTTCTATCACTTCACCACGACTGAAGTAGAAGTGATTACAACTCTTAATACTTTCTTTTACTTTAGCAAAGTATAGAAAGAAGAAATGTTCAGTAGTGTTTAAAGCTCAAACAGTGAGGTGTAAGGAAGAGTGAAAGAGGGATTAGCAGTAATGCTCATCTAGTAAGGATGTTATTAGCAAAAATTGATGTTAGCTGTGGTGTAAGTTGAGCTGGAATTTTGAGGATTGAAACGACTAAATTTAGCAAAAATATGTTTTAACATGTGTTTTTCTGCATTCTAGATGGCAAAATGTGGCTTCAGCAAGCAAATTATAGAAATCATAAATAGTACTGGGTATGTAAGCTTTATTTAATTTAGGAAGGCAGTTCTGTTTCAAAAACTGCAGTTTGTAAATAGAGAGCATTTGGAAGATATTCCTGCCAGCCTTTACAAAAGAATCCTTTTCTTTGTTTTTAAGTATTTTAAACTGTCCCTGTGTAGAAACCGCTAGTGTAAATCCCTACTACATTTTGCTTGGATACCAAGTTGAAATGTGGTGTGTCAGATGTTATGCTGCTTGAATACTTGTGAAAAATGACTGCTTCAGTAGTGATCGTCTTGCTCTGATTTAACACTGTGTGCTGGGAGGTTATTGCAAGAGTGAATTTCTCGTTTTTGCTGCTGTGATTGTTGACTGTAAAGAAAAAAAAAACCCTTCTCTGATGAGTTACTCATCTTAGAGGTCCCTCTTGATCTCTTTCCTTAATCTTGGAGCCTCTCATCTTATCTAGACTCAGTTTTTCTCTTCAAAGCAATTCTTTTTGTAGTGAGAGATTAACGTTGTCTTCCTCTGAATAAACCCATGGTTTTTTGTACTGCTAGTTAGAGGTTAAGCAGTTGTCTTGATCACTAGAAGGAGCTCTTGAGATAACAGCCAAGTAGAGCAGACCTGTAGATATCAATGTACAATTTGGGACTAAGTAGTAGTTATTCAAATCATTGTCATTGGCCCTAGTGCACCTACAAGGGTCCAGGTGCTTTCCGGTTATTAAAGAATGCCAGGACTGGCAGTACCGGGAATTACATACCAAAACTCTTACGCGAGTCGGCCTCAGTCTCAGAACTGAGATTTACGCTGGCATGATATATTTGGTGTCTTTATGCATGTAATATAGGAAGAAATGAAATAGCTGCAGCTGTTTGACCTCTCAGTTAAAACTTGCAGAGTTCTTTTAAAGCTATTTAGTGAACAAAGTTATTTTGAACACATTTTGCACAATAAGAGTCAAAAGTATACAGCTCCATTTTTAGCACAATGTGGTGTCATCTGTGCGTTACAAGGAGTTTCCCATGAATCTAGACATCTTTTACATTAGTTTTTGATGCTTAAGTAGCTGACTTTTTTCTCTTTGTTTCTTAATATGTGTAAATTATATCCTTGATGATTTGGAAGCTAGCTTTGTAAACATAAATGTCTTGAATTTTTGTGGGTCTCGCATTGCGAAAGTCCATAGTAGATCACTTTTTTTTTTTCTTTCTAGGGTCGATTATGAGACGTTTGACATATTGGAGGATGAAGAGGTAATTAAGTCTTTCCCATGCTGTATATTTCGTTGTTACTTTTACTAAAGCCAAAGTTTACATTTAAGATTATTTTTCTTAGGTGCGGCAAGGACTAAAAACCTATTCAAATTGGCCAACGTATCCTCAGTTATATGTAAAAGGTGACCTTGTTGGAGGGTTGGATATTGTTAAGGTAAGACTGGGAGAATTTTGTTTGACATGTAAATTGACCATTTGTTGAACTGTAAAAATGTTTTCTGACTATAATATACAGAAATTCCTGTATAGTGGCCTGAGATTTTGAAATCGAATGACTTGGTTGCTTTTACTGTGACTTCCATTATCTCAACATATGGTTGAAAGGAGCTTTAAATCTCTAGTGTTCCTATACGCTAAGATGTAGCAGTGAAATGTATTTTCTTGACAGCAGTCAGTTACCTTTACTGTAAAGACCATTTTTACCCCGTGGGTGCATTTTTACAGGTTTTTCTTGCTTCTTAGTTTTACTTTTGACATTGCTTTTCTCAAATAAGGTGGGTGAGACATTTTTTCCTAGCAAACAGTCTCATTCCTGGAAAAAAGTAAGGTTTATTGTAGTTGTTTGAACAGACCCTGAAGCAACAAAAATAGATCTGCATCTGTTACTGTGGTTTTTGATTTTTGTAACAGAGCAGGCACAGTGTTCTAAACCCCAAATACTCTTGAGCCTATTCTTGTCTGAATGGTTTATAGCCAATTCCTCAGACATTGTAACTCTTGGGAAGATACAATCAATAAATCTCATTTAGTTCTAAAAATACTGGTATTACTTAAATTATATAGATTACTTTAATTTTATTTATTTAACAAGTGTATGGGTTATTTCAGTGATCAGTAAGTATAGTCCTGGGCATTGCAGAGATGCTGCAAAGTACTTTCATTGCTATTTAAATACAATTTTTCTATTTGCATTGTTAGACTGTGTTCTGTTCACACTGACTAATTTGTATGGGTAGGTGAATGTAGCATAATATGAAGTAAAATTGAGATAGAGAATATCAGTAAATGGTTTTAATATAACATGTTGTGGAATATGTATTATTTTCCAACATCTCAAGAGAAAGAATTCTATCTGTTTAATAAGTTAAAAGCTATATAGTTTGAATTAAACCATCAAGATAATTCAAGCAAATATTTCTTATTTATAACTTCTGAATCTCTCACTGTCTTGTTTGTTTTAATGTATGGTAGGAACAAATTCTATCAATGGATGTCACTTTTTCATTTCGCGGGAGGCATTTTGAATGTTGTAGAATTTTGTGTGTACCTACAAAATATATCTGAAATTTATATCTACAAGGGGAAATGATTTACTCTGTAAAGTAGTAACATGGCATTCTTTTGGGGGTGGGGGGGGGTGGGAAAGGAGCTCCTCCCTCCCCCCCTCCCCAAGTTTCCTCTTTTCCTAGATGGACATTAAATAGAATTTAAATACAGCATTATGAATGTTAAATAGTCTTGTTTGAGAGGGACCTCTAGTGGGTCATCTAGTTCATCCCTTTAATAGCCAGTCAATTGTTTTCTTGTCCGCAAACCATCCCTGTCGAAATCTTCTTAGTATAATCACAAAACGTGTATTAAAAAAATAATTATGTGTATTTTTTTTTACAGGAGCTAAAAGAAAATGGTGAACTGTTGCCTATTCTGAAGGGAGAGAATTAATGCAAAAGGACATCAATGGGAAATGAAATACTTTGAAAAATTATTCATGTATAGATTATATTGGAGCAATACATGACTTAGCCCCGTGGAACCAATCAGAAGTAAATAAAGGCTTCTTACTGGCTCTGTATATTTCACAAGAACATGCTACGTATGAAAATACATGTTTTTGGTGAAGATACAAAATTGTCAACATCTTCAAATTCAATTAAAATGTAATGCTGAAAAAGTTTGGAGTTTTTTATTACACTCTTTGTACGTATTCGTTGTATCTAGATGTTTAACAGTGAAGTAATGACTGCTATCCAGTGTGCAACTACAGGACTAAATTGTATCTGTTTTTGGGCTCAGCTTCCATTAGGAGAATATTAATGGGAATACCTCTGTAGTATGGAGCATAATAATTTTCTGTGTCTTTGCTAATAATTGTTTTCATGTCTAGTGAGCAAGAAAAGTACTATTGAAACAGTAATCCAGTGCACCATTAAGAAGTTATTAATGAGTTTCAGCTGTATACTATGCATCTTCATTATCTAAATATGTACAGTAATTTCAGGTGTTCAGCCTATTTAAACATAGATTTTTTGGACATATTTAGACTACAATGGAAATGAGCCAATAAACACAATGATTAGGCTAGTCTTCTGGTATATCATCAATGTTACTTCAGTTAGAAGGAAGCATTTACTTTCTGGGCTGTGACTTCTGCAGTTTATATGATTGTGTTAATATAGGGATCCTCTGTATTCAGAGGATTTAATTTGTTTTTAATCCTTCTTTCAATACTTGTAATACTCTGAATATTTCTGCCACTCACTCAAACTTATTAATTAGAATGGACAGAGTCTAATAATAGGTTAACCGTCAAACCAGCAACAGCACGTGTATACTTGCAGATATATACCGTGTGTTTTATCTTTGGAGAAATAAAACACAGTTGCATCAAAGTACAGCACAGTCCATATCGTCTGCAGTGCTGAGCTGGAGAGGACCATTTCCTCAGGAGAAATAACATTTGCTTTTAGGTCATTTGGGTTCTTAGCCTCTGTGCTGAGACTAATGAGGTGTTTATTTTGAAGGCCATTTTTGTCTGTTTATGAAATATGAAAATATTTCTAGTTAATTACATGTAGACTGCTGTGTATGATAGCAGTTTTGGCTACTGTTGACTTCTAGCTGTGACGTGCTGGTTTAAAATACTTTGAGTGCATTGGCTATAGTCAATGAAAAGGACAAGGACACCATATTCTTAGCGGTCTAGAACCTGAAGAGGAGTAAACTCCATTTATGAAGCCCAGAAAACAAAATAATGGTGAGCAGAGAAGTTCCCAACCCTCTCTAATAATAAATTTTGAGCCAGGGTTGTTGCTCAAAGCTTGTTCCTTGCTGATGTTTGTGCTACTTGGGCTTGCAGAGGAACACCAGTGTCTACCCGGGAATCTTGGCTACAGTCTTCCCTGGAGAGTTGCTTCCCCCTCAGGACGGTCAGGACTGAACACTCGCTCTTTAAAATATGACTAGAAGAGATCCCTGATGAGTTTTGCGGTGCGAAGTTCTAGGCAGCTGCTGAGAAGGAAGGTTTTGGAATTAAGTTTGGGTTTTGCTTGAATTCCACCTGTGTGTATAGGAACCTGAAGCAAAATTGTCATTGGACTTGGTCCCTGACTAGTAATGGTTGACTGCAAAGGAAGAGGTGTTTATACATGTTACAGAATTCTTAAGATGACTGATATTTAATTCAATCCAAGTGTTAATTTTCTAGGAATAATTCTGGTAACTACTTTAAAATCATTATATGTTATCATTTAAAAACAATTTTAATCTGATCATAAAAAATCTTGTCCCTGTCAAGAAAACAAGCCTTAATTAATCTCTCAAAGTAAATTGCAAATGCATCCAGGCAGTTGTCAGTAGTAAACATAACCTACTTCATTAAAAAAAAAAAAAAATTATACCAAAAAGTAGCATCCCTGTGGTCAAATTAGGAGCTAGAAGCTTTAATTAAAAGCAAGACTCAATGCAAAATGTTGTTTCTTCTGCAAAAGTTTTTTTTTTTTTTAAAAAAGAACAACTTCAGAATTCACTATAGCAGAATTTAACTACTCAAGGTTTAGAGTCTGCACAAAATACTCAGAGAAGTGTGAAAGACTACCAGTGAATAGCAGCTGTTTCTCTGACAGTGTATGTTCCATATACTCTGATGCTATGCTGCTTACACCAGTAAGAGATCTATTCTTACTGAAGGAAAACTACTATGCTACTTTATAAACCCTGACTACTTATTCTTCCTTGGTGATTATTCTTTTAATTTTTCATGGTGCTAAATTGTGGGTCTCCAACTTTGGTGATTAGCGATATTTGATATATCTCGTAGTAACGCCTTTATCAAAATTCAGTGTAAACTAGCTCTGTATAAGTTAAATATAATACTTTGACGTTTCTGTAGACAAAATAGACTTTCTGGAAACAAGCACTTTAAAAATGGTTAGTCTCAGAAGCAACTCTGCTAAACCATCCTGTTTGTGGCTGTGAGTCTCGTCTGCGGCTGGACTCAGAGTGTCTGCACTGCGCTGTGTCGTGCAGTGCGGCTCAGGAGGCCGCTGCGAAACCGTGGCCGTGCGCATGGGAACTGGAACATCATATCTCAGCAGTTTAATGGCACAAGCGAGGCGTCACACCTGAATTTCATGCAAGTACTGTTAAAATGCTTTCGAAAATGGTAGTATTTCTGTGTAGGGCTTGCACTTTTGCATGGCGTAGGTGCACCCCCACAGCTGTGTAATTTAAGAATTTGTACCAAGTATGTGGGGATGTTAATGCTGGGTAACTAATTTTGATCAGGATTTTTTCTGTGTCTAAAGAGCTGTGCAACTGTTAAGTTCTAACGCTTATTCTTCGTAAAGGGAAGGATTTGTTGGTGGAGGCTGCCTCTTTGTGGTAGAAAACTGTACATTACGCGAGTGCAGTTGGCCTACGATCCCTTGCTACTACAAAAAAAGAGCAGTCAAATCTGCAACTGTATAAAATGTGCTTGAAAACAACTTCAGCCTTATGGCTAAAACCTTAATTCAAGAGACTGCTGAGGAGAGGTGTTGCTAGTGCACCACTTTTGCCTTGAGGGGGTGACTGAAGCGCTTTTGTGGAAATAAATTGTCCTCCTGTCTTTGGAATAGACTGTTTCTATTAAAATTTTGGCTTTATATAGAATGAAAAGGACAACGGTCGTGTAGTTTATCTCCAGTCATGATGAGATGAAGATGATTTAGTTGCATTCAATATAAAGTAGCAGAGGGGTAAGAAATGCTAGGAAAGCTTATGCTGTTCATTTCCATAAACGGTGCACGTGTTGCTTCTTATTTCAGCTTTCTGCACGCACACTCATTCACATGTGTTGTCTTCTACAAATAAATGTTTTCTTGGTAATGTTCTCAAGTCACTTCTGTTAGCTCTTGCTAGAAAACTACAGACCAAGTTGCACAACTGTTTTCTGTAACCCTCGTTCACTGGAATGCACTAAGCAATGCAGTTTATGTGGTGTTATGAGACCTCTCAAACTGAACGCGGTCAGGCCCAGTTAGCGCTGCGCTGGGAGGCATCCAGAGAAAAACCCGTGGATTGCATGGAAAGGAAGGAGGCAATAAAGAACTGGAACTGTAAGACTCCCAGGTGAAATGTTAAGTGAGGTCTTGAACTTTAATATGGGATCTTTAGCATCCATTAGTTTTTACAAAAGGAGAAGCATTTGGCATTTGTGTTTGGCTGCAGTCAACATTACCTAACATACCCTTATTTGTATATTCTCTCTCTTCCCCCTACCTGTCTGTCCCCAAGATTTCAGTTATTTTTTTCCTCTCATATTAGGGTACAAGGAAAACAATTTTTACCATGAGGGTAGTCAAACACTGGGAACAGTTGCCTAGAGGTGGTGGAATCTCCATCCGTGGACGTGTTCAAGACTCGGACAAATCCCTCAGCACCCTGATCTGATTTGATTTGCTTGTAGCAGGGGGTTGGACTAGGTGACCTCCAGAGGTCCCTTCCAACCTCCATTATTCTGTGATTTTAAATTAAATAGCAGAGTGAGGTGTTGAACAGTACCTATGGTTCACTTCACGTGGCCAAAATATGTGAGCCCTCCAAGGAATCAGCGTTATCCGCCCTGCTGCAGTGATAAATTCCTGTATGATAACAATACTGGCTTCTATATATTAACTTTGCATAGACAGAGAGCTGAGTTTCCCCAGTCACTCCCTCTATAGTGGAACAGGAAATACTTGAGGATTACTGAAAACACTGTGAAGGACTCAGTTCTTTAAAGGCAAGTGCTATGTACCTGAGATAGGTAATGCAATATAGTTTTTGAATTAAAAATTATTAATATGGATATATGGGAATACTGGTTAAAGGCTTCTGAGGAAAAAGGAGAAATTTGATGCAGTTAATTTTAATTAGGGGAATAGTTCATGTGTGGTAATTTGTCAGATACAGTACCTCGTTTTACAGTRCTGAGACAGAAGTGGAGAAAACTAGTGACTTTTTTTTTTCCCCCCAAGCTGTAGTTCTAGGCAGTCGGTTCAGATCAGGCCACTAACCTATTCAAAGAGCAATCGATAAATATGTTTTTAAAGAGCCGGTCTGTAGCTCATTTCTGACTTGCTTTCCTCATTTCCCTGATTTGACTGTAGCCTGCTCTGTAGCAACATGAATAACTAGCATAATGACTTCGGCCAAGCTCAACTCAGTGGAAGTAACTGTCTGTATTTTCTCTTGATCATGTTAATTTAATCTATACTGATGTTTATAGTCCCTGAATAGAGTCTTTCTGAACCAGGGAAACATTATGAAGTGTGTTAACAAAGTTAGGGGAGGAAGAGACCAAGATGCTGGTGAAGTCCTTATGTCTTCGCAGGAAATCTTAACCTCCCCCTTCCCACCGTTTGCCTCGGAGTCTAAAAGTTCTGTAATGCTTCTTTTACGTGCTCTTCTCCTTAAGATGCAAACGATTTTAGAAGGCAAAGCACAGTCTACATTTGATAGCATCAAGAAAAAAATTTACTGAAACTTATAGTATGGCATCCAGTCACCTCATATTGCCAGTGGTGGAACTGGGAAATAATGTTTGTCATCTTAGAGGGAAAAATAAGAGTTGGGGGGGACATTTAGTTGTGCTGTTTATTTTCTCTCTGTCGTAGTGACAAGGGAAAAAAAAAAAGGATTTTCTCCAGTACAAGAGCAGCCGTAGCATGGAGTCGTACCATGGAAACATTGCCAGTATGCCGTTACCAGAGCCTACCTGTCACAAGCAGCTCTAGGAAAGGAGTATGCAGCACAGGTCATGATGCGCTGTTCCTCCCTAGGGCTTCCCTGAGTACCCAGCACTTCGGATACAACCTGGGATTTTGCTAGCTGCCCCGACAGGCAATCCAGGATTAGTTTTGACTCCTCCTGCGTGGGTTTTGGGCCAGTACTGACTGAGATGGAGAGCCACCTTTAAGCTAGCTATTCAGGTGAACTCTATTTTCAGTCGTCCCAAGCAAAACTGAAGTGAGAGAGAGAGGTAAAGGCGTTTCTGGCACTTCATTGACCTGAGTAGAGCACAGTCTAGTAGGACATTGGTCTTGAGTCATCAGAGCAGAGAACTGTTACTTTTGTGTCATAGCCATTTTCTTGCTCAAAATGCTTCTCCCGCTGGCCTGCTTCCCATCTTATTCCGTATCTTAAGCTGAGATCTGTCTAAGCTCCAGTTTTCTGCAGGTGATGGGAAGGGTTGGGGAAGCACAGACCGCAGATTATCAGCAGGGTTTTCTCGTCAGACCTGCAAGGGCTTCCTGTAAAAGCTGACGAGGAGGAGGCAACATAAATCCACATCGCGAAAGGCTGCAGATTGACTGGTTCTTACCGGGTAGGATGTCCTACATGAGATGCTCCTGCCGGGGCAGCACCCCGTGTCTGCGGGCCCTGGGGAAGGAGCAGCCGCTCTTCTGCTGCTGCCTGCGCTCCGGCCGGCTCAGCTGGAGCACCCGGAGCCGCTCAGCAGGACCAGGCCTGCTCGCTCGGGTCGTGTGGGGACGCCGGGGGGTTCGGTTCATCACCACCTCCGCAGCGATCTTCTCCCGTACACCACCACGTCTGCGGTAAACATGGTCACTTGCACACGCACTAGTTTCTTCAGGTGAATTTTCAAAAGAAGCCACAAACCTTTGCCTCTTTTCTTGTATCGTCTTATTGAATATAAGCAGTGGTAGTAGAGTGCGTTTTGCTGCCAGTCCCGTGTCTAGTTTAGAGTTAGTTAGCTTTGTTATCCTTAGCAATAGTTAAGCTTTACCCAGCATCGCATTGATGTTTTTTATTTCAATGTGTGTTTTAAGTGTGTCGTTCAGAAAAGCAGTCTGACTGCTGCACAGCTGCGGGCACCAGCAGATTTGTGACGGTGTGAGCTACGCCGTAACGGCAGGGCAGAGGCAAGACAAAGCTGGGTTTTTCTTTTTTTAGAAGCAACTGCCCTGCATTGCTAGTTTTGTGACTCAAAAGCGAGTGCCCAGTGCATCTGGAGTCAGCGTATTCTTTTCCACCATAGGCCTAATCTCAAGGTGAATACTGAAAACATTAGTAAAATAATGAATAATTAAGCATATTTCAGACATTGTGTCCTCAGTGCTCCAGAAGATAAGTTAGATTATCTATACCTAATAGCAATATTTTCATATTGTGTGCAGGAATGCTTATTCATTAATGTAAGAAACAGTCTGAGCAGTATTTTGGAAAGCATAAATGTTATATATAAAAGTCCTAACTCTGCTGTGTTTTCTTTCCTCAGCGTCTTGCTGGCAGCTTGAGCTGGCAGTGCTGGCGGATGCCCACGAGAGGGTACTGCACACCGCAGCAACCGGTGCAGGCACAAACCCTCCGCGTGCGAAAATGCGGCTCTGCGGCAGGTGTCAGCACAGGAGCATCCATCCGCCTCGCCAGCGCTTGGCCCGCTCGCACCCGGAGCGGACGGGTGGCAAACTCTGCTCACGGAGTGCTAACGAGAAGATAAAACGTGCCCCGCGGACGCCCGCTGTCTTCTCCTGGAGTCCCACCTCCCGCTTGCAGCGTCGTCTCGGCGGCGGTAACTCCGTTCTGAGTCACCGGTGCCAACCATCACTCGCAGCCCGACAACCGCCTCGGGGCATGAATTTCTCAGCAAATCAGCCTGTTTCTGCCACTAACACAAAGGCCGGACGTGTCACTGGGACTCTAGATGTGCACGGGGCAGCGCGTCGAGCCTCCTGCCACAGCGTCCCGGGCTCGCCACGGGATCCAGCTAGGAGCAGCAGAAACGCGCTTTGCACCGCAAAATCAGTGCTTTTGATAGAGTTTTGGCAGCTCTGAGGGACCAGACGCGCCACGTTGCTGCGGCACGCGTAGGCTTGCTTGGCGCATTACCGATCAGGGAGAAGACGCCTGCCCGTCCGGGGGCACGGGCTGCGCTAGCAGCATCCCCCGTCGCAGCATCCTCCGGGGGCATCGACTAAGCCCCCCGCCCAGCGGGTTTGGGAAGACCGTGGGGGTAGGAGAAGGGCTTATTCAGCATTTTGGCACCTTCGGGATTGCTCTCAACTCGCGCGGCCACGGGCCATAGTCACGTCTCCTGTTTTTCTGGGTCACCAATAAAAACAGTAAAATATTCCCAGCCTTTCGCATGCCAACGCCTCGGTGTAGGAGCAACGGCTCTGCAGCAGTCTTGCTGTAAAGCACGGCTGGGAAAACAGGATGGTTTTTCGTAGGACTGCAGTTTTCTGGGAAACCAGATGAATTCTGCAGTCACGGAGGGCGAGAGGAAAATAACGAAATGCAGAGGAATCGGGAGCTGTTTAAGCAGGACTTGAGGGCACTGCTTATTTATGAGCTCGTAAGCGGTGAAGCCACGGGAGTTTAGTAGCTCAGCATACAGTCTGACACGGCTCTCAGGTTAATAGCGAGCAGTCTTGAAGTGCTGCTATATATTTTTTTAAAGAAGAATTTGGACTCTTAAGGACTTTTTTAAGCTTAAGTATCAGGTTGAAAAAAACCCAAACTGCCACCAGTTGCTGGTAAATCGCCCAAACGGCTGTTTTCTCGGTGAGGACTGCAGAATGGCTGTTTATTCTGGAAATAGAGATGTAAAGCATTGCCAAGCCTGTTTCGGGAGATGAGGACAGAGGCAGGAACAGCAGCGGTGTGCAGCCGGGACGGGGAGCGGTGCAAACAGGGAAAGCCGAGCCCCTGGGGTCCACGAGCGGGTACTTTCCGCGGTGGGGTCTGCCGGAGGGAGGCCGAGCAGAGGCTGTCGAGGGCGGAGGGTTGAGGCTCCCTGGGGGGCTGATAACTGGCTGTTTAAGGACACCGGTGAGCACCGGCAGCAGGGACACTAAGCATGTGCTTGGGAAATTAAGGCAGGAATATAAATAAGCCAGGGATCTTGGCCAAGCCGCCCCAAGGACGGGGTTTCTAAAGCCCTTTGYACGGCCCGAGCGGAGGCTGAAGCACCTCTAGGGGAGGCAGCGCTTCGGTGGAGCCTCGGCAGCGCGGCTGGGCAGGCAGCGTTTTGGCGTTTCTGCCCCTTCGCCAGCTCTGATAATCGGCTGATCCGGCTCAGCTCCTGATACTTGGTTTTCAAGACCTTAGCTGCTCTAAGACTATACCTAGAGAGCTTGGTTTCGTAAAGAAACCTACTTTATTCAAAAAATCATCACTTACAGCGTAACTTTTAGTGTAATTAATGATGGCAGCAGAGTTAATGGCGTTAGGTGCAAGTCAGGATGGAAGAACCTGGTCCTCAGCYGTGTTTGGGCTGCTCCTTATGTGCGCGTTTTCTGTGCTCGCTCACCTGGGACGAGGTGATGCACCACACTTTATCCTCCATGTGACTCCCAGATACAAGGCACAATATCCATTTTTAGATTTCTTCTCCCAGCTGTGATCCTTAATGTATTTGCAGCCATGGGGTGAATGGATAACTCTTAACGTGTGGTAGAGACAGCATCCATAGCGCTTGCCGTGCTGTCGAAAACTGGTGCGAGTCTGGTTCCTGGCACCGTTCCCTTTTGGTATAAATTCAGGCTTCTTTCCCGTTTTTATCCTATCGAATGTGATAGCTTCCATTTGTGTGTGTGGATTTATGCAGGGGAATGAAGGGCTTTGTATACTCCAGCGTACTCCGTATTTTTGCTTGGTTTCATTGCATTTTACTTYGCTGCCCACTTGGAGGTTTAATGTCCAGAGCAAGCCCATGAAAAAATGTGGTCAGGAAAGTCCAATTATTCTGCTAGAACAAATTAAAAATCYACAGCAATTATTACCAATGGTGCGTTCACTTTTTTTTAACCTGGGTGAAGTGTGATTAACACTAGATGGAGCCTTCTGTGCTTTGGAGGAACAGGACAGAGCAGGAAGAGTTCAGGGCGGCGTTCTTCAGCCACAGTAGAATTTTCTAAAATTGTTAATCTAAATATCACTGACAATAATGGTGTTATTTAATGAGAAATATAAGATGGTAAAATCCTCCCTGCACCTATGGAAGGTGGAAATCATGTAGTATTTCCTCTTGTATGAAAAATACATAGTACATAAGAATTAAAAGGGTTGCAGTGTTAAAGCTTCAATATACTTAGAGAAGTRTTTTAAAACCGAGGTGTGCATAGAAAAAGGGTTATGTTTTCACCTTTTGAGAATGCGTGCCTGTGTATGGCTATGCTTAGAATTATTTTGTCCTACAAACACATGTGGCTTCGATCTGAGCCTTGGCGGCAGTGGAAAGGAAATACGGTGCAATGTTTCCACAACCATCTGCAGCGATCCTTCTTGGGAAGATTATTCAAAATAYGATAAATTGTTTGACATTTTCTTAATAAGCTGATTATTGTGTACTACAGCTTTGGTGGTGATTTTGTAGTGCACTGACTGCTGATCTCTCTAAATGATACAGTAGCGCTTTTKGGKTTTTTTTKGTTTTTTTTGCATGGGGAAGCTCTTTTGAATATTATTCCTGAAGAAGCAGACTAATTTCAGCATTCCGCACACACAGAGCTTCTGAAACCAAGAAAGTGGATTACAGAAGACTAGTTTCCAAGAAGACAAAGTTGCAGCATCATTATGAAATGAACCATATCTTCTTCATTATTAYTGACAAATTTTAGACTGCGTATAAACAATGGATGCATGTTGCTGACATTCGGAATGTTTATAGGATACTGAGAAAACCTAAAGCTAAAACAAATCTTGGGCAAATTACACGTGTTTATACCAAGAACGTTAACTGAAGGAAAAGTTTTCTATAAAAACTCTCACAAATGCATGAACAGTGACATGGTGTAAGTCATCAGATATGCAGGCCAGTTTTACTGTAGCTTTCCCTTAATTTTTGGGTGAACGTGACTTTCGTATGCTGATCAGAGCTTGTCAGTTGCCATTTGTAAGATTGCTACAACCAAATGAAGAAGTGATTTGTCAAAGTTGACGTTCATCCTCTTTCCAGAACTCTTATTACTTTCTATCCCAGTCATGTATCGGTGTGTTATGCTGCAAGGCAAAGAGATGATAGTGGAGCCAGCTCATAAAATTTACTTAATATTAAAACACTTATTWCCCATGATTCTGGTGGTGATATGGAACATGCTGTTAATAATGTAAACGTTGCTGTCTCCATCTTGGTAGCAATAATGCTTTCAAAGTGCCATACRGCTTGACTAAGAAAATAGTTGTAATTCTAGGATTTGAACACTCTTACCAGAGGTTAAAGAGAAAACAAATGTAAGTCACCTGCAAGCTATAGATCGTGAGTTCCTTTAGGCATCTTAATTTGTCATTTTAGGTGTCTTTGCTTAAAATCCTTCACTATCTGAGGGATCAGGCTGTCTAAGAGCCCTCAGCTATGTGTAAGTGCTTCCAGTGCCAGCACGGGGCTCTGGAGGTCTGACTTCAAGTCCTGCTCAACTGCAYTTGTTCTCTGCTGTCACTTGTGGTAACTTTAAGTCACGATGATGTATGGAGGTGTGTGAGCAAGCCTGGCTGGAGTGCTGTGAAAATGTAGCTGTATCACTACAGGGATAAAGCACAAACCTGACCCTTCGACTTCCAGTACCCGGTGCTAGCTTATTCCTAACCTGCTTGGACACCTCTGGAAAGCACTAAATCACATCAGAGTTGTGTGACATTTAACTCGTGTGTGTATCTGGGTATCTGACTCCTGTGTTTGGGTACCTTCTTCCCTACAAAATCAGTGCGTCTTTCTCATCAGGGATGGTAGAGCTTTCTTCATATGGGTTCTGAGCTGCTCTGATAACACCCTGATGGGGAGTRTGAGCGTGTTGAGGAGATCAGTCACCTCATAGGTAGTGATTACAATAGTAGATTGATTTGGGAACATATGTGCACACATTCTTTACACTGCTTGTTTCTTAGGACCAAACATTTAGCGAGGGTTAGCTGACACGGTCCCCACCCCCTGCYAACACCAAAGAGACTCTTGCTGTAAAACATCTCGCTGGCTACGTACCCATTCTTGTGCCAACCTCCCCTCGCCCTGTGGCACTGATTTCTTAGAAACGTTCTTCCAGGGTGTGTGAACTGACTTCTTACCTTGATCCAGGACGCCGTGAGAAGCAGTGACTCTCAGGTCAAACTSTAGTATTTGTCATCAAATGTTCCTTGCTTTTCTGTGCAAGTGAAKAATGTGCTGCCTTTATTAATCTTARTGATATTACTAATAGAAAAGTAATGGAGAAAATACCACGGACACAAGCTACCAGAAATATAGGAGTCAGGGTGATTTTCAAAGGATAAATTTCGGATATACTGTAAGAAGTCTGTAGAGACAGGAGAGCATCAAGCAGACCAAAAGGTCAAGGTTTCAAAGAGGTGTGGAAGAGATGAACCTAGGGATTAACTTCAAAATCATTTTGTTTCTGCTCACTTTATTTTGTCATCTTATTAAAAAAAAAAATCTTAATGGTAATACTTGAGCTGGGGATAAACAAGTTTTTTTTATATAATATTTTTTGTCTATATAGATTTTTTTTCTTTACACTGTCCACTTCGATTATTCCTTAGCAGATCCTTAGCACGTACAGCACTATGTAAGCTCCTGCAGGACTCTCAGCTGCTTTCCTTGCATGCTTGCAGCTGTCAAGCAGTGGCAGAACCCATAAAATGTCTACCCGCTGCTTTTACACCCCTGCGTTCAGGGCAGCACAGCTTGGATTGATCTGTGTGCATTTATGTCCTAGGAGTTGTTCGGGTTTCTGCACAACTTCCCCTGCTTGCGACTCGCCTAAAATAATCCTGCCAGGYGCTCTTTGCTGCCTTGCTATTCACCACCTACTTCAACTTGTTAATGAATATATTGAAAAACAGCAGACCGAAGACTGCTCCCTCGGGCACTACGCTGTTAACCTTTTCCCATGCTGAGAATTGGCCATTTATTTCTATTCTCTTTCCTATCTCTTAACCTGTTTTAAACCGTGACAAGACTTATCTTTCACTCCGTGGTAACCGTGYTTCCTTAATAGCCTTTAGGTAGGTAGGAACTTCATCAGATGTCTTTGGAGCATGTGAATAGATGATGCATAATCTAAAGGAGAATTGGTAGGTATCTTCTCCCTCTATGAAAGAATCCTAGCAGGCAAGGGAGGCAGTTTGCCGTGGTCACTGCTCTAGGGTATCGCTGGAGAGTTTGGCGTTTTGGAGGTGCTGGCGAGGTACTGCTGGTAAAGAGCTKCCGGGAAATGCGTTGGTATGAAGAGTCTGTGCAGTCCTAAGCGTTAACTTCTCACTCGTTGTCATTCTCAAGGTCTATATTTAACTTGTTCCTAAAGTATCTCACAGCTTCTGACCATCTGTACTAAATTTAAGCAGGGGAAACATGGAGTAATCTGGAAGGAGTTATTAGCTCTCTCTCACTAGATGCCAATAGCCCTGGTCATGGACAAGGGCTCTTCCATGCCAGGCATGAAACAAGTGGGCCACACCGTGCTTGCTTGCTTCAGAAAGTGTTTCAGTGAAGGAAGAAGCCAAAGTCTAGTTAAATTTACACTTCCGATTCTACCTGTATCATAGTGGGCAAGATTACGTACTTTTCTGCCACTCATTACGTGAGACATCATTTGCATGCTCTGTTCCGTCTGTTGCCTGGTTTGTCTTCTAGAGTGTGCTCCTTACAAGAATTTGGCTTACAGAGGAAGCTTGGGGACTTTGTGACTTAGAATAAAACATGAAAGCAAGGACAGCTATTCCCTGCTAAGATGCTTTGGAAATGGAAGCACAGAGTGCTTTTTATGACCTGACGGATGCAAGGAAAGGAAAAGAGGACCAGCTATGGGAGTGTGTTTGGGGCGGGAGCGTAACAAAGCACTGCTGAAATCACTGAAAATTATAAATTAGTAGATCATTGTTTGGACGTGACCTTTCAGGTATCCAATATCTTCAAAGTTAACATTCCATTACTTTCTAAAATGCCTTCTTTTAAATTCGTAGAGCAATTAATTCAGATAATACAGCAAAGGAGAGGTTGATTTGTGGATGGGGAAAGATTATTGTAATGTCTCAATTCAGCAAATTAATTATTTCTTAATGTGAAACAAGTTGCATGTTTAGAGTGTGATGAAAGCCCTTTTATGAATTTAGCAAGGGATTCAGGTTAGTAAATGGCAGAAATTCTGCCAGTCCTATCTGGAGAAACATGGAAGATGGCAGTGGGAAGCAATGCAGAGAGCACGTTTACCTTCTTGAAAGTGGGTTTAAAGAGCGCAAAACTGCAAAGATTCTGGTGGGCGTTTGGCTAAAAGAATTGAGTAGAAATCTCAGCAATATTCCCGATCTTGAACTGTGAAGAAACCATCTAAAACTGAGGCATAGTCCTAGCCTATCAATGCCATGCTCTGTCTGTTTAGATATTTTCGCTTGGGAGAATGATCTTGTAATGCATTTTTTGGTCTTCACTGGGAGTATTTTGAAGGTAGTAATGCAAAGCTGAGCATCGGCATTGTGTGCGGAGATGTCTCTGTCTCTCTTTTTGTATGAGAACGACCTGCAAAGCTAGTTTAGGCTTGTAAGGGTTAATGTATCATTAGGGTAAGCAACGAGTGTGCGAAGCATCTAGGAGCTTATTCATATGTTTTTTTTGTCCTCGCCCTGTAACAGTAATACAACTGTGTGGTGAAGCACTGCAAAGGTAACCAGCAGCTCAGTCACAMAGTCCTGTGTTCAGCAGGACAGCCAAATAACTGAGAGACATAATCAGTTTCGGATCAAACGGAAATTTACCAAAAATGTTTCATTTTAAAAAGTGTCCTTTTTTCCCTCACTCAAATTTTATCCAAAAGTGTTTGATTTTCAGTCACTTTGAGAACAATCACTAAAATTTTTGCCTTTCGGGAAACTTTTCCAAATTCTTTATCTGCAAAGCATTTGAAAATCTAATTTGAATTTTCACACAGGCTTGCTGCTCTCAAGWGACTTTTGACATATGAGCGATCTAAATCTGAAAAGTTTCTCCCAGCTCCAGCAAAGAGCTGTGTCTGCACATTGAAAGCATCTCGTAAACCGTGTGCTGTAAGCTGTGAAGATACTTCTGGGAGTTGTGGAACATGGTTTATTGAGGGAGAACAGGTAAATAGAAAAGCATCATGGTGGTGAGGGGGGAAGGAAGGGAGGTGGCTTCGCATTAGTAAACCACCTTAATTTTTAAAATATAAAATAAGATGCAGTAGGCATTAACGTTTTGGAGAAGCAAATATGGAATGGGAGTGTCCAATTTAAACATGGAGAATCGCTGTCACCTTGTCACTATGTTTATTTCCTGTGAAGGTCTACTGAAATGTTGGATTGTATCATGTTTTTATATCTGCACAAAGTGTGTACACTTAATGAGACAGTTTGTTACCATGGACTCTCGTGGCCAAAGGTAAGTTTTGTATTATCTTAGATTTGTCAGTACTTTGAGTTGGAAAASTGGTATTTTAGGATCTTGATATTTCAGGTGCTTTCTGTCAAAAAGATGTTGCTCTGTATTGCTTGTTTTTCACTAAGTCTTAGAGATCTGAATTTCGCTGATCCAGTACTTGGCCGAAATTTGATGAGGTCGTCTGTCCGTGCAGATCAGTGCAGTATTGCAGCCATATGCAGCCCTGTGCATAAAGAAGGGTCGTAGAGCCGCCGTTGTGATTCTGTGTATTTGGGTAGTAGATGTCGGTGCTTTGGTAAACTAAAACACAAAACAGCAAACAACAAAAAATCCTCTTGTACACTGCAAGATGAGGCCTGTTCAGAAAGTCATTGACTTAACGAAATACGATTTCGGTCTTAAGAGCTCTTTTCTGACAATACCTATTTCCTGTAAATAGAAAGTTATTTCTGCTGGTGGCAGATTTTTTTTTTTTTGATGCTGAAAGCTTATTAAAATCTGATAGAAAAAAAATTAATGTTCCTAGGGACAAATTGTTACATGTAGTGGGTCTTTCGCAGATCAGAAGAAGATTACAATAGCTCTGAAAATTACAGAGTTSATAATAAGCTGACAAAATGCTTGGTGACATCCATTTCAAGCCCCAATATTTTTACACTGCTGTCGGAATCTGTATGCAGATTTACCACCTGGCTGGTGGTACATGATCTTGGAAAGAGTATGTCTCCTCACAGGTTACTCTGSTTTTTGATGGATGAAGAATTGAAGATTAAGCATCTTTAGCCACAGAAGTGGTTTTAAAATTTGAAATCCAATAATCTTAATATTTGTTTTGGAAATAATCTGCATATTTCTAGGATCTGAGGGTGTCTCCCTTAAAAACTGAAGATACGTTGTTCTGCTCTTCACCAAGGCGCTACACACACCTTCCGCTCTGATTCACAGTTGCAAGTTGGAGCAGTTCTTGGTCTGTGCCAGCTGATAATGGACCCCAAAGGTTTGTTGATGCTTTCTTGGGTCACCAGAGCCCTTTAAACTTGCATCCTTTGTGTGCTTGAGAAGCCAAAAAAAATTCCATTTTCTTCAACATTTAGTGTGAAACATCATGCAAGAAGTCAGCCATTAGAATATGCATTGCCTTTGCTTGATGGGTGTCCTACACGTTCTGCTTCATTCCTATGTAAGAATACTTTATCTAGACAACGTTGTCTTTTTTTAACATATATTCCATTAGGAGAGAAGAGAGTGGCATGATAKACTCCCTTCCTTGAGAACTGA
The DNA here is from genome assembly GCA_003342895.1 of Casuarius casuarius. Lineage (NCBI taxonomy): Eukaryota > Metazoa > Chordata > Aves > Casuariiformes > Casuariidae > Casuarius > Casuarius casuarius. The sequence continues at coordinate 1,530,580 of PTFA01000061.1, read as the reverse complement.
GGGGCTGGTTTCACCCCCCGTGCTGTTGATTTTGTCAAAGCATACGTGAAAGGCAAAGCATGTTGTATTTTCATTTTGAAACTTGGCACTACTGGTGCTTTTTAAGGAAGACAAAGTCCTACTTATGTCCTCTAAACAAGCATCGTAGGGAGACTTTATGAAAGTCCTGATCTAAATACGTTAAAAGCATAGAAAGCATGAAACACACTGAAGTTCAGCTCATGGGCAATGCGTTATCTGCATCTCACTTCAAAACGGCCTTCTCCGTCTCTCCCTCTCCGTAACAGTCTCCGGATGGTCTTACGCAGCCGTAAGCACAGCGCTCTCCTTCCAGAGCGTGCAGCATTGCCCTCTTCGCTGGATAATCCACCGTGGACGTTTTGCGTGTGGTTTTGTTCTACTCCTGARTTTCACGTCTAGATAGAAAATAATTGTGTGGCAGCAGCTTTTTACGTTATGTCGGTGGGCTTTGAACTACAAGGGCTCTTTTTTTGGGTGACTATAATAGGTTTGCTTAGAGGTAGGTTGTTTTACAGAAAGACTTCTGCCAGAATTACCTCTAGCGTGGGTGCAGTTATACAGSTATAAGGGTGCATTATACTTCTGCAGCTTGTCTCTCTCCCGCAACAGGAATAAGCTACAAGCACAGTCCCATAGATCTATGGCATCGCATCAGGTTAAAGCGGGAAAGCTTTGAAGGGTCGGGAAGGCCTGAGGGAGGGAGCAGGCTGCTGGGATTTTCCCTTTTTGTGTTACAGTAACCCTGTAAGTACAAAGCAAATGCAGCAAGTGTGGAATACACAAATGAGGAGATGATTAAAAACACTGATTCTATTGTTCAGGCCAGAAATGAAAACAGGAGGATGTTAGTAAATGATTAAAGTGTTGAAATTGTAGAGTTTAGAATACCTATTAGATAATGTAACGCCTTTTCATCTGAAAATCAAAACATACAGGTTTGTATAGAATTTAAGAAGCTCTTTTTAACAGCTGGCTTAACACAAGCTATTTTTTTAAAATACCAAAAGTTCTCCCTGGACTTAAAATAAAAAAGAGGAGTGGGGGGAAGGGACTTATGGCTGTTCATTGAATTTAGCCAAAAAAATTTAGTTGAAGGAGAGAATCTAATAAAATCTTAATGTTTCTGTATTTTGTGAATTCTCTAACTATAGTTTTGCCTGGTACATCTTACTAAAAGTAATAATAAGAAAATTACTTAGGAAAAAAAGACTTCCTGGTTCTCGCATTTGGTGTCACAATTACCCTCTGATTTATGAGTACGGGTGTTACTCTCACAAAAATCCAAGCCTTTAATTTCCAGATCATATCCTTCTAATGACTGCTCCTGATACGAAGGCAGTTACTGTGTGTTTTTTGTTTGTTTTGGGACACAACTTGTTCCTGTGAAACTTGTGATGCCATAGGAATACTGAAAATCCTGTTTTAGTAAAGATCCTATATTCTAATAAAAAACCCTGATGACTGAACTGACATAGATGTGTATTGGAGTAGTTGTCCCTCTTAACTGTATCTAAATTTTATATGAGAGACCACTGTTTTTTTTTTCCCTCCCAAGTTTTTAAGATCTCCTTTTCTATTACTTGCATTGAAATGAAAATAGATTGCATTTGGTTTTCCTAACTCGGAAGAGTTACTGGAGACTTCTTGAGTCATTGCGTCTGCAGTGGGCAGATTTCCCACGATGAGATGAAGTTAGAAAAGCTCCGGGAAATCTTTGGGCTAAACATCAGTGTGGTTATCCTTGGAAGGCGTGTAGTTACCGTCCCAGGGCCGTTCTGCTAGATTCCCCTACAAGGAGCTTCATTACCCTTTTGTAATATGCTTAAACTTGTAGGTCTGTAGGAGTAACCTGTTCTTCTTAGATTAAGAACAGTTCAACGCTTGTCCCTAAGTTTTTATTTTATCTCTGCCATGTAGAAGTTGTGTAAGGTATTCTGCCTTGTTTTGATGCTCTGCCTCTTCCCCCAGCTTTCTCTCCTACCCTGCTTCTCACCCGACTTTGGGCACAGTGGGCCTTGACACCTAAAAGTCTTGGGAGCGCTGCCATGCACAGCAGGATCCCACCGAGATCCCAGCTGCTGCAGCACGCGCTGGAGCAGCTCGAAGCTGGAGACATCAAGCGCCGCTGCTGGGATTGTGGTCACAAGATTTTTGAGCTCTGAAATGCGCTATGCCATCTGTTTCGAAAAACAGACTTTTACAAGTAGTATGTAAAGCCCTGATTTTTCCAATGACGAATGAAACTAATAGTTTTTTCCGAAGTGGTGTTTTATCAAGGAGAGATGCAAAGTACTGAAACAGGAACATAAGGATATATGCGCCATCCTGATGGACTCGATTCGTGGGCTACTCAGTTCGTTATTCGTCCCGTAACAGCAAGCATTACCAGACGTTTCAACGAAAAACGCATGTAAATTCTGAATTTGTCCTCACCCGGTTTTCTAAAATTGGTTATACGCCTCAAGAACTGAAGTCGTTTTTTACGTCCAACTTCTTATTTACTTACTTTCTACAAGAGGATAAACTGTTATTAGCAGGTATCCTGATCTCACCAAGTTTTTTCTCTCATGAACAGGATTTTAAGTTATATACCAAGCTTTTTCTTCCCAAGAGCTTTGCAAAATCCTCCTTATTATCTCCATAATAAGATTTCTGGCCTTTTTGTCATGTAGAATGTGATGTGACAAAATCAAGTTGTCAGTCTGGATTGATCTTAATGGTGAGAAGAAAATACTGTTTTACCTGAAAGCTTTGCTGTGTCTCTCGAGGTCTACAAAGATTAGCCTGTACTACARAATGTTACAGGGCCACACAAATATATTGGTACAGTAACCCACTCCGTTATTCTTTTCTGTATTCCACCCAGTTCTTCTTTTGCTTCGGAAAACATTTGATCTGGCTCTTCCTGGGAATGAGTTAAACAACCTTTTGATCCTCAGCATGCCATAGTCACCTCATCTATATCTTTTGAAGTCCCTCAGTCCAAGAGGTCTTTTATGTTAATCACGTTAATGGCAAACCTTTCAAACACAGTCCTGGTCTTACACMTTCCTACGAGTTTTTAACTGCTCGGTTTATTCTACCTAAGGTAGGTAGAATAGGTATCTTCCTAAATGAAGGTGTCTTCTTTCCTTCCATCATCTTCCTCCAGTAAGCTGTGTGATGTATATTAGTGTTTTTTCCCTTATCTGACTGGATGTAATGATTTGGGCAGTAGGCTGGCAGCACGGGCTTGGTGTGCTCCAGGACGTGGAGAGGTTCCACTTGGAGCAATTAGCGTGTGCTAAGCCAGAGACACTGTCAGAAGGTGCATCATCCCTTTCTTTCTGTTGTTTAAAGCAGCTATTCACAAGCAGTGAGACCTMTAGGAAATTTTAAAACTGAGTAAGGAACCTCTGTCAAAATGACATTATCCCTACAAAGGACAGACACTAGCACTTTTTTCTCCGCTGACACAGCCTGGCTTCCCTTCTGTCTTAAATAGCACCTCACACTGCAGCCTTTCTTTATTCCTAAGCCAGAAAATTGGCTTCATATTGAACTTACAAAACCTTGCTTTCCTCAGAAGGAAAGAAAAGTAGAGGTGTATTAGATGGCTTAGGAGAACTAAACCCAGAAAATACCGAGGGCTGCATCTCTAGTGCTTCAAGCCGGAGGGAGCGCTCCCTTTTAGTTCATGACTTTGATTTTTGTACTTGGATTATTATATGCGTATCTTCACTGAGCATCTGTGTATGCGTGGTGCTGTACAGTGGGTGTAGTATCGGGCACTGACTTGGACAAAATCATTTGCCATCATTATAATCAACTTGAACACATTATATCAGTTTACACATAATTCTGAGTTCAGTACTAGAACTCAGAGGCTTATTTTTCATGCTTGGTTTGACAGTAAATGCTGTTAAACTTTTTTTCTATTAAACAGTTTGACTTAACCCCCTGCATCAGAGCTCTGTCCCCTCTACTTCTCTTTAAGATTGCTGGGAAACTCTTACACCAGGCCAGTCATTACTGTGAACTGTTTTTAACCACATGCAAAGATGTTTGTGACCTGCTTTTTGTAGCAGCCTGTAGGACAAAGTAGCAGAGCTTAAACGGTGAGAAAAGCAGGCTCTGGTGGATATCCATTGGTAAATCACGGTGTTGCAGGTTGAGATGTTACCTTTGTCTGTCCCATCCCTTTTCTGGAAATTCTTTATATATTGAAACCAGTTACTTCCGAGGCATTGCAGTGCTGCAAACCGATGACTGAGACATGGTGCTTATTAATAATTTAAAGCAGGGATGAACTACGAGACTATCAGTTAAAACTGAACCGTACTGAATTCTGGCACAAAATCAATAGTTAACAAAAATAAGCGGTGGCCTGGGAAATGAAGCCTTTGCTGCTGCTTTTGTGGGAATCGCGTGTGAGCACAGACCCGCTCCCGAATGCACCACGGAGCTGCACGCTGCGTGCGGCTGGGGACGGGCAGTTCTGGGTGCGTGAGCAAGCTCAAGGGTTGATCAGCGGCAGGTAGCACATGATACGGTGATCGTGTTAGAGGCACTAACTACATGTTGTTTGCTGCAAAAACCTAGGTAATTATTTTGCAGCCTGGTGAGGCCACTGCCTCTGCCAGCCTCGCCACCATGCTCGGCTCCCAGCTCGCCTTCTGCTGCTTCCCTGGCAGCGGGGAAGGTCCACGCTCGTGGCCTCTGGCTCTTGCACGATGCTCCTGTTTGACGCTTGTGACTGTGATTTGACTTCAGCGGAAGGGCTTGGTGCTGAAAATGCCCTAGGTGACCTGGCCTTCTAAATTCAAGCGGCCCTTATTTCACCTTCCAGTGAGCAGGTGACAAAAGTCGTTCTTCTATCACACGTGATGTTGGGCACAGTTACTCTTCTCTTTTTTCCCTTCCCAAGGAATCCAGTCTCCCAGTAACATAAGCTGTGTATTCCCAGAGATCCTTATTCTACCCAATTTTTAGCCTGTCTCAGTAGGGTCTTGGCCTATTGGGATTTCCAAAGTAGGAACAGTTCCCAGGAGCAGAGGGAAATCCCTGCTGTATCCCTGATGGACAGTCTGTGTTGCAGCTGGAGAATGCACAGCCACGGAGAACTTCCTCATTCTGGGGAGAAACCAAAGCTGAGCAGTTTCAGCTGATTGAAAAATGCATAATTGTAGTAATTAGCTCATTATTTGCAAAATGGTTGTAAACATGTTAATAATTAAGCAGTATGTACATCTTATAGTGTGCCTCTGGTTAATGTGGCAGTGGTTATTAAAATACATTAATGATTCTGAGAAAGTTCATGTAGATGCTGAAAATCCTTTTTCCAAGTTTAGTATATTTTTTTCATATTCACAACTGCACGTTTTGCAAAGAAGTGTATAAACATAACACTTCTGCAAACTACATTTTTCATGTGTCACTTAATGTGTGCTTTCCTGAAATCATTTTATGGGATAAGGATGTCTGGTAGCTAAATTATTTGTTATCAGGTTCTACACTGCCAAAATTCTGATTAGACCTGCAGGTAATAAAAAAAAAAATTAAATATTTAAGGCACACACTGATGGAATAGTCTGCTTCTATGAATGATCTTTGTGAGATGTTTCTATTGTAAAAAACCAGGGATGACAATTTAAACAGGTTGCTATTTTACCATGGTATGAGGAATAAAAAAAATATATCAATGCCTTATGACTGTATATGCCAAAATCCTGCAAACAGCTGTGCACGTTTTAAGCTGTATGCTTCCAAGCATGGGAGCATACCACAACATTAACCTGTGCTTTTCACAAGTACGTCTGACTACGATGGAAAGACCCATAGGCAGAGGTATACCTGCTTCAAATAACTTACTGTTCAAGACTGTGATCCTAGAAACAAACTCAAATGTGGAAGTTGATGCTGAGGAATAATAATTCTAATCAACGGATGCACGCACTTGACTAAAATTGCTCATAACCTCCAAAATTTACAGAATTAGACCAAAATTCAGATAAAAGGGGGGCAGGGATAATGTGACTTGATTGCAGTTAGGCAGTTTCATGTCTTCAAGTACTGAAGTAATCCCCTGAGTTAAACAGGACTATTTGTGTTTAAGCCAAACAAATGGTGAGAAGACAAGGCATTGATCTGCAGTTGAGCCTTTTCTTGTTACTTTAGGATTTAGTTGCCATTTATTTTATTCATCTTTTTGTGTTTATTAATTTATGATGCGTGTCACTTCCTTGAGGACATTGATTGTTAGCTTGATAGTTGGTGAATAATGTCGTTTTTCTTTCCTGTTTGCTGTGGATTTGTTTTTGGCGCTGGTTATTTATACTTTGGTTTGCTGAGCGCCAGCGCTGTGGTGGTTATTGATACAACGCAGCCCCTATCATTGCTCATTAAGTGATTTGCCCTGGAAGAGGTGAACCTGTTTTTTACTACCTGGGCAAAATAAACCTCTGTTTTCTGTTTCCTTTGCAAAATAGAGGATAGGGACAGCGACAGTAACAACCAGCACCTGGAGGCCACATTTGTTGCTACTCCTTGGCAAGGTGATGGAAGGCATAAGCCAGGATGTGGCTTTCCTGATGGGTAGGAGGATGCTTTGCGGTAGCCAGGCTCTGTGTCGGGGACAGCTGAAGGTACGGCGCACGAGGAGGACAGGGTGAGGTAGTTCGAAATTCTTGGCTCGACAAGCTGCTTCCGATCTTGGATATGTTGCTGGCCTCAGGGCTCTGCCGGGCTGAATCACGGACATCTCCAAGGATGGAGATAAGTGCGTTGCAGGGTGAAACTTGTTTCAGTGCTTAACCAGCCTCACGGCAATTCTTTGCCTCTTCTGGCCTGGAAATAGAAGAGAGCGAATGGGTGGTGTTTTTCTGTCCTCTGGAAATAGGACGGTGTAAATTATTTTGCAATACAGAGCAGCCGTGTATGCTATGTGCCTGATCCCGACCTATAGACCATCCTTCCCATCCTTTGGTCTACTGAGATGTAGTAAGGCTTAAACCATGAAAAGGCAGTCACTTAAAAAGAGGATTATTATGAAGTACGCAAGTAGTATAATTAAATGTATGTCATAATACCTGATTAGACTCTGGATTTAGAGATGGAGCAGCATTATGCAAAGACACAATGTAACTAGGTTAATAACAATCAACTGATTAATGTACTACATCTCATTCAACCCTAAAGGAGAATAGGCTGAATTGATTAGTACAGTCGCAAATATGTGAAAGTGTACAAAGCAGAATGCATRTGGCATGAAGGAGAATTTTATCAGTGTACCAATATATAATGATACTTAAATAGGAAACAATGTTGTTAAGCAGTTTGAGACTAGCCATAAAAAATACAGTGATTTGCAGCACATTTGTGTTACTGTGTAGTTAGTTATCAGTGGGCCAATATTGATAATAGAAATAAACAGAAGATTGTTGGACTGAAAGAGTATTGGGCATTGGGTTTTATATCTGCAAAGAGAAGTAGAACTAAGTATGTACTCTGTTTTTAATGCTTGATCTGACACCTGGGTAAAAATCCTGTTGAAAAGCAAGATCCAACGGAAGTCATTAAAGTCCAGCAGTACTTGCCTTAAATTGCAGTAGGCCAAGGTGAGAAGGAAAGAGCTGTTAGTCTTTCTGAAGGCCTAAGTTATTGTACTGTCCCATGTACAGGACTGGCACTAGGGATGTCACAGACTACAATCCTAGAGGAGATGATGCTCTTAATTTTCTCGTACTATTCAAGTTTTTCATGCATTTTAGTAAGTTCTCGAAGTTGGGACTGCCTTCCATTGAAACTGGTGAAAAAGTCCTCTGTCATTGACAGCCATGGGAGCAGTAGAAAGTCTTGCATTCGGCAAATAGCAAGAACCACCTCTACCCATTACAGTTTCAAACAATTGTGATAATAGATGATGATAGGTAGGTCACTAGTAGCTAGAGGAACTGTTTCCTCCATTTCTGTGTACATGCATGGAATAAATAAACAGTATGCATTTATATTAGATTTGTTTTCTCCATGTAACTCAGTCATTGCATCCAGTCTGTGTAGCAGTTTCTGGGCTCTGCTTCTAGATCTTCTAGATCCTCTGCTCTGGGAACTTCTGGGACCGTTGGAGGACTCCTGTGAACCTCAGAATACCAGGAAAGGGCAGCTACAGGAGGTACAGGAGGACTTTTTAGTGAGCTCTAGCAGCTTCTAATGAGCTCTGTCAGCTATTCCTGATCAAAGGGTGCTCTGAGCTTTTGTTCCAGCTGTGTCCTGGTTAGAGAGGGTCAAGCCTTCTCGGCAGATCGCAGGGAGAAGCCTCCATAAGTGCCAGGTCTTGAGTGCAGCTAGCAGATGCAGCAGTTTGTGCAGAAGGGGCTAAAAACCTCTGCTGAGGACAGCGTGCGCTTAGCAAGGATGGTGACCTGCCGTAGGGCAGAGCTGCCAGCACCAGCTGGAGCACCTCCTCCTGACACGTCAGAGGCCGTGAGTCAGACCGAGCTCCAGAAGTAGGATGCAGATCTCCAGGAGCTCTGTCCGAGCCAAGTCTGGGGCTGGGGAGACGGTGTCCTTGCCGGCGGGAGATGTGCACTAGCGGAAGCCTGTCTCCACGTAAAGCGGCTGTGGGAGGAGGTGAGCACACTGCGCAGCATCAGGGATGATGAAGATATTGAGTAGATCTTTTCTGAGACCCTGCAGGTCTCAGGTTTGCTTGAACCCCCAGCTGTACTGAAGGAGGGGCAGGCAGAATCTGTGCTTATCCTGCTGGGAAACAGAGACTGCTGTGACGGTGATGGAAGCTAGAGGCTTGCGACTTCTGGCATGAGGAGAATGGCTCCTCTTCCACCCGTAGATCTGCAACAACAGAGTAAGTTCAGTGCCCTTGCAGCAGATGAGGGGCTGGCAGCCCTGTCCGACAAAGCACCAGAGCCTTAGAGCCAACAGAGCATCCACATACCGTGCGGCAGCCGGAGCCGCGGTAGCAACTGGAGGAAGCAGCGAGTGAAAGCAGTGGGAGACGATGCTGCAGGGCACGGAGGCTCCCATCTGGTGACCTGACTTTCCATGCTTCTGCCTTCTGGTGCTATCTTTGTTCTCAGCCACCAGCAATCAAATCTTAGAAAGAATCTGAGTCTCATCATTTCTGAACATAGTACAAATTTAGAGAGATGGAGTCTTAGGTTGGAATCGTTGCTAAAAGGAGTAGGTTTACCACTGACTGCTGTAGGGCTGTAGGTCAGCTTCTTTGATTATATTCATGGTATGTAGATGGATAAATAAAGGCATCTAGAGATGGGAGTTCAAACTGTTCTGTACGTGCAGCAGCTGGTACCACCAGCTGAACTGGGTGTTCCCTATGGGGCAAGTGGTCTGCTGTTCCTGAATGCTGGACCCCAGAATGTTTGGATTTCATCCGCTTCCTTTTTCCCTTTTGCCTTCCCATCTTTTCTTCTCTTCTTAGGTGGAGGGACTCATCATTCACTTCCAAGACTATTTCAGTGTTATGTGAAATTATTAGAAGAAAGGCAGGAAAATTTTGAATATTTTGACATAAAACAAAAATATTTTGAAGCTGTGTCCCAGCTAGATGCCTCTTCATTTCATGACTCAGCTTTCTTCTTTTGCCTTACAATTCCTGTCATTTTAAAAAGCTTTAAGTCTGTTATAATTCTTTAAAAGCTGGTGAACTTATTCCACCCATTCTTTGTTTACACAGAATTCTGTCCATTTCCCATCTCCTTTGGCTTTTGTAATAGGATGCAAGACACTTAACTGGAGAAAGAAGGCAGATTACTCAGAGATCCAGATCTGATTTTAGGCATAGCCCAATGCACAGCTTCTGATTGAGAAAGATGCGTTGTGGGAACAAAGCGGGTTATGTATGGTAGCTCAGATCCGTAAAGCCGACACGTATACTTCATCATTTGTGTTGAGAACATGTGATTGGACTTTGGTAGAGCACAGACGTCCCAGCAACATCACCAGCTCGCTCTGACCAGTCTAAACTTACAGCTTCCCGTCTCTGCTGTTTCAGGGTCATTTTAAATGGTGGGGACTCTGCGTCAGGCATGCAAGAGCTGCCACTATATTTGACAATATTTGACGAAAGGTCATGGAAGCTGATGGCAGAGAGAGAAATTTCATTTGCGTACAATTTGAGACATTTAATTCTGGTTGTATTTACTCTTCGTTTTTACTCATAGGGAGAAAAGTCTCTAACTTCAAGAAAACAGATAAAATACCTCACACGTGGTTGTACTTTAATTGATTTTCATTTCTAATGAAGAATTACGTAGCTTCTGTGCTGAGGTAAACTGAGATAGCTGGCTATTGTAATCCTTGAGATCTATGCATATTTGCACTTATTTCCCTGTATAAAGCTTGGAATAGGTGCAGCAGGGAACTGAATGGCAAATACGAATGACAAAAAACTACGTAGCAGTGAGTCAGTAATACAGTGTCCAGGGATTTTTGGTATTCCAGTCTTGCTCCATTCATTATTGTTTTGTGCATCTGGACAGGGCAAGATAACAACTCTGAGATGCTGAAAGAAAGGATTATGGAATTTATTCATAGCATTCACTGAAAAAACTTTTTTGAGAGGTGTGGGATATGATTATCTTTTAATTGTCGTGTAGCTTAAAAGACACTTTTGTAACCGACAGCTTGAGTGTTCTGTGGAAATCAGTAGAGATCTGTTTTATTGTTTACATTTTACTTTACTCTCAATATTAGTGAGTTTTGAATCAGTTTCCTGCCAGCCTCGACTCATATATGGAAATCATTCTGTATACGTGCTCTTTGTGGAGGCAGTTATGAGGCTGCCAACTAGAAGCAATTTCACTCTTCTGCACCTATTCTAGCATGTTCAGAAACGCTCAGCGAAGAGCGGAGGAAAAATTATATACAGGAAATGTTGCTCGTTCGTAAATGCTTGGCTGAGAGCTGACCAGCTGTAAGAGCGATATTACGGTGGCATGTCAGACCCTTCCGAATCCCAAGTCTTGGGATGGAAAGTGCAGTATAAAGGCAATATTCCTTCTGTCAGTTTGAGGCCTGGAGATCTTCAGTGGCCTATTACGTGCTGCACAGCAGCAGGAAGGAATCAGGAAAAGAAATGAAAATGGGAGGGAAATGAAGAATGAAACAAGCGTAGCGTCCCGAGTAATCTTAGTGTAAAGGCTGTATTAGATCAGGTTATTTGTCAAGGTACATGTAAATAAGACAGGACTTTAATACACAGTCACTAATTGTCATTCAAGAGGCTGATATTTTGCATTTCTTCTTTTTCCACACAAATTTTATGAATTTCATAGGAGTAAAATCACGGAATCACAGAATCGTTGAGGCTGGAAGGTACCTCTGGAGATCATCTGGTCCTGCCTCTGCTCAAGCAGGGTCAGGTAGAGTGGGTTGCCCAGGACTATCCAGTTGGGATTTGAATCTCTCCGAGGACAGAGATGTTACAGCCTCTCTGGGCAACCTTTTCCAGTGTGCAGCCACCCTCACAGTTAAGTGCTCCACTATGTTCAAGTGGAACTTGGTGTGTTTCAGGCTGTGCCCGTCGTCTCTCGTCCTGTCACTGGGCAACGGCGGGAAGAGTCTGGCTCTGTCGTCTTTGCACCCTCCCTTCAGATCCTTGCATGCATTGATAAGATCCCCCTGAGCCTTTTCTTTTCCAGGCTGAACAGTCGGGGTTGCTGCAGCCTCTCCTCATCTGAGAGATGCTCTAGTCCCTTAAGGATCTTGGTGGCCTTTAGCTGGACTCGCTCCAGTGAACCCATGGCTGTCTTGTACTGGGGAGCCTAGCAGTGGACCCAGTAGTCCACTTGACTTGTGGACTTCCCTTGACCTGCTGGCAATGTTTTTCCTAATGCAGCCCGGGATGCTGTTGGCCTTGCTGCTATGAGGGTGCATCGCTGGTGCATGTAGTTTTGTATCGTCTGCAAACTTGCTGAGGGTTTACTCTGCCCCGTTGTCCAGGTCATGGATGAAGATGCTGAACAGTGCTGGCCCCAGTATTGGCCCCTGGGGGACACCGCTAGTGCCTGGCCTCCAGCTGCACTTGGTGCCGCTGATCCCAACCCTCAGCCTGGCAGTTCAGCAAGTTTTCACCCCACCTCACTGATTAATTAAAACTGTTACTGTTGAAGCAAGAAAACTGGAAAGAAAGCTGAGCTGTCTGGTTTTGTCTTTCAGAGGACTGTGGGAAGTCCCTTTGGATGTAGTGTAAATCACTACATGCACCAATTTCTGGAAAAAATTGCTAGGCACAAGGAGATTCAGGGCTAGTTCGTTCTGAGTGGAAAGAACTTTCTTTGGGACCGTGTCTGTAATTAGGTTTCCTACAGAGCATAGAGTGAATCTCTAATACTATGAGTTTTTTTGTAGTCTGTGTGAAGGGTGCATTGATCAGAAGTGCAGAGTCTAGTTGATCCTTTGTATGACACTATTTTTTCTTCACAAAACTGTTGCAAAGGAAATCTGAGCTGTCACTTTCTTCTCTCTCTGTCACTTTCTTCTCTCTCTGTCACACGGCCTTCATTTTTCCTCTTCTCTTTGCTTTCCCCACCTACTTTGCTTTACTTCTGTTTTTCCTGTCTTGCAGTATTTACTGCATGCTAACCAGAGTTAAGAAAGCCAAAAGAGCAAGGCAGTGGGAAAAGGAAGAGAAGAAAATCTTACTGCTTTCTGATATTTTGCTGTTGTCTGCAAGTCTTCCAGCATCTGTCAGAGCCTCAATATTGCCCCAGATCAGAGGATCTGCCTTTGCTGTACCTTGTGTGCTGGTATTTATGCTGTATCCTAGTTGATCGTAGGCTTGCCCTCGTCAGAGAAGTTTGAAAGTAATTCTCCGATTTGGCATTTGTACCTAATATTCAACTTCCAGCTTTGCTAATACACGCTATAATTCTGGAAAATACTGTAATAATGAAGCTAGCTTTGACTTCGTTGCTAAGCACCCATTAAAATGTGCAATGTGTGAAGGCTTCTGCTGTAGTGCTGATTAGCTAGTTGCCTGAACAAAACTTGCCTCCTTTAGCACTGTGGTGTTCTAGAAATACTCTAATGTACATTAAAAAAGGATTTAAAAAAGCTCTGAAGATGAAAAATGTGTGGTTTCCTATCAATTATTTACCTCTCAGAGGGCCTGGAATACGTTACATCATGCAGATGCTGAAGTGCTCGTACAGTAATACAGTCTCCAGCGAGATCGCTTTATACCGGTGGTTAATACGGTGGAAGAATTCCTGGGCACATAACAAACCTAACTTTCTGTGTCAAATTCCACGTGAACTAATAAGCTCAAAAGCACCTGCTCCTTTTTAGAATAAAAGCTAATTATACTTGATTCATAGGTCTATAATGTCAAGATACGTGCAGCAAAGTGCTTTGGTACATGGTACTGCTATGAAGGCAGAGGAGGTTTGGGAGCTGTGGTACTTTTTAAATGGGCTCTACGTATTTCTTTAAAACATTTCAAGGGGTTATTAAGAAAAAAAGGTGCCCCTAGCAAAGCTGATGAGTATGACACTTGCCTGCTGGTAGCTGACCAAGGTGAGTGTCCTCAAAACGTACCTGGAAAACGGGAGGCTGCTGAGATGCGGGATCAGGGCGCTTTGCCGTGCACTGTCATTCTGAGGTGTCAATAACGTTAGCATACCCTGCACGTGCGCCCTTGCTAGCGCTGAGCTTGCGTTTGCAGACGAAGCGTGTGTTAGTACTGCTCAAGGTGTTACTGGTCAGGACAGGGCAGAATCTGTGCCTCCGTCTGTGTCACCCCACTCTTTATTTTATCCATTACTGAAAACCCTTTGACTATAGTATCTCACGTCTTTTGCTGATCATCTGACGTGGAAGTGTAAGACGTGACCATCTTCAGAACATACTGTGCTGTCCCTCAAGTACAGAAAGTGACTTTTACTTCACTTTAGACTCTGTAGGTTCTGGATCACAATGAGGGGGCTAATGAATGATCTTTGAATGTTTTTCTTTCCTGTTTTTTAAACTGTGTAAAACCAGAAGTGCAGGTGAAGGACTACAGAGTACAGAGTGTGTCTGCTGACACCTGATCATTTCTATTGTTGTGGTGGAGCAACAATAAAGGCAGCTTGGAAAAACACACTTTTCAGCCAGACGGATTCACCCAAGAAGGAATTTTCTTGAATCAACACAGGTTTGGTTTGAATTGACAGTGCTTCTGATGAGCAGCCTCACTTGAATCTCTTGAGTAAAAAATTACTGCAGAGAAGGCATCAATGGAACAAATCTGAGGACTATGATTCATGGACTCTTTTCTCCTGGCAGATGTGAGCAAGGGACTGGAATTGTGTTGCTGGTATGGTACTGCTAGGGAGACCCTTCAGCCGTAAAGCTGGTGTGTCATGTTGGCAGATGCTTACGGTTGACTTTGGTAGGGTTGATCACGGACTTCGATGTGTTTGTGGTTCCTAGTCAGGTTGTCTAGAGTCTCCTTGTATTGGCTTGATTTCACCTAGAGAATTGAAAGGCCATTTGTGTGCAGAATGTATCTTGTTGCTTAGTGCACGTGAGGTCAACAGGACAAGTATAATTGTCAGGGGTAATTGTCAGTAACACGAATAAGTCGCAGAGTATTGAGGATTTTAATGAGGATTTGCTACAAAAGAAAGGTACGTACAATCCCTCCCGTCAAAAGTTTGCAGTCAGAAGAGGAGGAAGGTGACAAGCTGTTTGTAGTGGGCAGGAATCATCCATATTAATACCCCAGGGTTGCTGCTCCTGTGAGTACGGTAGACTGGAACAAAAGAGGTCTGAGGACTGCTCCTGTCCTAAAAGAAGGTCGGGTGATTTGGGGGAGTTTCCATCAGAGATTTCTTCTGGACATTTTTCTCCTTTAACAGCCAAGCAAGCGTGTGTATGGTTTTTTTTTTTTTCTTTCTTTTTTAAAAATCTAATAGTAGTAGTTAATTTTGCAATTCTTGCTCAGATGTGTAGTGCTTAGATAAATATTCAACTTATTGTTTCCTAATCTGACCAAGAAGGTTTACTGAAGGGTTATTTAAATAGCATAGTACGTCATTCTTTAACTTACGCTAGCCAAACTTTTGTAAAGCCAAGACATACCTTACAGCGAGTTGTGATAATACAGATGATAGTATCATAATATGGAGGAAAAAAATGCAAAAGACAGAAAAAAGCTTCAGCTCACTAAACTGAACAGGCCAAGAAGATGCTTTGGATCACTGAGTTCCACCACTGCAGTAGTAATTAAAGGTATGTTTCTTTGCACACAATCACTTTCATGTGGTGCTTGTTCTTCCCTTACATCTCCTTAAATGTTTTACACTCGGTCATTAACAACTTTTTTCTGCATACTATTTCAAAACTTGGCATCATTTCATAAAGCTATTTAAACTGAACTGTTCCTTGAGGCTGTGGCCTTTTATTTGCTCTAGCACCTCAGCTACTCGTGGGATGCTTGTCTGTGTTGCTCCCTGCAAAACCTGCTTTTGGAGCGTGCTGTTGATTTCGGCCAAGCTCACTGGTGGCCTTCTGACATTTTGCTTTTTCTAATGTTTGCCACCACCGTCCAGTTCTGTGGTTAATGTGTCCTATCATGGGCGTTTTAAGTTGGGAAAGGGCTGGATGAACAACTTTGGGAAAGATGTATTTTAGCCAGAGATCAGTGGATCACGTGTTGACCTAACTGTGTCCTGGTGGATTATCTGTAGTAGCAGCAAAAAGGGAAAGGAAGTTTTCGTTAGTGCAAAAAGCTAAAACTTTGGGAGCTATTTTATTAGTACTTTCTGACAGGTGCATGCGGGAGCATACCTCTGCTCTGCCCCAGAACCAAGCACTGGAAGGTGGTGATACATATTAAGCCCATTAGGCAGGTCTTTGGGCAGTGTCAGCTGCCAGTGATACCTATTAAGGTGTGACAGTTTGCATCTACCCACATCTTTTTTCCAGGGATGCTTCCCCATGGCTTGCTGCGGTAAGTCTCCACTTTTACCTGGCAGATCCCGGTGCCAGAGGTCGCTAAGCTGTTAAGCTGCTCTTCCCCTCCGTTCTGAGTGGCGGTGGCCAATGTTGGTCTGTTTCTTTCCTTTTTCCCCTCTCTCTCACCACTTTTTGAGGTGTCATTTAAAATCTTTCAGAGTCGATGAGGCTCCCCTGGTGCAACTAATCTGTTCATCAGCGCTCTCCGCAGACTGGAAGCAGTTTCGGAATGAACTACCTGAGACAGATGCTAACCATCTCCCTTAACGTACTCCTGGAGGGCCTTCAGGTACTCTGGTGGTGAATGGGTAAGTCTGAATAACACAGAATAAATTACTGAGCTAGAGCCTGTCCAAGCATTACAAGAAAGCTTTCTCTGTCCGTACTGCTCTAACCCACCGCAACTTCCTTCATTAAAGCAACCACTGCCTACCTAACTTCTGCTTCAGTGTTTACTACGCCAACTTTGACTTTTGGATTTCAAGATAACTTTAAGTTACCAAAGATAATATCAATAATGGTCTCTCTGCTCTTGGGCAAGGATGCTTGTGGGATGCGTGTTTTTTAACAGGTTTCTGGAAAGTGGATAAGAAGACATTAATATTAACATCGTTTTCAGTCTTCCTCTATTAGCACTTTTGGAAAAGAGTGCTTGCTTCAGCTCGGTGGAGTTGTAAGATGATAGAAAATGCTGTGAGTAAGGAAGCAATGGCCTTGAAAATTCATGCCTTGACCCTAAATTCATGCCTTGAAATGCAGGTATTAGAATCTGTCACTGACCTGTCTTGCGTGCTTGTAAGATATTCAGCAAAAAACTCAGTATTAGTTGTTCCATGTTGTGGATCTGACCTTCTCAGCTTGAGTTTTGTGGAATCAAACACCACAGAATAATTGTTCTCAACGAATATCTTCCCCTTTGAGGCCTGGTTTTATCGACATGTACAGCAAAATCAGCTCCAACTTTCATGCTGTTTGCCCGAGTGTTTGGTTTTCTGTAAAGCCAGCGGTTATTACCCTGGTTAGCAGGAATCTTTCAGACTGCTGAAGGACAGTCTTTGTATCAGCTGGCTCTTGCACTGTTTAATTACAGAAATATCTCCTTAGTTCTTTGTAGTCCACAGGGTTTGGAAACTTTCTGGATCAACGGAATAGTTCTTTCCTGTCCAATCTGTGGAAAAGAAACATCATCTTTATGTTCTTGTTAGCCTCTTCTAAGTTAACTAATACTAAAAGAAGGTTATGTTGGGCTTTTAGAAATTGAAGGTGCCTGAATCTTTGGAGAATTGACTTCATGTGAAGTTCTCTCAGCCTGTTTAAAAAATTACGAAATGTGTTGGTTATCAAAAAAAAAGCGATGACTGTTTCTTGATAGACTATGCTAACTGTAGTCTTTGTTCCGAATCTGAAGACTAATTTGGTGGTCTTCAGACCACATTGCTCTGCGAGCATTTGTCTCAAGAAGCTCTATTAAAGAGCAAGGTGGAAACCAATGTGGGGAAGACAGTGAAATACAAGGAGCAATGTGAACATGGCAGTAAACCACTAAAGACACGGTGAGCTGAGCGTTGGGGAAAAGTGGGAGAGTGGACAGCACAGGTAGGTGAGGTCTGTCTGCCTTAAGGAACAGGGCTGATGAAGAGAGACAGCAACTGATAATTGCTCTATCTTTACTACTTGCAACGAAATATCTTAAGCGTACCAAAGGAAAGCAGAGTGCGGTGCCTTCATTGACATTCTATATTTAAAGCAAATGTTTATAAACTCTTTAGCTGATATTCAAAAAAAAAAAACAAAAACAAAAAAAACAACCAAAGAACCCCACCACAATGTGATAATCTGTCCAGTTCCTAAAAGAGCTAAAAATGAAGTGACATCAAATTAAAAAATGACAAAAAAGCTGCTAGTTTGTCTGATGCACTGTTTATCTTTGAAAATGATGCTGAGTAGTTATGTACGTGCTAAGCAAAGTCCAACAAAGGGATTAGCACAGCTCTGGATTCTTAAAAATCCATTTAAAATCCTATACTTTGTGTATATTCAAATCAAGCTTTTAAAAATGTATAATCAAACGTCCAGATGGCAAGACGAGCATTCTAAACATACTCTCTAGCACGTTGTTTTTTCTTAGTTGCAAACTAAAATTGCTGTTACTGATTTTTCTGTTTCTGGTTAACATATTAAAGTATAATTCATTTTTAAACATATATATTCTATCACAGTGTGCCCTTTGAGAGACTTTTCTACATAATTTCGAGATGTTTTCCTTCGGGTCAAGTATTGTATTTTATATTAATGCCTCTGCTACTTCCCCCAACTGAGATGTTAGAGTTGCTAGAGAATGAAAACATTAGTTTCAAGACTAGTGGGGGTTTTCTCGTTGTTGATGCTGGAGCAGTCTTGGAGTGCTAAAAATATACCTTCATTCTTTCTGTTTTGGAAAGTGTTGTAGATTGAGAAAATAAATTGCTGCTTGATGTTTCTTACTCCGATGGTAGCAATAACGACTACTGGGAGATGAGTTCCCGAAGAACTCTTGCAGACAGCAGCAGTGCCTGCGCTCCTGCACTGGTGTAAACGCTGTTACGTGAGAGAGAATGGGGTTGTCATATTTGGGAAGTACCAAAGAAATAGAGGTTAAAATCCATCCATTGACTGTCAGCCTGCACATTATGTAGATTATTTGGCCAGTTGATTAGAAAAGTGCATTAACAGTAAATAGTATTTGTATAGGAGACAAGAAGCTGAAAGGTGCTGCCCTTGATGTTGCCTGCGGCCTGTGCTGTTCTACTGCAGACCCTTGAAAAATGAACCTGGTTCTAACAATTTGGTATCGTTACCCGTAGTAACGTTGCTAGCAAGGGCTGTCACTGGTGAGCTGGCACGGCCTCTCCATGGCTGATCCTCTTCTCTCATTCCAGGTCTAGCACCGCTTCTGCACCCTCTCTGCCTCCTGTCCCTAGCGCTTCGCAGCAGCACCGCGGGTTGCAAAGGCTCTCTGCGGAGGCCAGTCTGGGCACCTGTTTTCTAGGTTTAACTTCTGCAAGTCTTTACTTCGCCCATTCTCCTTAGCTCCTGTACCCAGCATGAAAATGTACATTGTGTTTTCTCTGGTTGTTTTGCTTCCACGCTGGAAGCAGTTTCCTCGGTTGATATCGGTAGCTTGTAAGATCGGCTTTCTCTATCCAAGTCAAAACACAGGTGAGCTAATGAGCCAGGGTCTGCATCTCTCACCAGCAGTGACCTCGTCTGGGTTAGAGTCAATTTTCCCTTGTGAACAAGTGTTTTTTCATTAACAGGGCCCTTCCTTCCTAATATTTTCTCTTTCCATAGTATACTAATTACCATGCGCTAAGTGTTGCTGTTTTGACGGTCATACTCTTTTTTTATTCATTACATTTACTGTAGCCAATTAAATGCTGAAACTGATCTGCAATTTTAGTCCCCCTGGTCTGGCTCCATACTGCATGTCAGTACCTTTCATGCCATGTAATAGTAGTCTGCAGAAATGTTGCCATAAATTAAAATTTGCAGACTAACCATCTCGATAGAACATCTTGAGGCTAGGACAGAAAATTCAGAAAATACTTTGCCATTGGGGGTATGGTGTTTGATTTGTTTGCTCTATGGAAGGTTACGCTATTTTCATAGTGCATATTCTGCCTGGACAAGTAGCTACAGCAGATATAGCTGGGATAGCGCTCAGCATCCTGTGATGCAGTTAGCTACAATCAAAATAAATATTGGTTTTATTTCCTCAGATGTTGAAACGGATAACAGATGCTGTTCTCTGTGGGAAGTACTCTGAAGAAATTTCTTCTGGGCAACCAAAGAAAAGTAATAATCCTTCATTATTCACATGGGCTGCTCAATTCTCAGATAGTTTCTATTCTCCAAGCAAGTCTTACTGGAACATGTGAAAAAGCATCTTTTATGCAGCCAAGGTACTAACTGCTTTGTGACTCACTTGCAAACGGAGGAGTTTAAAAAAATTGGAGGGGCAAAAAAAGAACAAACCAGCAGGAAATGATTCTCTCCAAGATGATGGGAAAATCCTAAATCTGAGTGTGAATGCTTTTTAGGAAAAGAATTTTCCAGGAGAGTTGACTGTTTCATCTCTTGTTACAGCTGGAATGATGTGAGATCTGACTTCTTACCCAGCCTTGTGTTTCCCAGGAACAGGAAATAAAAACTGGAAGTATTGCAGGATTTAAAGAGCAGATAGGACCGGGATGAGCAGAAGGAGAGCTCTCCTGGGGCCACCCTTCCCAAAGGCATTTTCTTTTCAGGATCCCGAGGAAAACATTCATCATATTTTTTTGATCCTTTAGACAAACTGCGATGGCTTTTAGCTGCTTTCCCGTTATCTTCCTCTCTCGTGCAAGCCTCTTCTGCTCACTTGGCTCGTGATAAAGAGAGCCGCGGATTCAGCCAGTGCCGCGATGTCGGCCCAGGAGCTATCGCTGGTTTAAAGCAGCGTCCACCGTGCAGCTGCTCCGGCTCCTGATGTATTTCTGAGTTTTGTTTTTTGTGGAGGGAACTGCGAGCTTGCCTCCTCCTGCAAGTCTGGGCACAGGAAAGGGGAGAGAGAGATACAGGCTGAACGTACTGCAGACTGTCTTAAAAGCTTTTCACTGTAGGTAAAATGTGTGATAATGGGATGCAGAACCATCATTATGGTTAAATAAAGGTCTGTTAATATTCTTTTGTGAGGGTTTTATTTTCTGGACTTGATAACATGGCAAAATCTTGGCAATCGAGGTCACAATTTAGAAGTAATTTCAAAATTGAAGACAAGAAACAAACCTTGGCATATGCTTCCGGTTACTTTTGAGTCGTGGAAATGCAGAGGGAATGATTTAGGTCTTTTGGTTGTGTTTTAAAAAAAAAAAAAGTCCAAGAAGCACCAGAGCCTGAATACTGGCAAATGTCCTGTAGTGACCACTGCGGAAAAAGAGACCTCCATTTTATGAAGTGCACCTAGCACAGCTTAGGAGGAAGCATCTACCGAGCTGAGGGAGCTGTGCTCCAGCGCTGCACAGCTGCTTTAGAAGGATAATTAATCTTGACCAGCAGCACGGTTGTATCAGCACCTACATTAATCTCCATAGTAAAAGCTATAAACAATCTGCATTAGGGTCTCAAAAGCTTTTTTTAAAAAGAACTGAAAAAAAACCATACAGAAATTTCAGCAGTTATGTTAACAGTTATGGCAATTTTCTATCTTTGGCCACTCTGCTTTGGAGAGTGATACGAAAATGGTGGGCTTTTACAAGGAGTTGTCTTTATAGATTGTGTCAGCTGAGACAAATGATCATTTAAATTCAGAGATCATTGCACGAAGCAGAACTGGTCTTAAAGGGGATACAGAGTGAATCAGGAGATGTGAGTTAAAAATAAAATTGCTCTCTAGGAAATCAGTGTCTGAACTCAGGGAAAAGATTTCCTGAGTCAAGGATCGCTATTGGGGCAGGAACTGGAATGTAGGTGCAATGACGATGCTTGAACGTCAGCCTGGAAAACAGTGAGGAGGGGGAGAGCTCACTTTAAGCCCAGGTTTAAATTAGAGAAACTTCTGTGCTTTTCTCTCTCTCGCTTCTTGCACTTCTTAGCTCTCATATTAGAGCCCCCAAAACAGTTCTGTCATAAACCAAAAATACATTTCCTCCTCCTTTTGAGTACCTGTCTCCTGAAGTAGCTCATCTTTTGATGAGATTGTCATTGCGATACTCTAAGCCGGCATCAGCCTTTCACATGTTTGACTCTGCTGCCTTTCTGCCGTATCTCTTTGAAATCAGATTTGTCCAAGGATACTCCAATTCAGCCCGTCTTGGGCTATTCGTCGTGGTGTTCTCAGCAGGAGGGGAGGTTGTTTTCTGTTCCCTCCGCACAAGTAGCGTGCAGTAAAAAATAGAAAAGCTTGGCAAAAGTAATGAGAGGAGCATGTAAGTGCCTTGGAGCTGATGAGAGATGTAGGGCTTGTTTAGTAGCAAGTAACTATACACATTTGGGTATATTCGCTGCAAAGCTGTGATTGAAGTGGAGAGCCGCCTCTTTGCTTGTTTTTTGCTGCCCCTGCCACCATCCAGACTTCCAGGACAGTCTTGACTAGTAGCTTTCGGGAAGGCTGGAGATGTACGTACCCTCTGATCCATCCTTCCGCGTTGCTGAAATCCCGAGTTCTGCAACAGTTTGTGATTTCTGTGGCCGTGTTGGCAGTAGTGAACACGTTATGCGGTGATGAAATCCCCCAGAAGGTTCAGAATTCAAAGCTTTTCTTGTGAATTTAAGGAATGTGAATAAAAAGACAGAAAATAAATCTAAAAGTAAATAGTTATGGGAGGAAGGGACCTTCCCCCCTCCGATTGTGCTATAAAATACTGGAGAACAGATCATAGAGGGGCCCACAAAAAAAGCCTTTTTAGCCAGAGGGAGCTGGAGTTTTTTCCCTTTATGTGTATGAGAGATTTAATAGCTGGAAAAAAATCCCTCAGCGCTTGTTTCAGAATTGCTTGACATTTTCTGTTATTTCCTCCTATGCAGACTAGTGTGAATGCTTCACCACTTTTTTTTTTGTTTTTGCTGTTGCTGTTCAAAGGGAGAGGACTGAAAGGTACCTGCTATTCAGTCACTGCCTCAGTCACTACTTTCTGGGTTGACCAGGGACGTTTTGTGCTAAGCTGAAAAGTTCAGATGGCTGCTCCTTCTTTGCAAGGGACTCACGGCCTGGTTTCCCAAGATGACATAATTACTCAATAGCTGGAGAAATAATTTATTGATGATGGATTGTTTAGTTCTCGGTACAGTTTTATAAAATCGTTTCTAGTTATGTTTGTAAAAGAAAACTTAGATTTTCTTGTAGCACAACGGCTGAGGGATGGGTAGTACAGGCTTTATTTTGGTTATGAATGAAGATAAAGGTTTTAAAACATAACATTTCAGGAAATACTATGCATTCAATGATCTGTTTATTCAGATGGAGATAATACTACCGAAGTCCATCCCAAATATGTTCCTCTGAAGAGGACTTGCTGGGCTTGTGCAGAGGAAGGTCCTGGCTCCCACAAGGAGCTTGGAGAGGAGGCAGGTTTCTGGGGGTGCACGATGGCATTGCTTGTTGCTGCTCCTGCTCTTCTGCTGATGGACAGAGGATTTCAGTCTCTGCTCCTGGAAACTACTCCAGAAACACAAAGCTAAGATGCAAGATAAAACAAAACCCTTTTCCTTGATAAAATCCTTGTGTATGGATTTTCYTGGTTTATAGCTTACAGTACGCACCGTATTTCCCCAGGTGTTTTCATTTACAAACTGTATTGACGAGAAGTTACGCAGAGCACCAAAGGCTGCTTTGGGGTGAACAGCCCTGTTCTGAGTACACGAGGCTCAAATCTATAACTACTCAGTAATGTGTGTTACTACTTTTACTAGAATTATATAATGTATTGTGAGCAGTTACGCTGTCAAAATCCTGTTCCTAATGGGATTCCTTATGATCAGTACTAGGTCTTCCATCCTTCCCCCTCAACATATATTCTTAATAATATTTTAAATATAAACTCACAAGTGATAAAATTAATAGGTGACAAACTTTGGCAGAAATACTGAAGGGGGGCAGTCATGCAGAGATTTATAACCCCTTGGCCCATTTCCCCCGAGGCCAGGACAGCGGTCAGTGAGGACTGGGCTTGGAGAGCAGACGGCTGCGCCCGGCACGGCGTCGCTGCTGAAATGACCCAGAGGACCCGGGGAGGAAACTCGAGAAGAGCTCCCAGTGTGATAAACATCGACGAAGGCTAATAATATGTTCCCATAAAAACGGAGTGGAGTATAAATTGATTTTTTCATAGGGAGCTGGAAAATGAGATGGCCTACAAAAGGGAAACAACGCTTTTTCTAGGGCTAAATGAATGCTCAGAAGAGAGAAATGTGCGTGTGTGTATTTTAATTTGTGCTAAAGCATAGGTGTTTCCCAGCATCAACATGTATTTTGATGGCTTTGTTAAAACATTTTGCATGCACATAATTTTATGTGTAAAACAACGAGAGAGGATTGTCATTTTTGAGAGTTACAGGAAGCACCGAAAAGGCACCGTAACGAAAGTCTCTGCCATTTCTGAGCTGCATAGCTTCAGTAAGGAGCGAGTTCCCATCCTATAAGGAGGCATGAAGCTCTTAGGTGGCACGAATAATATTTACTCTCTGCTGTTAAAAGTTGTCATTGGCTAAATGCTGCTGAGGATTGAATTTGGTACCTCACCTGTTAAATTGAGCTGTAACCACTGCAGCTGCACTGGGAGCTGCATTAGGTGGATTAATGCCTGGATTAGAGCTAAAATGTCAGCACGTGGAGGAGGTGCGAGACGGCCGTATGAGGCAGCGCAGCAGAGCAGGGTGAGCTCTCAATTTAACACTGCAGAGCCGAAATCCCAGCTTGCAGCAGGGTTTCAGCTGCGAATTTGGTAGTCAAAGATTGTACGGTGGGATGGCAGATGGTGGAAGAAATGGCAGAGCATTGGTGGTTGCTGCTGACACTCCCCAGAAGAAGATTTACATGCTATTTTAAAACTGTAGGAATGTATTGCCACGGAGGTCGTGGGCTCTTCTGGGGAAACATTGCTCCTTCTGAAGACTCGTGTTTGTGTCTTAGTATGTCTCCACCATGAAGGTGTTTCAGACTAGTCACTGCACAGCTGAACTGAAGCTCTTCAAAGTGAGGGTTAGCAGCATCACGCTAGCACCTTAACTCCAAATTCATAAAATACACGCAGTACGAATAACCACAYGCTCCTTCAGTAGCAATAGCTTGAATTGATACACAGAGGTAAGTAAATAATGATTTTGGTGCTTTGTAATTGAATTTACTGTTTTGCCCCAGTCATTGAAATTTCTCTGCTGGTCCTTAGGCTCTTGTTTTATTATGAATAACCTCATTTAGTGCCAACAGTATGTTATGGACCTGAAACATGCAGGCCACGAGGTCCTTGCCCTGAAAAGATTGCGTTGACGTGTCAGTGGTGAGTGTGGGCTGACTGTGTTGCACACACTTGTGTAATTGTTTTTTCTAAGAAAGAACAGAAACGGCAGACTTCCTGGGAGGTGCTGTCATTGGAAGAAGGTCCAGGAGCTGTCGGTGTTAATGGTGTCCAAAAAAGGGGTGCAAGGATGGAAGGGCAGAAGAATGAGAAGGATGTGCTGAACTGAGCTCAGAACTGGGGGAGATTTTATTGGCAAATAGTAAATTTGTCCCAAAATAGAACTTCAGGAGAAAAGAAGAGGTGGGGATGAATGGTCTTGAATGGAAAAAAAGAGGGGAAAAGGTTTGAAAAAAATCAATTTAAGAAAGAGGTATTTTGCTTCGTAAGTACCAAAACATTTGTTTGACATTTTAGAAACATCTCAAGTTTTTGTTTAAGTGGAATTTTTCACTGGAAAACCAACCTTATATTTGTTAAGGCTTTAGAAAAAGTTCACCTGAAACTGAGCTGAAACCTTTCTATTTTTTATTGACCCCATGATATTTTTTCCTTAAAGCAAAATTTGGAAATTTTCTGGTTTTTAGTTTTACAAAAACATTTTTATTCTTTTCTTTCCCCTCCCCTTTGCTATCAAAATGGCCATTAGTTCAGTCTTTTCTGAAGTCGGAGCAATTTTAGCTCACTGTCTGAACTCTGCTCCTCTTCTTCACACTTCTCCACCAACAGCATCCTGCAGACCTCCTCTGTTCCTTCTCACGCTCTTTTCCATTCCATCCTTCCTTGCGTTCTTCCTTCCTTCCTCATGCTTTTTCCTTATGCACATGATTTATTCCTGCCGGTCCACTGCAAACAGCTAACTTCCAAGTGTTGGCCCCTAGCATTTGGATACCGGCTGTGCGTTGCGGTGCCTCTGGGATTGCGGTTCTCTCTCTAAACATGCTTGTGCGGAGCAAGGACAGAGCGACCTGGACGTGCCGTGCAGGTGACCCTGCTCTGTGACTGCAGGTTATGCTAACGGGCAGTACCGGACTGTCCGCCTGGTCCTCTCGAGGGAAGCATCGCCTCGGCTGTTCGCCACGGTAGGGTTGACCGTGTTCTGGTGGGCCAGGCTGTCACAGAGCTGCGTTCCTCCTTAGGTGTCACTAAGCCGTGTCACCAGGCGCTGGCAAGCTGGGACTTGTTCTTCAGACCTTGTTCAGACTTGTTCTTCTGGGGATCTCCTCCCGGGCGAGCTGCAACCAGGCCCTGGAAGAGGCCAGCCTCGCCGAGCGTAGCTTCTGCGCTCGTGCTTTTCAGGCAGCGGGCACATGTCGGTGCTTCGCCGGGCTCTGGAGGAGGCTGAGCACCACTCTGCTTTGGGAAGCTTGAAAGCCGCAAGTGCTTGGTCTGAACAGTTCGCGAACACTCGTAGTATCTGAGCGAGATAACTGTAACGCAACTGAAACTGAGAAAAATGAGCGCTAGCAACAGCCCCGATGAGAGCAGAAAGATGCCTTGCAAGCCGTGAACCTGGCGCGACAGGAGCTGTGGTGAGAAGGCACCGTCAGGACAGCATCGACGTGTGCTGCGCCACAGGGTGCTTTAAATTGCTGCTCGGAGGGTGTGCTCAGCTCTGCTCCCTGCTTCTGCATCCGTCATGGGCTTGGCTGACCCGCCGAGAGCATCCGAACTGTCTGGAGTGACAGCGCAAGGGAGCTTGGAGACTCCGCGCTGAAGCTGGTTGTGCTCCTGGCCAGCCTCCAGCGAGGTATCGCAGCAGGGTCCAACCACCCGGTTTGCAGACGTGCTGAGGGCGATCCAGAGAGACCTGGGTGGAGGCACACCACTGCGGGGGCCCCTGAAAGCGTAGCAGGGCGATAGGGACAAAACAGCAATTAAAGGTTATGTTACCTGTAACACTAGCTCCCCTTCTCAGTGTAGTGCAGTTGCCAATGCCATGGTTTTGCTGAGAGTCCTGCAACGTATGGCAGCTTCCATGCAGAAAGAGATCACGAGATTTATACAGCTTCTCTGCTCTCCTGAAAGAACAGATTTCTGCCATTTCAGAGGAAAGCTAAAGCCCAGAGTGAAACCTAAACGCTCAGGCCTCTAAATCTGCAAGGGGATTTTGGCATCAAGCGCTCAGTGAAAAATGGAGAGTTCAACCTGCGAACAACCAGGTACTAAGTAAATTTACGTATATGCACAGCATCCTCTACATACATTTTATGGATTACACATTCCCAGTCTCCACACCGGAAACCTACTTATTATTTTTATTATGTTTCTAAACTAATATAAAGAATTTGGTTTTCCTCAGGTTTGATAAGTTTTTCAAAGTTGCTGTCATGGGAATTGGTATAATGGAGAAGTGAGTAAGATTTGGACCATTACGTTTATCTGTAAAACATCTAACACAGTCCTTGTGCTGTGGGTATCCTTGATCGTCAGGAGTGCTGGGGTGCAGAGATATGCTTCTAGCAGATAAAAGCTTTCACAGCAGGCATCACTCGTACATAAAATGCATACACCTGCACAAAAATGTTCATGCGTATGTGTACATGACGGCATGGATACTAAATTATTTTGGCTGCTGCCTAAGATAATGTACACTAAACAGATCGATAACTTTTAAATCACAAAGATATTGCTGAAAGCAGAACTCAGTAATAAAAAAATAATGTAGAAAGACATCAAAAATGAAGTAGGTTTGTCAGGATCATTTACTCTCTGATCACAGAGTTGATAGAAAATGGCTGTCTGTTTAAGTGATAGATGAGAACCATTAATATAATGAGAGACCTTCTAGAATTGGTTGTAGTCAAAATTAAAGAAAAATTTTGTTTAACAGCGTCAGGTGTTTTTGAAGTCTAGAGACTACTTGGGTGTTGTGGAAGGCTTGGTGTCAAATACAGACTCTCACAGCTAGGAATTTCAGTACCGTTTTGTGCCTGATAAGTAGCTGTGGTGTGTTACTGGGGGGGAAATCCCCTCTTGCCTCCGCTATGAAGCCTTGAATACCTCTTTGCTCCTTCAAGGGCTATTTGTAAAACATGAAGGAACATCCTGACAACCTTAAAATCACTTTTATCGCTATGGTACTCCTGCATTTGATGGTTTACTGGAGTAATAAGCCCTTTTTCAAAAATCACAAATCCCTGGTTTTCATAAAACTTTTTTCTGTGAAATCAGAGACATTCATAGACAGCGCGTTGCTACACACTGGAAATGGTGGTGCTGAGAGTTTGCCTACAAAACTTAAAACAGAAGAACTGTAGTCTTAAATTACATCTTTACATTAGGACACACACACATGATTTTTTAAAGCAATAGTTAGGAAMCCGACAGCTCAGTTGCAGCATGTCATCTTCCATGCATAAGCAGAAGTTACATGATATGTGTATAGCAGAACAGAAATGCTGAGGAAGGTGCTGCGGGTATGCATAATCTGCCATGCAATTTTTACAGCAGAAGAGTTGCCATCAGTTATTTTGGCAGATAACATCTTTCTAATTTTGCGCTAGCTGCCAATTCTGTCTCCTTGCTTATACGATATTATATATATTACAGCTACATATACATGGTTTTTGTGTGTGTGTGTGTATATATATATATATTCTAGCATTGTGTGTTTTCCAGTTTCGTGCATTTATTTTCAGATACAGAATCTCTAAGCCTATGTTTTGYCAGTGGGGAGGTGAGAGCAACGTAYTTATCCTTTC
Organism: Casuarius casuarius; assembly: GCA_003342895.1. NCBI lineage: Eukaryota > Metazoa > Chordata > Aves > Casuariiformes > Casuariidae > Casuarius > Casuarius casuarius. The sequence goes on along the minus strand of PTFA01000061.1, from coordinate 1,501,929 downwards.
AATTATGGAAGGCTCTCTGTGGGGCACGTTATGGGGAGCCTCTATCCTTAATAAAGAGGCACGGAGGCCAAGCTGCTCTAGCCTCCGTAAGATACGAACGCTGAAGCCAGCTTGGGCCTGGCTCCCTGCTTGCTGACAGTCGAGGGGTGCGTGTGAGCAGATGGGAGTGACTTTGGGAGTGTCTGGTGGCTGTGTGTACATTTAATGCAGTTAGTTTGCTTTGTTTGAAWTGCTTTTTTGGTTTCTCATATGACATCTTGTCAGTTTGACTTTTGTCTCTAAATTTATGTTTCTTATACAAAGACAAGTATCTGCAGGTCAAAATGGTTTTTGGATAACCTACAGAGTGTTTATGTCTGCTCTACCACGCTCCACCCAGCTATTWCTGAACACACACATCTGTTTCTATACATATAATGAAATGATTAAATAATRAACTGGTATCATTCAACAAATTTCAGTTAAGAGTTGCATCATGCAAAGCTGAGGTTATAACTTCTAATCAAGATGATCGTTAATGTGTCATGTAGGAGCATCAGCYGCTGCATCCTTGAAGTTGCTAGCTTTCTAGAAGAAATATCAATGTTTTTTATCATAAAAATAATAGTCAAAACATTTTCAACGTATTGTGAAAGAGCTGTAACTTTACGTACTAAAAGAATGATAGAATAGTTCGTTTTGCTTTAAAGCTTTGAAACATTCTCAGATTGTCACCAGGCCAGAGGATATTTTTTGCAAAATGTGAAAAGGAGTGGTAAATAGGCATCAGCTGAGAAACTGGGAAGTGCACGGAATCGTTTTGCCCAGATGCAGCACCCTTCGATTTTACATGCCTGAAAACGTGGCAGAGCCCAAAGTTTGAATGTCCCGTTTAACTCATGCTGCAAAACATTAGGAGCAGTTTTTATAATTGTGTAAGAATCCTGGGAGGAATATATTAGTAGTTATTTTTAAACAAAGAACATGCAAGTAAAAAGTGGAAGTTCATATACATGCATTATGTTTGCACTGTCCTGGTGCAAACCRTCTTTACTGCGGGACATTTCGTTAATCTGTAATTGAGACGAGAACCRGTCCGTATGGAAATGAGCTGTGGGTCTGCAGTCTGCATTGGTAGTAACTAAGTCTTGTGATCCATGAAGGCTKCAAGAAAATGAAAAGTCAATTCAGCCAGAAGAAAATTGTTCCTTTGGTTTCCCTGCAGCCTAAATGAAGAGAGGGCAGAGCTCTGGAGAAAAGCAAGAATTATATTTCCYCTTACTGCCATCTGTACCTTGGGGCTTGTCCTCTCCCAATTGAAATGAATTTTCATTTCACATGACAATCTTTAGGAAAAGACGTAGGAAAGAGGAATAATTAATTGGTTGCCCTCTTTCTTCCTTTCCTGTTACAAGACATATGTTAATGCCATGGCTTTCCGGTGAGAGTGATATTTAATCCAGAGCAAAATGCTATGTGGCCTTGATCTGTTGCTAATGAACTGATGCTTGGCTGAAGGTCAAAAGGCTTCTTAGAAAAAGTGTTAAACCGAAGTGCTTATGTGTTTTTCCTGCTTCTACATGAAGGAGTCCCCTGTTCAAATGGTTGCAGACTGAGGACATGTTCCCTCSCTGTTTTAAGGACTAAATCCAAGGATCGCTGTTCTTGGGTTGTCAGTTTATCTTGCTTTTTTCAATGAAGCTTAAATCTTGGATCATGATTTCAGAGCATCAATTCTTTCTCGGTAGCTCCGAAGGGAGTGGAGTGTCTCCTGGCCAGGGAGGTGAGCCGCGAGCCTGCCCGAACCTCTCGTGCCCGGCTTGAGGAGGCTTTTGCTATGAGGCAGCAGTTACATGATTTGCCCTTTCGTTGTTTCTCAAGAACATGGCTTATATTCAGACTGTTGCRTTGGTTTGTTATTTCTTCCTCCTGGAATCGGACAGGAAAGTTGTGTGGGAGGCATAGGAGAGATGCTGCACGGAGCGTACACAGGCGAAGAATCACACGTAGCAACTGCCTGGATTTAGGAGAAGGCATTGCTACGGGAAGTTTAACCTAGGCCATTTATAAACATAGCCAGAATACACAAAGAAAACATCTGTGTGGTTCAGAAAGCTTTTCTATGGTGAGTATGGAAACGACTTCACCTGCTCTAAAGCCTCCACAGTTGGGGCAGTGGGTAGGTGAGGTTTGAAGTCAATGTCCTGACAAGGCTCTCAGAGCAGAACACAGCACTTCTGCAGCCACCGTCCCAGTTTGCTATGGTTATAGTCATTTCAGGTCCCTTCTTCAGCATTTGTGGAGCTGTGAGTTTGTTGCTTCTATCTAATCACTTACATAGAGGTCCTTTCTGTTCTTTCCTTTTTTTTCCCCTTAAATCTGCTTTGCGGTGATCTGATTGTCATTGRATTTAGCCACTGCGAGACTCGGAAGTCCTTTGCCTGTATCTCTCTAAAGCTCACAAATACTATGTCTCATTAAAAAACCCGATGGAAACATTACACATCAGTGCGATTTTTCACTCTATACTGTCTGTGCCTGTGACTTTCTGAACATCTCCTAGGTGCTTCTCCTTCTCTTTCTGTTTTAAGTTGGATGCCTGGGGATATAGTGATGATTCAGCTTCCAATTTACCTGATTCATCATGCTAAATCCACTGACAAAATTTGCTTGTTTTAAATCCCATAATACTGTGAGACAATCTGTTTTGTGGCCAGAATGCATTATGGCTGTTAGGGTTTCTCACCGTTTTGAGACTGCACCCTCAATATTAAGACTTTTTTTGTTGGTTCTGGAGAAATAAAAGTCCTGGGAAGTATTTTCTTCTTTTCTGGATTAAGACCTGTAAGTCTCAAAGTCTTTATTTTAGTGAGTGGCATTCCTACCCCGTCTGAAGCTCCGTGCTTTTTTCCTTCAGGCTCTAGTATGAATCAAATTCTTTTAAACATCCTATTTGTTTCTTCTTGGATTATTACTATTTTCTTTACTGTAGATGTTGCAAACTGAGCTCACATTCTTCGTAGGATAGTGACAGACTTTATCATTAGGTCTTTGCCTGGCTTTTTTTTCTCTTTTTTCTTCTATGAAATAGGCTGGTGTTTAGTTAGGTTACATTTTGGTGAGACTGGTGGGAGAGGAGCAACATCTTGGGAATAAAGTATATTTATTCCCAAAGTATCTAGATAACCTGGGATGCAAATAAAAATCAGGATAATCCTGTTAATTCATGACACTCAAGGACTGGCTATTGAACTGACTGTAAATTACTTCGGATATTTAGTTAGGTAGCAGAAATGGTGTAAGAATTAGAACCGTCTGTCAGTTCTGAGAGAGAAATCCAGCGGCAGAGCAAATAAAGGTATTACAAAGAAAAACAGGAAGAACTGGCCAGTGACAAAATACAGCATATTTTGATTTGTTCGACTTTTTGAAGATGAAATGATGTCATTTTTCCTCCTAAAGGACCTGTTATCTTTGAGTTCAGTTATTGCAAGTAACCCTTTTTATCAGAGACCGAAATTTGGCATGATCTTGCTTGTCATCACTGCTTGCTACATTTGGAGAAGGACATTTTATTGTTTCTTGAATGTCTGTGCTTGTGTAACGCAGTTCTGATGGACGCCCAGCATAAACTGCTCAAACCAAGTCAGACTGGCAGCGCGGGGGCCGAAGGGCTGTGTCACCTGGCTGGAGAGACTGTGCTTCCGAAGGGATTCCCTGGGCAGCAGCCCGGCACTTCGGGGAGGACACGAGTGCCCGACAGAGCGAGCTGTCCGGAGTGACCTAAAATGCTTTTCCTTTTTTGCTGGTCCAGATCTGCTCTTGGATTATAGCAGCTGTGGCTGTAACAGTTTGGTTTTAAGTCGAACTGTGAATGTAGCCTGAGAAACTGCTTATCTAGAACCCTTACTGCACAATACGTTTATCTCCGAGAAGTCACTGTTTGATAGTTAAAACATCTACATAAATTGCTGACAGTAGTTGCCAAAATCGTTTAAGGGCTAGAAGTACAAGGAAAATTAAAACCTGAAACTAAAAATTCTAGTTTTTGGTTTTGTTCTCTTTACGAACGAAGTCTGAGTTCAGAATATGCTTGCAGATGGTTGGGCTAAGTTCTAAAGATGTATTTTTTTGGTTTTTAAAAACACAGCTAAACCAAAAACTTTGCCCTTAATGAAATAGATAACATTTGGCAGTTGTAAATTTATGGCCAATTTTAAAATGATATTCCATATCGCCCTACAGCAATTCTCATTTTACTGTAGTGATGGCTTGCTCATTAGTCTTGATTCTTCTTAGCGCTTTGCTGACCTCAACACCTTAGAAAATTACTTCAGCAATAGTTGTGAACTTAAGTAGCATAAAGTCTGGGAATGGACTGTATGTCTTGGTAGTGATAGGGCAAAATGGCAGGATGTGCAGATCACTGAAATGTGAATGCAGTGTCTCCTAACTGTCCATCTTCCCTGCTGCTGAGTCTGGGATGGTCTCAGTTCACCACGCTGGTGACTAATGAGTCTCTTCAGAGGAGATCTTGCCCGTACTTTACATAGCAATTCTCTTTATGATGCTGGTCCTTTTGTCTTTGAGAAAACATTTGGGGGTGACGCTGTGAGATCTTGTTCTGCTGATACTTTTAGCAGTCTGTTAAATGATATATCTCAGCACTGCTCAGGACTGCATGCATGTTGGCAGCTTGTCATTAGATTTGTCCATTGTCTTCAGGGTCGGTATTTTCCGTATTAAAATTCATCCACGAGCATGGACTGCTACCTTTCCTCTCAATCTGTGGAGTCCTGCAGCTCAGCACACTTACCAACATAGGATCTTGTTCAACCAAAGGTGAAAGTGGAAATAGAAACAGTTGAAATGGTTTACTAAAGGCCCAAAGAAGGTCTCCTGATTGCCAGACGAGCATCCCATCTGTCGGATGTGCTGTTCTCTTGGCACTCCTTCGGTACCGGATGTTATACATGGGAATTCCGAGAATTTAAGGTCAGACAGTTATGCTGATTCATACAAACTCTGCAAGGCCTTTCTCATCTGGAGGTATCTGCAAGGTAAACTTAGATCAGCTGGTAGCACTGACGGAGAGAAGGGGAAGAAAGAGGATGGTGACGTGTCCTGTAGACTTGTCCTTGCTAATGGAGGTTATCCACGTAGCTGTTGCTTAACTGCCAAATCCTGAGCATGCTTAAAAGTCAAAACAGGATCTCTCTGCTGAATTAAATGGAAAGAGAAGCTTGTGAAGGACTCCTGGAGCTTTTTAGGACTATACCTGGAAAGTCCTAGGACACTAGACCTTAAGAAAACTTTATATAAAGAAAAACCTGTTCTAGATGAAACCAGAGGCTCTGAGATGTACTCATGCATGTATAGATATACACACAATGGCTTAGTAAGTATTTCTTTGTACATACCTGTTGTAAAGAGTAGGTTAGGAAAGGGCTTTGCTGATGCAGCTCTTCTGTCACTTGCTTTTCACACAGTTGGCAGCAATGCTGTACATGAGGAATACAACAATCCCAAATCCATATGATTCATTTTTTTACCTGTCGTGTGTTACTCAGGAAAACAGTAGTATCTCTCCTAACCAGTAAAGCACATGTTAAACAAAAGATGCACCAGCTGCAAAAACGAAGGCAGGAGTGAAATGTTGCACCATAAGGTCTGCGGCGTGTGCATGAGAGGTGTTGTCTTTTGTGTCATTTCTGCACAGCTGAAATTGTGATGAAATATGCGGGAGCGTGACAGTCCTGAAAGTCAGTCCTATGATACTTGTCAGGCTTTCTATGGTTGAGTAAATACACATCTGCTTGAGTGACAGTGGCTGGTAGCGGGGAGTCCGTAACGTGGGAAGATTCCAAACATTCCTGCAGAAGAAAGAATCCATTCAAAAACGTGCTATTATCTGAAATGCTGCTCCCGCAGTAGAGCAAGCTAGTGCATTAGTTTCTTGCTTCAGATAATAGCTGTGCACAGGTAATCTTCCTCCTCTTGAAGAGCGAAATTTTAGATGTGCTTTCCAGGTCTAAATTTCGTTTTGATCCTAAAGGAGTATTTTATCTGACAAGTTATGACTTGCAGGACAGATGCTCCTTTCTTATGATTGAACGTGTTATTGACTCACTAGACAGTACTGGCAATAGGGTTTTGCTTCTTTCTGAAACTTGAGAAATCTGACCTGATGTCAGATGTCTCCCAGGTTGCTTCTGTCAACTGATATTTAAATACCCTTTAAGAGCTAATTTTTCCCTATTTATCTACTCAAAGGTTTAAGGAAAAAGGTCGCTTACTAGGTACAAGTGATGCATAAAGTGCCATGGAGTCCCTGCAGACTCGGGGTGTTCAGAACTTACTTATTAGACTTCTCTCTTCTTTAAAAAGCCTTTTTTCCTCATGAGCATATCGTGAGGTCTATCTTAATGATGCACAGTATTTTAAAAGTGACAAGAAAAACGTTCTTTCCAGCTGAAATGGCATGTGATTTTAGATTGGAACAGGCTCAAAATTCAGTTAAGAACTCCCTACTAAAAGCTATTACTGGATCTTTAATAAACACAGAGGTCACAAACTTTTCTCTAATGAGAAATATATGTGGTAAAAGAGAAGTATGTGATTGCCTTTTGCCCAATGCTAATTCAAAGAGAAGATTGCCACCTACTGAGTCACTAATGTTATTTCACGCATTAAACTTCAGTGTTTTTGGGAGGTTGAACTTTTGCTCTGAATAGAGCAGAATCTAGTTTATTTATCATGACTTACAGGCATCAATACATTAAATTAGTCTTATGCCCTGATCCTGTGAAGACTGGTCTTAGCAGGACTGACATTTTGGTGATTACTGAGAAACCTCTACACAAATTCATACTAAAACTCAAGAACACTTGTAGCCTATTACTTATTTTTAAATGCCCTCCTCCTATTACACAACATGTGAGGTAGCAGAGGGACAGAGACAGAGCAAATAATAGTTTATTTTATTGCAACTAGGAGACTTCTTATGTGGTCACCCTTCCTGGTCTTGCAATGACCAGTCTCTTTTTGCTTTTGCCCTCTTGCTTTTTTGCCCATAGCTGCAGGAGTAGAATGTTTTGGAGAATATCGATATTTATCTATCTGTATCTAATTTTAAACAAGCAAGCAAACAAAAACTACAAATGAAAGAGGCAAAGAATAACCTCAGTAGACCATATGAAAATATTGCAGCTAGGAAGCAAGAGGAAGATTAAGAGAGTGAAATGGATGTCTAGTGACTTAAAGCAATGGCTCGAGGAGAGTCCTGGAGTGGAATGCGAAAGGTTTTTATAAAAACACAGTTGTTGCTAATGGATAACATGATAACTTTTGCCCATCTGTTTACATACAGAGTATTTTGTTCTCTAAAAATGTTAAGAACTTCTTAATTTGGAAGAAACTTAGAACTTGCAGATTCCAGCATGCTCTGCATAGTTCAAGGCATGTTGGCAAGCAGGCATCGCATTCTAGCACAGCAGGACAATGATGGAGTAAAAGCTTTTAAATATAAGTAGTTGACAGAAGTTTGAAGTTGATACAATATTTCTGGATTAAAAGGACATTGGTTTTGGCTTAATATAACTGTGTTTTCCTTGCATGCATTGGTAAGATCCCCCTGAGCCTTTTCTTTTCCAGGCTGAACAGTCGGGGTTGCTGCAGCCTCTCCTCGTCTGAGAGATGCTCTAGTCCCTTAAGGATCTTGGTGGCCTTTAGCTGGACTCGCTCCAGTGAACCCATGGCTGTCTTGTACTGGGGAGTCCAGAACTGGACACAGCACTCCAGATGTGCGACACTGTTGACAGTGTTTCTGGTGAAGTGAGTATTATACTAAAGTTAGGCCAGAACCCAGCCAAAGAGAAGAGGCATGGGTTGAGGTAAGTCAGCTAGGAACAGGAGACGGTGACCTGAAGTCTTTTTATTCCAGCGTGATAAGGAAGTTTTGAGAAGATGGGGACTACTGCCTCTTTGGACCTAAACAAATTAGTCAATACATGAGAAGATGTATTTTAACAAAATCCAGTGTGTTTCAAAGAATTGTCTCACACAAACAGAATCAATAAGATGTTTGCTTTACTTCAGAGTTCCGAGACTAATTTAATTAGTTGCTCTTTCAAAATGTTTAATTCTCAGCTTAAGTATTTCTTGGAGGAAAAATTAACATGCCAATTTGAACTCCTTGCCTTTATACTCCTAGTAAACTATGCTTGATCCTTCCCGTGTTCTTCTAAATAATACCCTGCCACCTGTGTGTGCCTTCACTTTCCAGGATACTGCTGTCTGCCTGTGCGGGGGTGGTAGATTTTGTTCTTGCAGGTATTTCTTAACTCAGTTTACAGTTATCTTTTACAAAATGTTGGTTTACCTTTGGCCCTTAGGTTTTGAGATCAAGAGGTGTGGTTCTCTAACTTGGTCCTACCTACTAAACAGTGGAAAGCTACCCAGTGTGCAGGGCTTGTTTGCCTTCTCTCGCCAGCTGGCTTGGAAATAATTCTCGATGGGAAGGTCAAAATAATCATAATAAAAAATTGCAGTGCTAATGACTTTTATCAGGCACTTTTTCATGACTCAGTTGTAGCACGTAGACTCAAACAGTATTGTAGCACGTATTTTTATATATTCTTCTTCCAAGAAATGGATTAGTCATAGCATATTTTCTCCTAACATGTGTGTGTTATTTTTCTTCGAATAGCAGTTGGAATGTCCCAACCGAGCCTTTCTCTGTAGACTTGAGTTTAACAAATCTTGCTGTGGCATGTTAGCTCTCTACGGTCATGAAGACTGCGTAAGTGCGATGCTCAATTACTACATGACTGGTCTGTTTTTGATGTCTTTTATATTAATATAGAAAAAGGAAAAGTTTGTAAAATTATGCTTTTTATTTTGTCTTTTCATGGTCAAAAAGATGAAGGACTATTTTCCGCATCATATATGAGCAGGGAAAGTTCATATAATGTGTCAGTTTGACAAAGAAAATGTATATATTCCTCACTTCTGCTAAGTGGGTACGTTTATCTCTAAAGTATTCTTTGAAACCAGTTGTACATTAAATGCAAGTACTTGTTCTGGAAAACATCTCTGCCTTGTTGAAAATCAGCTGTTTACCCCTCCCAATTTTTTTTTCCTCTCTTAACTGCATTCTGAACCATGGAAGATCTTTGTGTTGCCCTCTGAAAATTTGTTTTCTTAATGCTTTCCCATGATGCTCTGTGGAAGATGCTTGAAAGTTTGAATAAGTTATATAAATTATATTGCCTAAATCTCCTTCTTATTTCAAAGAATTCTAGCAAGTCCCTTGAGCAGCTATATTACCTTACCCTTATTGTAAAAATCATTTTCACGTATTTGGACCAAGGTTTCAGCTGTTTTCCCTGGCCTAAAGTAATATTTGTGAATCTGTAACTCGTGAAGGACATTAGACTCCTTTTTTTTCAGGAAAGGGTCGTGGTGGTTGTGAACACGCTGTTTAATTTGCAAGGTGTGAGGCTACAGATCTGTCACAATAGCATCAGATCCATTTCTGCATTACTCTGTTGCTTGTCCAGGATGACTTGCACCAAAGAATTACATGTTTTCTAAAGGGCAAAGAATACACTTATATGATTAACAAAGAACTATTTCTTATCCCTAAGACTACAAGCCCTAGGAGACTGGGAGAGTATTCTGGGGAAGTGTTGGTACATAGTTGCCCTGTTCTTACATTCTTCCCTAGCTGAATAGTGTTGAAAACGGGATACATGAACTAAACAGACCTTTGGGCTACTCAATACTGATACTCCTATTAAATGATTTAATGAATTAATAATTAACAAAGAAAAATATTGTGACAATTAGGATTGCTGCAGCGATGTCGTCTTATGATCCATGAGCTCATATTGCTGAATTCAAAGCGCAGCTGAGGGCTTCTGCAGGGCAGCGGTGTCTTAGGAGTGCCTGGTGCCCGCGCAGGGGTGCGAAGAGCAGCGCGGGGAGGCTCCGTGCCACAAGAAGTTTATCTTTGCCCATTCGTGCTGAATTTGGGGACAGTTTTGCTGACGGTAGAAGGCAAACTTGCTTGTGCCTGAGGTGAATTACAGGGTCACTATCTCATTTTGAAGGTGTCGGTTGTTAGGGACTGATGGGCTAATACTAGTTTTGTCCTTCTAAGCATTCAGATGATGCTTGCTGAAGCTGTTGTAGGAAATACCGCAAAAGCGGTAAGGTACAAGTTCGCACCCTCCCAACCTCGTCCGTCTCATTGGAATCGAAGTAAAGAGCCGAGAGCAGGTCTCAGCAAGCGGTTTCGCCTCTCCCTGCATTGATGGCTTGTATCCCCAAGCAGTGTGATTGACACGTCTGCTTGTGAACAACACCCATTGCCTAGGTACCTTACAGTCTGATTTAACTTGCCTATTTTATTGTTTAGCATTGTCCAGTAACGCCAGGACCCTGGCGACAGTGAAGGATTTCTTTGCGTTATTATTTGGATTATGTTGGAGAAAGAATGTTTGAGCAAAGCTTTATTATAGGATTTGCAATTTTTGTTATTCTCTTCCTTTGAACAACAAGAACAGTGTTAGACTCCATAATTCTTTACGGTTTCATTATTTTTGTTTGTTTATAATGATTACGTGAAGTAGCAGCTCTTATGTCTGTATTTTTCTCAGAAAGCGTTGAATACGGAGGGATGACGTTTTCAGGATTTTTATAAACAATGTGCTGGACCAGCCATTAATAGAGACCTTTTCTTTCACAGAAGGCAAGAAATTATCCGGAAAGGCAAAGAAAGGTTGCTGTGGCTGGTTCTAGCTGAGTTGCCAGAGAGCCAGCCTGTTTTCCACACTTTCTTTGTAAACGGGCTGCCACTTTGGAGGTCACCACTGACCTGCTGACTGGCCAGCGTGAAGAGTAACACGATTGTGCACTTAGTAGTGTCGCTAATATAATTATCCGCTGGCACTGACCTGGTTCTCGCTATAATTACTTCCTTTGAACGCTTGACATACTAAATTTGCAATGATGATAATACGGCGATAGAAAATATCAATTTGGCGTTCCTGTCTGGCAAACATCGTGAGCGCCAGCAGGGCAAAACCATTTCCCCATGTGGTTTCTGGGCCGCATCTACAGCGCCCGCAGCCTGTTCCACTTTGGCGGCGCRGTGACGCTCCCGTCAAGATGAATTGGACAATCCGTCTTCGAGGCAGCAGCTCTGACGGTTTGTAGAAAAACTATCATCGTCGATAGGACAGCCAATCTATCACGTCGGGCCATCTCCTTTATCCTTCATTTCATCCTTCCTTATTGCAATACTTTCACACTCGCCCTCTTGACACTTCTCTCCCTCGCTCTAACTCTGCTCCTCTGTAGATTGGCTCGAAAATTTGGAAAATGGAAGCGTAACATCATTAAAGGCACAGAAGTGCAACTTCCCAGGCCTGGCAGGCGTGCAGCAGCACGTGCTCTTTTGCTGGCTTGGTGTCGATGGGCAGCGTGCACTTCTGCCCGTTGATTAGATCATGCAGGGCCTCCGGCTATCCCGTGGATCGTGAGCAGACCTTACCCTCTGGCTCGTAGCTGTGGCCTTTGAGTGGCCAGGCAGGCACGTGGCAGGCAGGAATGGGCTGATGAATCCCTCTTACATCTGGGTGAGCCTCAGAAACCTCTGGACCATACGCACTGGTCCAGCTGAGGTCCAAAACAGGCTGCGTTTGCTGCTGCAGTTGGTTCTGTCACGCTGGGGCCAGAAGGTAAGTGGGAGTTTGCATTCTGGTCCTTCCTGGAGGACTGACGAAAGGTGCCTTTTGCACCCCTGTTACCTTGTTAAGGCTGACGTAAGGACAGTGTAGGATGAGCCACATAAACCAATGGACACCTGCGGCAAACTGTGGTATCCTGATGGATTTCGAGGAGGCGTCCCCTGCGCTGAATYCCATTTTGAGAAAACATGAAAACTCTCATGGCAGGAAATAAATAGTGCACTGATGCAATTCTGTGAAGAATTAATGTTTCCTCTTTAGACGGCATAGTCGCGCTATTCTTCCAGTTTGCTAATTTTTGAAATGGCAAGATTCACTGTCATTTAAGGCATGTCTATAAGTATCTAGTTGAATCTGTGTAGATTTAAACTACCATGCTGACATGCAACTGGGGACTGGGATGCTGGTACATGAGCTGTCAGGAGCCCAGAGCTGACTTAATGGGAGTTCGCCCAGCTGCTCCAACTTAAACTGCTATGCCATAGCTTCACTGCTTTGCTACTTAGTCTTCAGGCTTTGATCCTCTGCTGTACTAGTAGAGGATACCAAATTAGGATGGATATAGTATAAAGAAAATGACACCTTTAGTATCAGTGCATCAGTTACATGCTAATTTTGCACATCCCTGGTGGGATGTGGTACATGAAGTATTTTTTGGGGAAAGGGGAGCATTTTGAGTTCAGATCAATTTCATATACGGTCATTTTTCACTCTTAGATAGCATTTTTATTATGGTCAGTGTCAGTCACTAATGACTTTTCTTGTATGTAATGTGAAAATTTTGGCTTCTCCTTACTTGTTTTGCCCTCTACCATTAATAATAGCCTTTGGCAGAGTTTTTGAAAACTCTCAAATGTTTGGATATAAAACAGATTTGCACATGGATGAAATATCTTTTTGGTGAAGACCTTTCTCAAGATAAATCAGAGCACAACCAATTGTTTAATTCACAAATTTTAAAACTCATTTGGGAAAAACAAAATATACAACTGATGCAAGTTGTTTGTTCGCGTGCTTTTTATTATATAAACGGCATGCGGATAAYGAGCAATTGAAACAGCCGACCAACTTTTGATTAATATATTGGATACAGTGGCTCAGAAGGGAAAACATATTTTGAGTAATTTGTTTGTTGTTTGTAATGAGGAGATGATGTGACAGTAGTGATTACCTTAATGAATCAATTAAGCGTAATGCAGTTTGAGTTGGATGGAGCCAGCGATGGCCAATTGTACAGCCACCTCTGGGAAACTTCCTTAGCGGAGCATGTCGCGTCCCAGCCAGTTGAGTCTGTGCAGCAGACGTGCTTTCGGGAGGTGGACGTGCGCCCGGAGAAGACAAGACAGCAGCTGGTGGATCCTCTGCTTGGAAGGCGAGCACTTTCTGAACTGCTGGGCTTCCGAAAACAGCAGTTTTTGTTGCTTAGGTTGCATCAGATCTGGCCACTGCTCTGGAGAGAGCATGGGTGCTAAGGCTGGCACGTCACTGCGCAGAGGTGGCTTTTTAACCAGGGATTTTTTTTAACCAGGATGTGGTGTGGTTTTGGGGGTTTTTTTTTGCTTTTTTTTTTAGGTCAGATAGAAAAGTGGGGTTCTAGTTTGATGAACTACAGCCTGTGGGATTCATCGAGCTGATTCAGGTCTGGTAACTCAGGTGGAACTAGAACATGTCTGTTGGAGAAACAGTCAGTCTTGATTTAAAGATTTCCATCAGCAGAGAATCCGCAAGAACCTTTGGTAACTTTTTTCAGTCATTTATTATCCACACCATTACTTCAAGAGTTCCTTTTTTCCTGTATGGGTCTGGTGATTTTCCACTTGTAGCCCCTGGAAATTGATATACGTTGGTCTCCAGACTGAAGTGCTTGCTATATCATATTTTCATTACCCGTTAAGGTTCCTAAACTGTGATCAAAGTTCCCCCTTCACCTTCTCTTTGATAAACTAAATAGATTGACCTCTGCAAATCTTTCTCTGTGGTCATATTTCTAACCCCATAATGTGTTTTTGTAGCTTTTCCCTTAACACTCTCCGGTGTTAGAGTACTGCTTAAGTAAGACTTTTAAATGGTCGTTCTTTCAAGGCTTGAGAGCAGACCCTTCTTTTTTCAGTGATGGAGGATAAAGAATTGGTCATTTTGTTCTTCTGTTCTGGTCCTGTCCGTTGCCAAAGGACTTTCTCTTCACCACAGCTGGTGTCTTGTTCTTACTGCTGCTCAGGACAACCGCGTCGTCGTACCTCGGGTATGTGTCATTTGACTTGCAGTTCATTTAGGTTGAGCTATTTAAAGCATACTTGTGTCAAAACAAAATGCCACTCTGATGTTACTATTAAATGCTTTTGTCTCTTTCTCAGATGAAACTAGCTACACAGTTTGACCTGAATCACAAGATTAGCTTTCACAGATACGAGCTGTTTTAAGTGCAGTGACTAGCTGCTGAGAAGATGTTTTCCAGTCTGAGCTAAACACCTCCAAAGCACATCCCAGCTGGTGGGATGCTCCTGTCGCCTCTAGGCTTGCTGGGGAACTCTCCCTAATCATTTCTAATAGTTTGAGATGTCTTTTAAGTAGTCCATACAAACAGTGCGTCCAAGCAATTGTATCTGCAGCTATTCTATAGTTACTGATGTATCCTTGTGATCTGTTGAAGTTAGTGGGTATCTTTCTTTGACATCTGGGCTTTTCAGTCCCTGAAGAACGTATCTGGAGGCTCACTCAGGAGCAGGCTAATTCTGCAATATCTTCTCTTTAGGCATTTTGCTATCGTGACCCAAGTCGTTCCTGGAAGGAGCTTTATGTCTTGAAGAGAGCAGGAAGCCAGCTACTGTATGCACAGTGCGATGCTTGTAACGCTGCTCCTGGTTATTTGGGGGGTGAAAGTTGAACCCTCTAGGAAAAGGGTTTCCGTTTGGGCGTCTGTATCTTGACTCTACACTTCTTTATTTTTAGCTGGTGGCTGTGTCCCTCTTTTTTTCTTAAGCGGATCACCACCGTCTCAGATCTAGTATCCAGTCCCTCCTGCTCTGTCATCAGAAAAACCCTGCAGCACCAAGAGGAGATGCTGGCGCACTGTAATTAAAGCTGCGCTTCAGACAAGTTGTTCGGTCTGCTATACAGAAATTGAACGTTACTTAATTTGATAGGCTTGACAAAGGATGCAGCAAAAAATTCAAGTAATGGATTGCTTGCTAGCACAGTAAAGTATAAACACTTGTCTTGCTCCCGCTGCTGCGTATGTAGACATAATGTGCCACGAAAATGCTCGATTTGACGTGGAGCGCTCCCCGTACCTTGGGCGTAAACCCGAGTAACCGAACCACGTAACAGAGAGGCAGGGGCGAGGGGAAGGGCAGGACATTGCAGGAACTTGTGATTTTCTCCAAGTTGGTCAATTCTCTGTTAAACCCAAAATCTAAAGTACAAAAAAAAAAGAGAAAAGAAATAAAAAAAGCAAACCTATATTGTGCTGAAACTGAAAACAAGCTTTGGCATTTCAGCAAAATATTCGATGTGCCTGGTGGCTTCTTAAGCGGACTGAGTGTCTTGGTTGCGTGCTTGCTTGGCTAGAGGGTGATGCTGCGTGATGTTAGGGGGCTTGGCAGGGCTCATTCCCAGGCACCGAGAGCCCGTCTGAGTATCGAGCTTGTTTGGGATACGAAGACAGGCTCAGGATGCATGAAACTTTGGAACGGCAAAGCACTGTCTAATTTGTATGGTTGCATTAATGCAAGAATAAGCTCTCAGTTTGGCTAATAAAATGTTCTTCCATGACTGCAAAGTAATGTGTTCACAGAAAAAAACTTTAAAAGTTTCCCATCTTTTGGGGCCTATTTGAAGAAGACCTATTTGAATTTTACTTTCTCAGGAGCAAAAGGAGCAGTGCAATTGCCGTAACTTCAGTTGTTCCTCTCCTTTTGTTCTCAGTTACATTTATTCTGATACACTAGAATTTATCCTCAAAACTCCGATTTTTCTCTGTGCTATCAGATGTTGTTCACGGTTGCTAGTTGACACTTCAGGAATTATTTATCAATAGATGTGGGTAAAAATTAGTTTTCTGAGGGAACGGCACGCTGCCTCCGAAGCTCTGAAGCTGCTCGTTACCTCTCCGGTTGGGAGGCGTTCTGTTACTATAGCGATGGGTGCCCATACGCGGTCCAGGAACGTGCACAAGGATGATGCAGTTGATGTGAACCTAGGTTTTCAAAAAGACTTTTTAGGAAGTCCCTTACAAAAGACTCGGAGCTTTCTTCAGATAAGAACGGTCTCTCGTGGATTAAAAAGTGGTCAAAAGATAGAGAACAAAGCGCAAAAACAGATGATGGCCGGTATAGGGAAAGGAGGAAAGCTGTCCTCGAGATCCCCTAAGGATTCCTTTGAACTGGTCTGTGCATGCAAAATTGATGTGAAAAAGCTGAAAAATGAAGTTTTGCAGATGATGTTGAATCATAATTCAGGATAATAAAATCTAGAGCTGATGGAGAAAAGCTGTGAAGGCATTTCCTGATCCTGGGAGCTTGGGCAATTTGGGTGGTGAGAGTGAGTGGCAGCTGAAAGTCACTGTTGATGAATGTGGAGTAATACCAGCTATAAATACACACTGGTAGGTGCTAAGTGAGCTATTACCAGTCAGGCAAAAGCCCTGGGTTTGCGTGGAGAGCTCTCTGAGAAACAGCAGCTTCATGTTCAGTAACAGACCGAAAGGCAGATACGCAGTAAAGAATATATAGGAGGACTGAAGGCAAAATATAGCTATCCCGTTGATCAGTGTAGTTACGGTAAGCCCGCGTGGTTAATTCTGCTTACGGTTCTTCTCACCCACCTAAATGGAAGGTGCGGTATGCGTAGGAAAATTGCAGCGAGGTCGGCAGGGGTGGTCAGAGCAGTGGAACGGCCGCCAGGCAGGTAAAACTAACTGCATCTGTTTGCAAAAGAGGTGTTTGAGGAGAAGATGTGTTAGGGATCTGTGGATGGTGAGGAGAAGAGAAAAGACGCTTTCTCTCTCAATAGCGGAATAAGATGCCCAACAACATGGTCAGAAGATAAGGTTTAAAAATAAAAGACAGTGCTTTTTTGCATGGTTCGTAATTAAACTGCAGTAATTATAACCATTGTGCAATGCAAAAAGTATAAATGAGTTCAGAAAAGTATTAAACATTCATGCCAAAAAGGGAAAACACATCGAGGCAAAACAACATTCCGTATTTTCCTTTTTTTCACTGTCAGGAGGTATCTGCTAGCGGCTGTTTCCAAAGAAAGGATATTGTTCTAGACAGACCTTTGGTATCAGTTCTTACAGAGAAACTGCTCCTAGACAACCTTTTCCATGAAGTTAAACTCCTGCTTATGTGTATGTTTGTAGGAGTTAGGTCTCATTCACTCAGTCTCTTCCCTGAAAATGTCAACTGAGCCTGAATAATTGAGGGCAGATGTAGATAATTCTGTATTTCTTCAAGAAGAGAGTTTTGCTAGAGCATGAATATTTTAAGATTTATCAGGAAAAGCAAAAATACTGAATGCTTTAATCATTCATACGGCTGCAGGTGGGACCGATGAGGGCTGTTCCTTCAATGCAGGAACAGTCTTTTTGTCGTGTTTGCATAAACGTTACTACAGCGGTACTGAAACTTGTAGGTGCTATTGAACACACATGGCAGTAACATACATCGTTTTGTTTGTTTTTAGTTAAATAACTAGTAGGAAATATAGAAGGCTATCCAATAGTCAAACTAGATATATGGCAATGTGGCATTTACCTGGTTTTACTGTAATAATACTTCACTATTTTAGTCATTCTTTGACACCCCCTGCCAGACTTCTTTTCCTTTACATTAAACAAAAAGACAATTTTAAATGACTTACCAGCAGTTCCTCCAGCTTCTCTAATTTTCTTGTTAATGCTTTTGATTTATATTGCTTTTGACATGCATTTATTTTTCAGAGTAATTCTGATTGCTGTTAAATTCACATGGTTTGGTTTTTCTATTTCCAACTCTGATTATCAGCATCCTAGAGTTTCCGTTTTCACTGTTTAGAGCTGAAGATAGCGGTATCTTTAATTAGTGTCACTGTTTTTTAATTTATGTCTGCCTTTCTGTCAATCTCTCCATTATGTACGATTTTCCTACTTCCAGAGTTGTCTTTCTCACCTTTATTTCTGTGAAAGCACTGAAATAGGTAGTCATTTTTTTTCAACACCTTCTAATGATGGTACTTGCTGTATATAGCAGTACTCCCCTACATCTGCAATGGATAACATATTTCCATGTTGGTTATCAGTCATAATCCTTATGATGTAATATGGTCAGTCTGGTGTAATCTTTTAGATACAAAGCTTATTTTTATAAGCAAAACACTCGAGTTCTGCAGGGTTCTGCACTGGGCTGTGGGAATCGTGTGTCGGAGGGATGCTCTGTCTTGTGTGAGGTACCAAAATACCGTGCCACAGTGCTGGAATTCATTATGTGGGTCTTGATCAACAGCAGGTTTTACAAAGCGTGGGTGCTGTTATGACACCACTGCGTCTTAGGGAGTGCAATACTGTTTTTGTCTGGCATGGAAACTTGCTTGGAAGTTTCTGTTTGAGTGAAGGTTAAATACCTCTGTGTTACATGTCCAGCTCCAAGTTCACAAAATGTTGCTGATCTTCTGAGGGAGGGAAGATAGTACAATTAAAAGAAGATCCTTGCCTGGTACATGTATGACTTCTAAAAAGTGACAGCCAAAGCTGTAGGCTGGTAGATACTTGATGGATTTTAAGACACTTTGATCAAATAGCCAGAAGGACCATGTGTATATCTACCTATCTATATCTATAGGTTACAAAGAGCTGGTGAGTACGTTACCTTTAGCTTTCTCCAATTCCAAAAGCATCATCTGAAGTGGTTATCCTAATTCTTACAGTGAATTAAAAAAAATGTGTAACTTTAGGAACCCCTGGTACAGTAACAAAGCCATATTTGCCACCTGAGAAAAATGGTAGCATTTCAGAGTTTGCTTTTTTGATAGCTCACTGCAATCTGAATAAACTAAAAATGCTAATTGCACAATCTGTTTTCAGTGGGCTCTTGTCTCCAGTAAGCTACAAATCTCCGTTTTTGTATATTAAAATATATAGCAATGTGAACGGTGGCTGATGGCTGAGGAGTTTTCATTAGGGCTCTCAGAGTTTCAAAGGCTGAATGAAATGGAAGCTTTCAGTGTTTTTTCTCCTACAGAGGACATTTCTTATGCGTATGGAAATGTAAGTGTGCCTATAGTGCTTTTTACTTTTAATGCTGTTTGCTTGATTTAATTAATTGCACAATTTTGGATATGGGAGGCATATGGAAAAGTCTAAAACTGCTCTTCAGAAATAGTATTTCAAGCAGATCTCATATCTGTGCTTCTCCCTCGCTTTCTACACATACTATTCCACTTCAAAAAAGCTTCCTGCTTCCTTGGAGCAAATCATCCTCTCTTAAAATGCATGTTCTCATTAAATTGTTCTTGTCTAAAGCTTAACAAATCTTTTTTGCTTAAGTCAGTCGTGTCAGCATGCATAGTGCATTGCTGCTATCTGGCCACTCTTCCAAGGGTCCTCTTCAAGAGAGGACAGACTAGGCAAGGAATAGGATAAACCTGTGTTTCTGCAGATTAAAGGGGAGGGAACGCTGGAAGAGCTTGCCAGAAGAAAAGTGGAAACCAGTTGGGCATGGGCCTTCAACCAGAATCAGGGCTCATGTGGAGCTAGGGAGGGAAAGGTGGAAATCGGAAAGAGAAAGGCATGGGAAGAAGTGAATTACAGTCCTTGCCCCTCTCCCATCCGATCACTTCTGCACTTCTGATCTTCTCCACTACTGCTTAATCACAGGATATTTGCACCAAATTATCTAATTAGAGGATGATGATAGAAAGGTTTCAGCTGTTGGAAGAAACCTTTAAGGAGAACATGAGAAAACCAGCCTTGAGCATACGTGGAACCGCTGATAGAAGTGCAGAATGCTAGATGAAGATCTGCAGTAGTTGGAGAGGTCTTCCGAGGTTCTCAGAGCCAACCTCAAACCGGAGGAAGCAAAGGCCAGATGTAACAATAACCACCCTGTAAAGCAGGAGGGAAAGGGTGGGGAGAGAGTGGAGACCTGGTTAATCTGAAAAACCGGAAAGTTTCTTGGATTTGATAACTTCCGTGCGCATTCAACAGCATGTGGTAAGAGACACTTAACACTGGAGGATATCAGAGTGCAGACTAAAGACCTGAATAAAGAAGATTTCAGTGAGCTTTGAGAAGGAGACTCTGGTTATTGTCTTTACTGCAGTGGCAAGCCTGGATTAGTGCAGCAATGTCATCACGAGTGTTCAAGTTAGCTGTTTTTAGGTAGCCTCACCCTATTTGGGTGCATAGCAGAGCTGCGCTAGAAGCAAAGGTTTCAGTTGCATCTTTACTTAATGTTGAGCCAAAGACAAGCTATTAGTGAATGCTTCACAGAGCTTATCTATTAATACGTTAGGAACAAAGACCAGGCTTTTCAGAGCCATTAGAAGTCCCTGGAGTGAGCTTGGCAAGACTGCTCAACTGCTGAATACTAATACGCAAAGCATAAACAAGGCTGCGAGGAGGAAATTGGAAACAAAATGTTCCGAACTCAACACAATTGAAATGTATCATAGTTACATTCACTTAGTCAGTATTAAGACTGAGCTGGTAGGAGGACTACCAGACAGAATAGCAATGCGAGGTAATTCTCCAAGTAAGAATGAGAACTGGTCGGCATTATTTCAAATATATTTAAAATACTTATTTTTGGTTTTGGACACAGTTGCATAAATTAATGAAATACATATCCGAGTATTTGCCAGCTGTGCACATTTTCTGCAAAAAAGGTCTTGGGTCATCAGCTGTGTCACTCAAATGCTTTTCATAAGTACTGTAATTAATGAGGGATAGAGTTAATTGCAAGAGTTTTGAAGCAAGTCTAAATAATTTTCAAAGAGAGATGTGCTTCAGGGCACTCGGGGAGGGCTGCAGATTCAATGACTTTGTTCTGCTATCTTCTGCCTCCTCCCAAATAAAAAGAAAGCAAGTTTTTTTAGGAGGATTTTTGCTTTAGGTTGACCATTTAAATTTTTGTGGTGAAAGAGTTGCTCTCTTTTTTTCTCATGAAACCAAATAGTTCTTGTGTTTGAAGATCTTTACTGCACAGCTGCAGGAGACTGACCTACCCCATGGTTGCCCTGACGGGCAGAGCTGCTATCCAGCGCACCTCTGTGCTGCGTCCGCTGCGTCTGCTGTCAAGTGGCAGGTCTGCACAAATGCATTTTGACTGCAGCTGGTTAAGCGTAGCCAGCCTGCCTTAAACCAGCTTGCTTAGTGCAAGTCTCCTTTTGGAACGAGATCTTGATGGCTTTAGTGCGCAAGCTGTACTGAAGTCTGCGGCTGTACCTTCCCTGCTCTTACTGCTGTAGCTGCCCACATTAACATTAATGTGAGTACACTTACTGAGTGGCTGCTGCCCTTCCTAATTACAGTGTGGAGATATACTGAATTGAATTTCACACGTCAAATTATCCATAAAATTGGTATTTCTTGTAAGACAATAATGGTCAACGTCTGACTTTCCATTTATGAAGAATATGATGTGCAATATAGTAATAGGACTTGTTATACTTTATCTTTCCAAGTAAGTGACCAGTTGATATAGCTATAGAGTCTGTTTATGCCTAATATAAAAGCTGAAACTTGGGCCACTGAAAGTAAAAACTTAAAAGAAAATAAAATCAGGTCACTCGCAATAATTGAGATGGAATTACTTTTATATAAGATTATCTTTAGGATAAAGCAGATGTGGAAGATAGTAATTATCATACACAGGACAGTTTTCCTGTTTATCTACCCATGATGTGAATACATAAGCTGTAAATCACCTCTAAATATCTGAAAGTCATGCAAAATAGTTCTCAGACACAGGGAAACAAACACGTTGTGTTCCCAGCTAACCATACGTGCAATAAAGAAATACTTTGCATTTCAGATGAAATACACCTTGGGATGTATAGATAATCTTGGCTAACAGCTGTGAATGTCTATATATAAAACAAAGGTCACAGTTTTACAGGCAATATTCTCATTTAAATGCAAGACTTGGCATTTGCTTTTCAGAATTGTAGTGTTTGCAAACAAGTCTGAAAAGCATTTTAACAATGAGACTATATTAAACATATGGGGGTTCATATTATAGTATGTACATAAAATTTCAATTTGAAAAGGCCTGTAGGAGTGAAGTACTCAGGAGACTGGTTTTCTGGGAAGGAAGGCACAGCACTTTGTGTTAATTGAAATGGCACTTGCTGGTTTTTAGTTACTGCAGTGGCTGTTTCTTCTCTGGTTTTGCTTAGTTACTTGCAGACATAATCACAAGTGACTTGGGCAGGGGAGTTCCTACCGCATGGCTTGCTCACACCCCTAGTAGCATTATAGCTAAGTCTAATGATTAAAGATCAGCCTAAAATTATTTGAAGATTTTCACTGAACAACAACAGTGAGGAGCTTTAGCTCCGCAGCTGGTGCAAACTGTTGCCTCTTCTGTAAAGTTTGTCACTGGTTAACTACAGCTGAGGATATGTCTGCTCATTTTAATCATTTCATAACCTCTGTGCATTGCATCGTGGGTCTTGCACACCAGCTGAATGGTCGTATAAACGTGTTGTTTCCATGTCATGTGCTGGCTTACGGGGACAAGAGAAGGACCTTCCACTGCGGAGAGAGGAGGGTGTCGCAGACCTGGAATGTCTCTGCTCCCGATGGTTCTTCCCATGCCCTTATGGTCTCCATGGCTTTCTTCTGTCTTCTCTCCAAAGCCCCAAGTGCAAGGGATGTGAAGAAGTGCTCGTCCAAACCTGAGAGCTAGTACAAACAGGCTGCACAATGTGAAGATTAAGCGTAAGCATTAGAGATACTCATACTGCTTCACCTAAAGCTTACATGCCTTCAGGTCTCATTTAGGAGCTTGGGTACCTCCCTAGGTCTGTTTAGCTTAATTTGCAGTTTAAGGCAGAAATGAGCATGTCTTTCCAATTCTAAAGCCGGTGTCTGTACGTGAAAGTGAAAGGGAACAACTCCCATTTTACACAAATCCTTACACTGGTGGCTGCTGCTGTTCTGGGCAGGTCCACTGTGTTCCTCTACACCACAATAAATACTCTTTTTTTTTCTTTTTTAAAAAAAGTGAAATTTTGGTTCTGAAGGTGTCTCTAGGAAAGGTCTCTGATTTTCATTGTTAATTCTGAGTTAGCATCAATTCCTGACCTCCCTGATTTTTACATTTACCTCATTTAATTAGAACATGCTGTTATCTGAGTAAGGAAGATACCACTACATTACCTCTTCCAAAGATATTTTTTCCTTTTTCATACTTTCCTTCTAAGAAATCCTAGTAAAAGCAAATAATTAGTTCAGATTATGTGGTGTTCCCAAGCAGTGGGATAACTTGGACAAATCTGGCAAATTAAAATGGCCCTTGCTCTGAACACATGTAGCCTACCAAGTATCTAAAAAGGAGCATGATACAGGCAAAGCTCATCTAAAAGTTTTAGCATTAAAACTCAGTTGTTTCCTGCTGCCTTTGCATTAGGAGAGGATTTTTCCTTGTTGGGTTTTGAATAAGCACCGTAACCGCACCTCAGGCTGGGGAGCTCTTGCAGGTGTGGGGAGCATCACCGAAGCTGGTGCACAGACAGGAGCAGAAGTGGGGAAAAAAGGGGAATCCAGTCCGGCAACCAGAGCTGCCAGACAGGTCTTACAGCAGAGGTTGTGCTGTAGAAATGAAACAGTCCGAAATGGAGACCAGTCTGATGGACTAAACTGTCCTCTGTATTTTTTCTAGGCCTCCTCTCTGACAGCGTGGAAACCGCATTTATTTTGCCCTATTCAGTTGCACTCTGCCTTCGGAGCGGAAAAATGCTTTCCTGGTAGTCTGAAGACCAGATCTTGGAGCGTGTCCTGACGTCTGCCTCAGTGTCCCCGCTCTCTGATGGGCACTTGGTGACACTGCAGGGACCGTATGGCGCTGTACTGTCCTGTCCTACACCAAGCTGGGGTAAGCTTGTAGGTAGGGTAAAATTGTTTTGTGCGCACACTCCAGCTGCATTGATAAATCTGTCTTCAGTGGAAAATGTTGCCATCGTTTATACCACTGATTAGCCTCAATCTTGGAGATTTGTGGCCAGGATATCTTGGAAACAGAGGATTGCTCCTTTCACTCAAGGAGTGGTTGTCAAAAAACAACCGCGTGACGGGCAGCTGGAGAAGGACGGGGTGGAAATAGGATGCTGTGCAGTGGCCGTGGAAGAAGGACCGAGTGTGTGTGTGTGTGTGCGGTGAGGAAAAAACCATCCAGCACAGCAGCTTGTTCTTGGCGCTCACTATTTTCGTTGCTTTCAGGGAGGCAGAAGGTGGTCAGGCAAAATAATGGGTAGACTTTCACCTCCATGTCTGGAGAAGCTGTTAGGCACCTGTCAGAGCAATTAGCACATAAAGTAATTTGCATGTAATTGCAGAATAATTGCAAATGTGTCTGTGGCTCTTTTTGTTAAAAGTAGTATAAGTTAATATGCCACTGATGTTTCTTGGGTATCCACAAAACATGAATTAAAATGTATGTACATGCATTAATCTGTGTCAGATTTCCCACGTCATTTAATAGGAAGGTGAGAATAAAATCTAAAGTTCATTTTAGGTACTCTAAAATACAAGTCACACCCAAGAAGCATTTTAAGTAGGGTAACAAACTTGTTCTTTGCCAGAGCGTGGTGGCTATCAGCACGTTGCCTGTCCTACTCGTGCCGTTCGCTGGCCTGGGGCTCAGACCTGCCTTTCGTTTTTCCAGCGTTTCTCACATACGATCGGAGCTGTTTTGAGCTGCCACGCAGGTCCGAAGCAGCGAGCGCGTCCGCGCGTGGTGAGCATCACGTCGGCCAGCGTCCCGCTGTCTGTATCCCTGGGTGAGGGCATCCCTCCCAGCGCGGACACTGCGGGCACCTGGGCCAAGTCTTCCAAATTCAGAAACCAGTTTTAGGTGTATGAAGTCATATTTTAAGACTTAAATAAAGGGAGAATTTTCCAGGACCACATTCTTTATCGAGCAGTAGTGTTGATCCCATCCCAGTTGGCTGCAGCTTCCGTAAAAGCTTCTGTCACAGGTTGCTTGGTGGTGCAACGCCAAGTTGTGGAAGTGGGAAGTGGAAGAGGACGACACGCTGGAGAGAAGAAAAACAACCTGGGTTTCTCTTCTTCGCTGGTTTAATATGGATTAAATTTTGCCTCCTGCGCTTGTGCTTTATGGTAGTCGCTCTATCAAAATACTGATAGGGAATCTGTAGAAAAATAAATACGTATTCCTCAAGACTCAGATCAGTATTTTCTGCAGCTAATTTCTCAGTTAAATTGTAAACCAGAAAAACTTTGCTAAAGGCTGTTTGCTCATATGCGGCTAAGCTAAGTGCAAATCTGAAAGTACCTCTGTGATTTTCCTACAGCTGCTAGTTCTCTGCTCCTTCACAAAGCTTTATAACATTTTAGCTCACCATTGGGTTAAACTTGCACAATTAAAAATATTTTGCTCTCGAGCCCGTTGCTGAAAATCTGTTAGCAGGCTTATGAAATACAGAACTAATTAAATGCAATGGTTGTTTTTCACAGTTTAAAGCAAAACACATTAGGAATGGGGAAATGATAGGAGCCTTCAGTGGTTCTGAGAGTGGAAGTTTACCCACCTCTTGCCTGTCTGACGATAGGTGGTACATTAATAACTCCTGAGGTGCTTTTTGGGTGAAAAAAAAGAAGTCCTACGCTGTGACTGTATCATGCCTTGATATACACATCCTTCATCTTTGCAATAACACTTAGGTCATGCGTAACAGGCCTAGTGGGGTTCCGTCCTTTCACATTTGGAGGGTCGCATCAAAAGTGTTGGTTTACCATTAATGTGTGTATTTGACTTGATTTTAGTGAGAGGTAACAGCATTTGAAATAGTGCTATAAATTTCAGAACTATAATTTAGAAAGTAGAAGCATTTTCTTTATTTAAGTTCTGAGAAATAAAGTAGCATTGTGACTGGCTAATTAAGACAGCTAGGTAGATAATGATCAAGTTAAATAAAATAAGATGAACAAGCATGCTCTCCAATCCTCCAGCATAATCCTGCAAAGCAATATGGTTTGAAAAGGTGAACTTTGGTGTCGATAACATTATTTTTGGATTGGACTAAAATAAAAATAACTTGGGTGCACCTGCAGTCTGTGTATAGAAGACTTTCCTTCTGTCTCCTGGTAGTTCTGGTAATCTGAAACCTGGGAGATGGTAAGTGACTACAGCTGTAAAAATTTCCTACCTCGTTTTCTGGAGCACTGTCTGAATGTTTATGCTCTTGCTTGAATACCCTATATGATTACTTTTTGTTGCTGTTTTTAATGAGCTTGCTGAAGCAGCTCACGTTGTCTGTAGTGTACGTTCATCTTCCACCTTTGTGCTGGCATCCATTAGGAATGACAGAAACCGTGATCACAGTGACTGCGCGAGCATCACAAATCTTTACTTCTCGTGTTCGCAGCTTTAGTGCAAATGATCGGAATACCCTGAAAGTCGACGCTGTAGCTCCTGCTTGTTTGGAGGAGCCGTAGGTTGTCATCTTCTTCCCTGTATCCTCCTCCTCCTCTTAGGATAACGCATTATACTGGACTAATCGCAGTGCTCTGGCTTCCCGATGGCTGTTCCTGGGCCACCCAGGACTTACGTTTTTGTCTCAGCATTACGTAACTATTCAGCAAGCCTGGCCCTACCTGGGCTCTCGCAAGGTGTTGGAAGTGAATTTTGGGGAAGGACTTCTGTGGGAGGAGACGGGCACTGCTGGAGGGCTGGTTAGCATGGAAATGGAGTATGTCTTTGAGAAACCCTTTGCTGGAGTTGGTATTTGCTCTATGCTGCTCCTCTGTTTAAGCCAATAATTAATTTTAATCTTTGAAGCTCCCTTACGTGCTGTGGTTAAGAAACCAGTGCTCCAAATCTGCACTGCTCCTCAGTCCATTGCTCTAAGAAACACATACATTTCTTCATTTACACTCTGAATAAAGCCATCAAATTCATGGGATTCATCAGCAGAGTACAAGTTTCAGACTTTGGTAACACATTGTTCTGCAGGCAAAAAATCTGTTAAATGAGTTTTGAGATAACATGAAGTAATTGAATACCTAACAATAATTTTGCATGTGCTTTCTATGAATATTTACATATTTGAACATAAAATATATTCCTTCCCAATGTTAATAAAACCTAAGCATTTAACGTTCAGTAAATCATCTTTGGTGAATTAGCTTTACTTCCAGTATAAATACAGATTTATGAGTATTTCTGTCACCTGCTGTATGTGCCATTTTTTTTCAAGAAGACTGTGTCCCTCTTCCTGAAAATCCAGGATGCGTAAAAAGGTATGAAAGTATCTGGATGATAACAAATTTTTCTTAGCTTAGAAGAATCGTTAAAAAAAAAAAAAGCCTTAAAATATTCACATTTCTGTTTCTTCCAATGGACAAGTCAGGTTAAAACTTTAGCTGATCTTTTTATGTGAGCTTTGAAGAGAAGAAAATGGTGGATTGTAGAATAAGAAGAAACACTTGCCAGAGTCAAGTAGAGGTTGAACGCAGATGTGACTTTCTGTACTGCAGATAGATAAACAGAAAAGATGCAACTCTTGGAGAAGGTATACAAAAATAGCAAAGCATGCCTTCCATTCAACCCTGCTCCAATATATATATGTGCTACTGCTTTTACTGCTTTGTTATTGACATCATACCGTCTTTCAAGCAGTCTTGTACTTGCAGCAGTAAAACATTTTCCATTAGCTATTGTTTGTATTTAACAAATTGTATTTTATGGCAGTAGGAGCTTGTATTTACTGATTGTTTTCTTGAACCTCTGGGATTTTTCATCATTCCACAGAAGAGAACTGCAAAGCTTTTAGTTTTTAAGTGAGATGAGACATTCTGATTTTTCTGAGGCTCTGGAAAGGTATACATGGGAAAATGTTTGACATAGGAGACACTTAGGAAATGTTGTCAAGGAGAGAAATACATTATGGAGATGGAAGAAAGGAAAGAACAGCTTTAAAAACATGCTGCTAATGCATGGGGTGGTATCTACCACTTCCATGAGTTTTTAATAGTCTTTGTGACTTAGCAAAGAAACATGCACTTAACCTAAGTTAGATTCATTAAAATTATGCAAGGACAACTGTGTAAAACAAGCATGTGGTTTGTATTTACTGAGCCATTAATGCTTCAGACGTTTATCAGGTACGTTGCAGCAGTCTGACTTTTGGATTGTAGCAGTCCATCTGAAATAGTTAAACTTGATTTCCCAATATTTCAGTTAGCATCACAGTATCTTATATTTGCACACAAAGGTATGTGTGCTTCCCTTTTAATGAACATTGTTTGCTTGAACGCTTCTGATGTCCTGCGATGAGTACACTTATTTCATTAGGTAAGTTTTTCACTAAGCTATATGACTTCTTTTTTGGGAACCAGGAGGTAAAATGGATGTATGAATATGAAATGACTTCTCTATTTTAACTTCAAAGGCTATTTGGACTGCTTCAAAGAGTTTCTTTGGCAAAGAGAAATCATATCTTTCGAAGAAAAAAACCCACCCAGCTTTGCACATGTCTATACCGGAAAAGAATCATCCAGAGATGACTCAAGCAGTTCTGCGCAGTGGTGATTCCAGTGCACTTACTCACTATATAAGCTTTCATTGGCGATGGTTGATGCCTCTAGGCTCTTCATCTATATAGCTACATTTAAATTAAAAATAAGGCAAAACATTTTGCTGCAACACGTCCCTTACGCTCTCTATTTAGTATTCTCCAGTTGTCGCAGAGACTGCTGAGGGAAAACTTAATTTATCTCCTGGCCCTTGTGGAATGTCTGTTTAAACATCCTTCAGTGGAATTCTTTCAAGAATCTTGATTTCTCCAGTGATTCTGTCCTTAGTACTTCTACTTAATATTATTTAATTATTACAATATAGCTACGAGTGAAATACAGTCAGTGTCATCTGCTAGCCTTTATTACCCAGGAGAATCAAACGATGCAGTTATTAATAAACAATGCCTGCATTTCTGAAAAAAGGCCTAATGCAACACATTCTTAAATGTATGGTTAGCGTTCTTCTTGATTTAATGAGGGCTGGATCAAGCAAGAAGGGAATTATAAAAAAGAATTACACTTTTCATCTTGATGATATCTCTAGTAGGTCACCACACTGACGTGAAGACGTCTTCCTTGGAGTAATGTGCTTCTCCATGGTGTCTGTGGGTGGCAGAGGCAGATTCTCTGCTGTTCCTTAATAGAAAAATGAGGCATGTTGAATTGTTATTTACTAAAAAAGATGGAGTTTTTCTTCTGGAAATTTTTTTTTCAGGAAGCTTTATGCTTGCTAATGTGCTTTCTTTTTCAGTATTAAACTGATTTGTTTTCAACAGTGGGAAAAAGTTTTGCATACTAAAAACATTACTTTTCATTTATTTTTATTATTTTGCTCCCAAATATAGGCTGTCCAGGATTGTTTCAGTAAAGATAACATCATCCAAAGTGAAAGCTTTTCTCATCTTCTTCCATCTCAAAGTGAAATCTGCTGGCTTCTTATGCAAGATGATTATCTTCAGTTAGTTGAGTATGGTAAGTCTAGCGAATTTTGGAGATGCAAAGTGAGTCAGTGTGTACAAACACGTATGTACTTATCTATGTATGAAGATACTTACGCATACATTCGTATACATGTACACACCCCACACTTGCACTTGAAGACTTTTGGAACTTATGTCAATACAGTTATTTTTAACAGGTGTCCTGCTTCACTGCAGAAGTGGATGGCAGTTGATAGGCTCTTCAGAGGGAATAAAATTTCAGTGATAAGCAGTCCCTTCAGTGCCTCTCCAAGACCAGCAGTAACACCGCTCATAAATGTTGAGATGTACTTCAGTAGCTCAGTTTTCAGACCAGACTACAAAATGCATTTCTTTTTTTTATTTTTTGATGTTAGTCTTTTTGTACTGTTGATTTCTAGCTGATCATATTCTTTTTATGTTATTGCAGCTGCGAATGGCTATATACTTGAACCTATTAAAAACAGCCACGACAACAAAAGGCCAATATTTCTTTGCAATAGGAAGTGTTCCGTAAGTTGGAACCTAAGTTAAATTCCTTCAAATGACCTTTGTGGCATAGATTCAGTCTTTAAAGATGAAAAAAGTATTGAACAAAAATAAGGACCTTTGAAACTGCAAGCGATTTTTGTCTTCTGAGGTTCTATTCTTCAGTGAATTTGACTACAGTCCGGAATAAGAAATGAAAGCAGTAAAGGTTAAGTTAGGAAAAAAGCCAGATGGCTCTCAGAGAACGTGCCTAAGTTATCACTGTTCTTGCATTTTATTTTTTTTTAACGTGTTGTGATTTGGGGGAGGGAGGAATTTCTGCATAACTGTATGGGTTTTACTCAAAACCATCAGGTAAAGTCAGTCTGAACAAACTGTGCTTTGCTTAGGACTCAAGATACTAGACCCAGGCGATGCTTCTTGACAGAACTAATTTTTTTAATTGGTTAAAACCTGCTTCCTTCTTATCAGGAGCTATAGACAGTGCTGTTTTCATGCACGCAGAGTTGTGTATAAGGAGATATTCCATTGAGAAGAGAAAATTACATTCTGCTTTTGCGGTATTTTTTGGAGATCTTTGACTCCTTTGTTTGGAAGAGATGGGGAAAAAAAACTGATAGAGATATTTGGCCTGCAGATTAAGAATACATCTGTACTAGCAAATTAAACTTTCCCAGGAACAATTTTGGGCTTGGAGGCAAATGGTGCGGCACAGCTTGTGTCTTGTGTGAACAGTCTCGCCTTCAAAACACGGTGGCTCTGTGCAAACTGCCATTTAGGAATTGTCCTTGAGCCGTTTTGCCTGCCAAACAGCAAACCGTGCCTGGGAATTGCTTTGGAGGCTGCTAGCTGGCAGGACCTGTGTCAGGAGGATCGCGAGTAGGTGTTATTTCAGGCTGGTACGCTCTCTGCCTTCTTTGTTGGGGTTGGATATGATCCCCCCGTTGTAGCTCTGAGGTGGGATGGCTTGGGCACTCACCTGCAAGGAGAAACATCTGGTTCAGTCTCTGGTTCGGTTCTAGTGTTAGTTGTTTGTCTAGTATTAGTTGGGAAGCAACTGGGGGGCCTCTGTCCCCCGTCTTATCAATAGTCTGCAATATTGCGTTAGCTTGAGAAGAGTGGAAGGAGGAAGGCTTTCCCTTTTGCTCCCACTTGCCTTTTCTGGGAAGCACTTGACCGTTTTGGGGTGTGTGTGTGTGTGGATAAAATGCATTTTGACTTTGTGTGAGAAACTGGAACATAAGCTTGGCTCAGGCCAGACAGATTTTCGCAGTTGGTTCAATGGTGAGCTCCTCACCTCCCTTCCCTGCCCCAAGCAGTTACTTTCCTTATCTGCTCAAGAGCCTCAACTCTTTGGCTCTGACGCCATCACTGATTCCTTGTTTTCCAAATATTCCTTAAATCTGGTATATCCCAAATGAAGTACTCTTCCTAAAATACTAGACATCTGGTAGAAAAAGAAGCAGAATTTTCTGAAGAGAGAGGTTTCACTTTCATGAGAAAAAACATTTTTGTCTGCCTTTCTTTATCTCTGCGCTCTTATTTCAGGTGGTGAAGAACTGTTTAACAGAGGGGAGATTTGTTTCTTCCATTTGCTTTTGCAGATCTCCTGTCTTATATCAAAATGACTTGATGACTTGTAAGAAAATGAAGTGCACTTGGTGAGCCTTATGGAAGGAAAAACCTGTATACCGTTAAATGCTGTCTATAGTGATAAATAGTCAATTGGCAAGTAGCTGCTCTAGTTATTCCAGAGTGTTTTTCTCTAAGAATCTGCAGCAGATTGGCTATAATTGCTCATTGCTCTCCATTAGTATATCTCCCTCCTGGCAACTCTTTAATAGTTTACATCTCTTGGGGCTGAAAATTACTATTTTAATTAAAACAATTTGTTTCAAATGGGGCTCCCAAATCCCCGTATGTTGTTTTAGGAGCTTTGGGCAAGGAACTGAAAATGGAGAGAAGCAGTTGCTTTTAGGGCTTACAGTGAAGTTGAACATACGAACTCAGGATTCGCGCCCAATTCGGGCCTGGTTAACTTCCATGATAGTGCAGCACCGGTACCTGGCCGTAGCTCCTCGCCCTGATTTGCAGTTCAAAGCTGGACCTAGATCCAGTTTTTTCTCTCTGCACACATGGCAGTAGGAGATGGACTTGCTGTGCGTGTGCACGTGGAGCTCAGGCATCCTTTTGCTGTTGAGATGGATTTGTGCTGTTGATTAGCTCTGTTGAGTTCATTAGCACTCTTAACGCTTTTTTTGCAGCACTGCGTAGTGTAAATGTACTCTCACTCCCAGTGTTTACAGTTTCGTGAGAGTTTAATGTCTGGCTACTGGATGTATCCAGAACTCTAGCTGTGTAGTTCAGATGAGTATTTTGTCACATATCAAGGTTAAGGATTTTTGCAATTTTTCCTTTCTAAGGTTTAGCCCTGAGGGCCCAGTGTGATAGATGCTCTGCAACACTAGCAGCTTTGAGAACAGCACAAAGCTTGGCTGCTTCATTCCAAACATTACTTAATTTTATATATATTTTTTAGAGTTATACACACATATAATTTATATAAGTGTATAATATAAAAATATAGAATACTATCACATGAACACGTAACAGTCTAGTGATTAGAGCACTTGCCACGGTAATAAAAAATCTCAGTTCCGTGTCTTTTCCAGGCTGTGGATACTCARCTCCACGTTTCTGCCTGGAGGAGAAGTGCTCAGGCCGCATCCCTGCTCCTAGAGGCCCATTCAGCTAAGCTGCAGAGCCCGGTTTCCCTCTTTCCTGTCTCTTTAGTCTCATGAATATTACATTTCTCCTTCAACATTGGCTCAGCTTTATTTTATTGTCCCTCTTCCCTGGCAACTGCTCTCACCATTAGCCTATTATATTATATTGTAGAAAAGGCAGCTACCACCAATAAAGAAGAGCCGGCCAGCTGCCTGTACTCAGGGCTGTGATTTAAGTACCTCTTTGCAGAGAGTGGTTTTGGACTCCAAAACGATGTCACACAGGCATTTAATTCATGTCTGCTGATAATACTTAATTCCTGAATCTTCCTTGCTTGCTCTCACACTGGTTGCAGGAATCTTGTGTTTCTTTTGCCTAAGATTCGGGAAATGGCATAATTTCAAACTCCTCCTGGCTTGGCTGTTCCCGGTGGGGGTATATCCCAGCGCTGGGTGCTTGGGACACTACGTGCTTGGTGCTCGCACGTAGCTGTGCCGAGTGCCTGGCTCAGGCTCGGGATTCCCTTTCTGGAGCCGGGCAGCCGGCGGAGTCTCCGTGCAGAGGCACCTCTGCGGTCTGGGCCAAAGAACTGCTCYGTAACTCTTTCCCAAATCATGCATTAAAAGTGCTGAACAGTTGCATCAGTATTAATGAAAGTGAATTGATAGAGGATGAAATTTTTGTTCTAAGCTTCTTCTGTGATGCCCTTCTGTAGGGGATAGAACAGATGAAATTTTGAAGTGTCGGCTTGCCAGAAGTAAGAAAAAAAAATGGAAAACGCTCCTTAGACA
Source organism: Casuarius casuarius (assembly GCA_003342895.1). NCBI lineage: Eukaryota > Metazoa > Chordata > Aves > Casuariiformes > Casuariidae > Casuarius > Casuarius casuarius. Next base: position 1,468,493 of record PTFA01000061.1, on the reverse strand, counting down.
TCTGCCCAAGCAATGCTTGCTAGCACCCCTTCTTCTTCCCATTATATAAATGTATCAGTGGGGAGTTGAAATTGCTAAAGCTGAGCGTTTGAAGCAGTGCACAGCTGCTGGAAACATCTGCGATGGTGTTCGGCAGCCCATAAGAACCCAGGGAAGCCGGCTTAGGCAAWACCTATCGTGGTTAGTTTTGAAATGTCTCGTTAACTGTTACTCAGCTAAAACCGTTCTGGTAACTCTGCGTATGTGTGGGCACTGGACTTGGGATAGACTAGTGCTACTTACTGGAGACGTAATAACCTCAACTCTCACCTTTTCTGGCTGTAACTGCCTGGCTACTACAGTGATGATGCACAAGGTCTCTGTACTATACCAACAGTGGAAGAGAAAGACCTCAAGGCCTGGTATTACCCAGGGCTCAAGATAAGGATCCTCCCGTGTTGGAAAGAGATCTCAGATATGATACTATGAGAATGTCTCAGCTTGGAAAAAAAAAATCCATTCGGTGTATGGTGTAACTCTTTTGTGAGCAGAACAAAAATAATCGGAGGAGACATCTGAGGCTGACAACTCTATTTGTTGCCTTGGCTGAAGTTACTGATTCGTCTTGGCTAGAGTGCATGGTGACTTGCATCTCATTGAGCAAGCTCTAACTCRTGCTGTTCTTAAGCTTGTGAGGAGAATTAAGCTATTAAGGCAAGAAAATGTATTCTGCCTTCTGTAAAATTAATCATATTTATTACTGTTCTGATCTTGACGTTTTATCTGCATATTGGCTGCTTTGTCTAGTATCTTCCTCCTGCATATTTCTAGTTTGCTTGTTTTGCCCTTCTTTCTTTTCACCACTGCTTTTTGCTTCTCTGTTCCAGGTGGTTATTTCTGACTGCTTTACTTAAATGCCAATGAAACCGTGTGCTTTATTTTAAAAATTTGCTGGATTATTGGGAATGCTTAGCTTTATTCTAGCTTTGTAATGAGCTTTATATGCACTTTATTTGTGTTGCTTATGCTTCTACTTCCCTACTGCTGTCAAAACTGAGAGCCTTAAATAATTTCCAGTAAATGCTTAAATCGTATTGTTTGCTTGTGTAGGTTTGCCTGTGTGCCAAGGGYCCAGAAAGACCTCACAGTCAAGTATTTCAGTTACTTAAGATCTAATTAGTTGTTCTGCAAATGTATTTGAATGTTCAAACCTCTCCTATCCATTATGCCATGTAATTTTTAGCTTTTTGTCACAGATCCCCATCCTAGCAGGTAGCGTGTCGAGTGTGCCAGGTCGTTATTAAATTGCTGACCATCTGTTATCTGTGGACTGCTGATCTCTGCCAAGCAGTGCCCTAAGGGAAAGAGATGGGTTTCTTCATTAAAATAAATTTCTGCTTTCTTGAGCTGTCCGAAAAATTAGTCTCTCTGCTGCTACAGCGTAGCTGCCATATGGGTAGTATATACCCATTATCAAATAATTTAAACTGTGCCATTAAGAAGAACAAGAAGGAAGTAAATTGCTCATTGAAAACACGCTTTTGTTTACGTGCAGCTTGATAGCCTGTAAGAGCGGTGGTTTTGCCTCGCTGTTTGCCCGCTTTGCTCTGTGATGCCGCGCTCCCACCTTCCGCGTCCGGAGCATCGCGCCGAAGCTGGACGCGGGACGCTCGCCGCTCCAGCGCCGGTTCAGCTGTGGAAGTGCCGGGGAGCGGTGACATTGCAGGGTAGCAGAGGGGGCTCGGCCAAGTCTGGCATCCGGATGCCCGACCGGCTCCTTCGCCGCTCTCTGCGGACGTGCCCCGAGTCAGTCCTGGGGCTGGGCTCTGCTGACGGTCTGCAGGAGAGCGTAAAGCTTCTCTGGTGTGTTTTACTTGGCACCACTGAAAATTCAGTGTTTGGTATTCAGTGCTGTTGGTTAGTATTTACTCTTTGCATACACAAACTCTATGTTGATGTCTACAGGGTGACTTYTACAGGTTGGCTGAGTTTAGGATCAGGCCTTGCTGAGTTTTTCCTTCATTCCTGCTAATACCATTGCGGCGTTCAAGTTGTAGAAGTACAAAAATACCAGGGGATTACGAAATAATCCTGCAATATCTGAAGAGCCCTGAGAGAYTGCTGAGGTTTAAAGTTTACAAGGTCATCTAATTGCGCTGAAAGCTGTCTTCCCGGAACAGGTCCAGCGCTGTCCTTGCTTGCGAGTTCATTATCATCTCGGGACTGAGCACCGCGACCACGCGAGAGCTAGCGCTGCCAGCCGAGGCTGCAGTTCGCGGGGGTCACCRTATCGCTGGCTCGGGGTTCGAGTCTTCTCCGTATCTGCCAGATCGATCTCTGTTCCTGTTACCGTCACCTGATGGAAGCAAGAATCCCTTGCCGGACGTTGGCGAAATGCTCGTGCCRTTTGGTTGAGTAGAAGCAACGCTGCTGCATGCCGCTGTGTAAAACTTTGCAGGCGATGCGATCTAGCCTTTCTCTAGCATCTCTCTCTTTTGTTCAGTGAAAAAACCAGAATACACACTTTCGTTGGCAGAAAAACACATACTATAATACATAGCACCTAATTACAGATGACAAGCCATGTTGTTATCTTTTCCTATGCTATTAGATGTTTTTCCTGATACATGGTGCTGCTAAGACTATGGCAGTCTTTTCAAGTTACCTTTTCATTTCGCCTGGAGATGTTAGTTTATTATCGTTATTTATATTTTTGGGAAGGATATTTAGCAGGAAAAAAATGCAATGCATTTGCGTATTTTTATTGTTAGGTTTTTTACAAGCAAACATATGCAAAACTACTTACAGTYGTTTTAAATAAAACTGTCTTGATTTCATAGGATATTGTGTATTATGATTTTCTTTTGATAGTTATATATAGGTTCTGGAGGCCAACGAACTTGGAAAAAAGGTTTGATCTGTTCGATATGTAGTGATTTTGCCATGATTTGTGTTATCTCTAGGAAAACACAGGGAATTCATTTGATTATTTAAAGCCCTACAGTGAAYTGTCATTGTGATGTCAGGATGCATATGTATAAATAAAATACCAAGATTTTAAAGTCTGGCTAACTAACCTATATTGTATGATGTTRTTTTCACAGAAATAACACATACATGGTGAATACGGTGTCCAGGAGAAAGCTGAGCCTTCAATCTTAGTCCTGAAACTTTTTTGTGGTGCCCCATGAACTGAAAGGACGAATATCTTTCAGAAAAAAAAAAAAAAATCTTGCAACAGACTTTACCTAGTATTGTATAAGGCTCTTGCACCTTTTTCCTTGTGAAAAYGTTCTTTGAGAAGTTATCCCATACCACTCAGTATAACTTCTGTATGTTTGAAATAATACTTATGAACTACAAGTAATTATTTAATTGACCAAAAATTCTGCATTGTTTGCTCATCAAGTGGAAATGAGCATTAGTAAGTGCACTAAATGTGGGAAATTTTGACAAGCAGTGAAAAATGAAGAAAACCATGGAGCTAAATACACATTATTTCTTTAGGATGTATTAATTGGTCTTTAACTCTTGAGTGCTGAGAAGGATTCTGATAAAATATGATGACCAAGTTAGAGTACTTACTTCGAGAAAGATCTGGATGTGTTAGAGTCCAAAACCAGTCAGAGTATGATTAGARGTCTAGAAAAGCTGACCTGCAAGGAAAGACTGACAGAATTGGAGTTACTTAGTCYGTGGAGAAGTAAAGACTGAGGAGCACATGTAAGGCTTAAAATACATGTGGTAGCTGCAGAAAGAAAGGGATAAACTTCTCTTCAAGTCTGTGGTGGATGCTGCAAGGAGTAGAAGGGTTGAGCTGCCACAAGGAATGTTCAGTTTAGACTTTGAGAGAAGCTCTTTCTGACAATAAGGATGGTTAAGTGGTAGGATATCTGGAGAAGCTGAGTGTCACCATCCCTAGAAATTTTTCTAGACAAATGAGGAATAGCTGRGGCAGAGCTGATACTGCTTCTGCTAGGATGTGGATTTGGGAACGTAAGGAATCTCCAAAGGTTCTCTCCTTACAGTTTGGGTACAATAACACCTGGATATACCTCATTTATTGCTTTCCACAGGATTACATGCCTTTAGTCAGCATCTTTTGGAATGGCATTGAGCTTGAAGCGTGTGGATTTTCAGATGGTGACTCTGGTTTTGTGTATGGCCATGCTGTAGGCAGTATCAGATTTTTTTTTTGGAGCTGAGAGTGCCTATGTAAGGTAGTGGAGGAACCTACAGGAGAGCGAATGTTTACAGATAGTAAGAGTGATTAATGTTAAAGAACTCACAATCTTATGCTTAAACTCAGCTTTGAAAGTAAATAAAGCCATTTATAAGAAACTAAGGAATCCACATTTTTTTTCTCTGAGTCCAATTCAGCAACAGAAATGAATATTTTTTGAATATTTGGAGACTGCGATCTTGGGCTTGATACACAGATGCCATCTGGAAAGAACTATTACTCCAAAGTTGTAAGAAGCTGGAAATACTGTTCATCTGATTGTCATAYTAACCTCAAAAGTAGCTCCCTCAGTAGAGCTATAATAAAACGAGTAGATATTTCACATACTGCATAGCATAGTCCTTGCCTGCTATATATAATGCTAAGGTTGCCATCACTGCTGTGAAGAAATACGAGAAAAGCAAATCARCGTTTCAACACAGCAAGAAATGTCCTGTGTTTTTCCACATTTGTTAGTGTAAAAACGTACTTTGAAGCTTAAAATTTCATTTCCATACAGAAAGCTGCTTTCTTTYGAGGTTAAACAAGCAAGCAATCCTGTAAAAATTAATGGGATTAATTAAAATGTACATGTTTTTGTGAAATATCCATAGCCATAATACAGCTTTACTCTTTTGTATTGTGTTGAATATGTTTTCTTGAATTTCCYATGAGATCTTTAAGGCATTTTATAACCCTATAAAAGGTTTGACTTGTTTAGGTTTTAGAAAGTACTTCAATGAACATATTCAATAATTTTGCAAGCATGTCTTTTTTAATATTACAGAAAATTACRTTTCTAAATAAATATATAATAATTTGCATCTCTACTGTTTCTGATTCACAATAGAGATMATTTTTATTCTGTAGTGTTAGTAGTCTTCTAATATCTACAATTAAGCAATGTGACTAAAATCCAACTCAAAGCAATCGCTTGGCCTAATTGTTGAAATGAACACACCTATTTGGCTTCAATTAGAAAATCTTTTCACTGTTGATGAAATCCTTTGTGCTGCTTTGTACCAGTCTGCGTGCCTACCCGATGTGCTGGTTGACRGACTACGATTGTCCCTGGGAAGCCGATGCACACGCACGCGTGCCAGCGCTGCCTTCTCTTGCTTGCCAGTGGCCCAAATGGTGAACGGGTCGATGCAGAGCTCCCTCCCGGACTCGGCCACTGGAGACCTGGCTTTGTCACAGCTCCGGCTAGACAGGGGCCATTGGAGCTGTCGCATGTTGGCAGGTATTCCAAAACCTGAAAAATGTAGCTATTGATTACCTGAAAATCATCAGAAATTTGGGTCAAATTTTGAAAAATCGTGATGTATTTTTCTTCTCAGTGGCTAGACTCGAAGTTCAGGAGGGAAAGGCTGCCCTYTTAGCTAGGGGCTAAGAGCTACTTTGCGAATGGCTGAGGTGTTCTGAACTGGTGAAGGCACGAGGATGGGTATCCATCAAAGGCCACGGGATGAAAAAGGGACAGTTTGGTTAAGGTAGTTCCCATGCTGCTAATAGCTGGAGGCTAAGAGAGTATCTTAGAGAAATAAAAGCCCAGGATTTCCCCATTCTTACGCTTTTCCCTAGGCATCTCTACTGGCCTCAGTCCCAGGCAGTGGGAGGCTCTGTTTTTATTTGGGACACGCTCAGTGTCCGTGTTCAGTCTAAGGGGATTTGAAACTGTTGCTCAGCTCTCCGGAGAGTGTCTCAACCATCGCGCTGTACAGTCATGGAGGTAGACAGCTCTGCTATTCGTACTTTGTTTGGTGCAAAACGCTTAAACGCCAAGAGTAATTCAGTYATCTAGTGGCTGGACATTTTATGTGGGTGGGAGGACACCTGTGTTTCTCTTTTGGTGGGTAGTTAAATAGCCCGTGGAAAGAGCAGTGAGAGAATGAGAGCAGCCTGCTTCCAAATATGTCACGTGGTGGTGGTGAGAGCCTTTCTCTTGCAGGGGCAGTTGCATCCTACCTCTTGGATGAAAAACCTCTGGGCTGGGCTACTGGGTAAAGGAGAAGTACCATATCCTCACCCARTGTTTTACTTTAATGAAAAAAACAACAACAAACATTTTGGGTCATTTCAGGCTATTTTCTCTTCCAGTTTGGCTACTGAACTGAAAAATCAATTATTTCTGCAGCCCTGCTGGAGATCTTGGGTTGAGTTCCTGGTTTGTCTGCCAAGACTGCAGTGAAAAGCACTTACATAGCTGTATTAGTAAATTAGATGTCATTGTCTTCTGTATGCTGCACTCCTGGTCGTTGGACCTAATTGTTTTATTCTGCTAGCCCTTGCTGTGATAAAATATCCAGAGAAAATGAGATCTGAATACTGCGAGCTGAATGCTGGATAAGAGAATTGGTGGAAGAGAACATGAATTTTGTAGATTGCAGTTTCTGTAGATTTCCGAGACACCGACCAAAGAAAGGATTTGAGATGGAAGGTCAGTGATGATGGAACAGTTTTACATGAGATGTGATTCAAAGCAACTTTCGAAAGTAGGTATGAACTTTTCTAAGTGATAGATGGTTTTGAGGACATATTCTCTAGAGGCAGTTTGGTGAGGGCTTTTCTTTTTCTGCTAAGTCACAAAYAGAAAATTTGGCTAGATAAATACCAGTCCAATGTATTAGGATACAGCCCAGGAATGCTCTTAGTGCTCACTGGGCTAAATGGGCACTTGGAAGTGCTCTGAAAACCACAGAAGCTATTGGAGAAAGCATTTGCTACTCCTCTTCTCTGTTTCTCCAGCAGTTATTTGTATTCCAGTTGTGGAACTGGGAAAGTCTGAACACTTAATTGCACTGATATAATATCCAAAGACAGACATGAAGTAACCTAGTTTGTTTCCATAAATAACTGCAACTGGAGTTTTCTCTATTTAGAAGAAAAAAAATCATTAAAATGCCTCATAAAGAAGAAAACAAAGTTCAGATGTTTCTGTCCAGAGTAAGACATTAAAAGAGGAAAAAAAATCCCCCAAACAAATCAAGAATATTTTAAGATACAGTTCCATGATGCATGCTTGTTGTCGGGGTAAAAAACAAAAAGGAAACCAAAGGCAAAGGTAAGACTGGAGATTTGTCAATGTTCTGAAATGGAAGTGCTGAACCTTTTCTGTTTTACACTGTAGAGCTTTGCATGTGCAGTCAAGATTTTTGGGGGAGATCTGTGTGATTTGCCTTTTCAGTGATTTCTGTTTCTGAAATATATGGTGGCATTCTGCTTCCCTTTTGGCACTTTCTGAAATTCTGAAGTTGGTACGTATATGGGATAGAGCTGATTGAAATAAACCTCTGATTTAACTGAGCCTTTTGTTCCAGAWATAAGGAGAGAAGCTTCACCAAAACTTTCCATGAAGGGATCTTGGTTCGAGTTGGTGTGGAAGTATGGAAAGCGTATCCKCTCTCAAAAGAAGTTTTGGTAACTTTGTGGGAAAGGATATTTCTGCTACYGATGTATTGTTCTCTACGTTAGGGGTTTCTACCTACACTATTAGATTTTTAAGTGTGAGCCTAGCAGAGATTGCTGTAAAGTATACAATTTATGAATTCATATGCATTCATGAACTCATCTCGTCTTGGATGATTCTTTTTTTGACCAGAAACTAAGTAGTAGCTATGTTCTCCTGAGCTGAGAATTTCTCTGTCTTTAAACATATATCTTTGGGATCCATATTAGTTTACCTATTTTAAYTTAAGAGATTTCCAAATAAAGGACTTTTTATTTCAGAAACTCTCTGTTCTTGTTTTGCTTAGGAGTCTTAGCACATTTGCCCCTGCTAAATAAACATTGAAATACAATGGATTTTTCTACTGAAATCTGTCTTTGCAATAACCAGATAATGCTGCGTAAGAGAGAGAATTCAATTCTGGAGGAGAAATTCTCTTAACTGTACTTGATCTATACTCACAAGTTAATCTTAGGGAATTCTGCCTGTTATGGTCTTCATTGATGCTTGTACACATCGATCCCAGCTATCTGTAACCAATTTACTTAGTCCCATATTCAACTTAATTCTTAAATAAACTAAATTATTTGGTATCTACTTAAACTCTCAAGGGGCAAACCAGGATGAACTGCAAATTCTTGTTGAGAGTGAGCTTTCTGATTTAGAATGATTTGACTTGGAGTTAGAGATACTACCCRAATTTCTCTAGGGCTGTAAGGGCCACTTTGCTTGGGCTGCTTTCTAAAATGGAAATTATCTGCGTATGGAGGTAATTTGTGTAGCCCAACTCCTGCTGTAACGCCTGTTCGATCCTTTGCGTTCTCATACAATCGCTGCAGGTTCAGCACCGGTGAAGAAGCGCGTCGTAGCAAGGGTTAATCCACCTGGTGCTCCTGCGGCGTTGTAAAGAGGGAGATCTTAAACCATCCATCTGTGACTTTCCTTGAGGCTCTGAATAAATCACTGCGATCAAATATCCAAGCTCTGAATCCAGGCCTGACCTGCTTGGAGGCTGGTAGGCTTGGCCGTTTCTCAGCCATGTCAGCGTGAGCTCAGTGCTTCAGCTGTGCTTTGGAGCTACGTAGTTCCTTCTTGGAGCTGACTGGTTTTTCTTAGGAAGGCTGTGCTAGGCGAACCCAAAAATGTAGTATTTTCACTTGGAATAATTTTATGTATTTATTAATTTAGTCCATAATGCGGATTTCTTAAATGCACCTCAGACCTGCTTGGAAGCTCCATTGGGAAAAGCAACCTGAGAAGAAAGCAGTAAACATCAGGTCTCTTTTGAGATACTGCTTATATATTTACAGTGATACAACCAAATAATTGTAACATGTAAGACTGTTTAGCACATGTCTCTTAATTGTTTTGTTAAACTGTTAACCTGCGTTTTTTGTGCAGCATACTCTAACTCAGTTCTCTGAGGGCAGCGCCAATGGAAAGCAGGACTCCATTCTTTTGCTACCGAAATCATCAAAAAATGCTATTATTGATCACTGGTAAAGAGATAACTGAAGGGGGTAGGACAGATGTATACCAGCTTTGATGGCTGCGAGAGGGTGAACAGGGAATGACAGTTCCCTATTTCTCGTAACAGAAATGTTATGAGAATGTTATGTTTTGTGCAGTGAAATTGCTGAGCAAAAATTCAAAGAGGGGAAGAAAAAAAAGCAATTACAGCACTTAACTGAACTATGGAACTGATACAGGATACTAATGGGGAAATGAGTAAAGAGGTGATTAGCCAAAGTTAGGGAAAATACTTTCCATGGCTTTCCATGGCGCCCAAAGACAGTGATACCATTTTTATCGCTGTCAGACTCTCAACTTGCAAGTTCCTGGAAGTCAGCAGGGTGTTTCGGGGGGAAGTTGACCTGTATTATAATGTTTTTCTTCTGACTTGCTAATTATTGGCCACCTTCAGATAAAATGTTGAGTTAGATAAACTTTTGAGATAGATTTCCTTTTGGACTGTGAGGAAAGAATTTGGTTTGTTCAGAGAAGTTGGAGAAGAGACAGATAAYAATAACAGCTGATCCAACACGGCGTTAGTAACATATAAATTATAATAGAGTATGCCTCACCAGCGACTCTAGAAATCTTAAAACAGAAACCCACCAGGCACGCTGGCTGCTAAGAGGGATGTAGCGTAYAATGTCATTTAATCACAGTCAGTTTGCAGAACTGTTTCTGCTAAAAATGTTTTTGCAGGCTGATGAAATCACAGGCTCGTGCTTTGCCTCGTCTCTCGGTTCTGATGGGAATGACGAAATGCTTTCCCTAGGATCGGGTCAACCAGTTGCTGTGGCAGAGCTGAAGCCAGATCAAATTAAGCAAATGTGTACTTTTTTTGAGATAATACCAACCGTGTTTGGAGTGGTACAAGTAAGAAACATATAAAGAGAAAGAAAATTCAGAGTAATATTTCTCCAGTATCATCAAAAGCCGCAGACTTACCTGTATTTAAAAAAGTCCCTCACTCCATTTGCAGTTATTTCTGCATGGTTTCCAAACTGCATGTTTAATCTCTRTGTGGAGTGAGTCAGAATTCTTACCCACCTGGTTTATCGTAGCGTTTGAACTGAAACTAAGAGGATATATTGTGTGATTTTGAAAAAAGTGAGGGAAGAAAAGACAAAAACTTAAAATTGCAGAACCTCATTCCCAGTCCCCCTCTCCACATACTAAAAAAATGAGTTTGATTTAAAAAAAATAGAGAAAAATAATCAGTGGCAATACATACAGAATAACTTTTTAGCTGTCTATACAGTATAAAAAGTTTATCAGACAACTTACAGTTGAGAAGAAGATTGTATTATCATGGCTGAATTATGTTCATTACTTCTGCTGTTTTGCTGGGTAAAGGTTACCTGAAACCGTGAGTGAATCTGCCATAGTTCAGAAAGAGACTTGCAGGTTGCCAGTGGTGTTAATTTTAGAGAATAAAATAAAGAGAAGGAGGGAAAAAAAAGTGTGCATCAACCTTCCTGTGAAAAGTGTCCATTTTGGAAAATAAACAATCTCCTGYCACACTAGGAAACGCTAAAAACTGTGAGATGTAGCATGAATTGGAAACTTGTCATGGAAGGCTTTTGTCTGGAGATAACGTGATGAGTCTTGCAAGCAACACAAACAGAGCAATTAATGTATAGATGCAATATTGAGTCTCTTTTCTTCCTCCTTATATATAAAGTCACCCGGCTCTGGTTGTGTTTGCAGCAGTGAGCTGGTGATCCCTCTGCCCCTTCTCTGGATGGYGCTAGGGATTTTGTAGACCTCCACCATGTTCTTCCTAGATCATCTCGTTTTGGGGTAAAGAATCCTTGCTCTTGCAGTTCAGCCTTATTCTTGTGAGAATGAACAGTTTATTCCTGCCTTTCCTTAAAAATAACCTTTAAAAGCCTTCCTTTGATGAAGGACTTGGGGAAAACTTCTCCCGGCAGCCAGGTGGAGTTTACTACCTGGATTAGCCTCTTGAACGTGCTTGAGGACAGACGCCGGTTAATAAGGCAGAGGGTCCCGTTTCGAAGTTCAGCTAGGTCGTGTTTATGCCAGTGTCCACTCCTCTGGTTTTCACTAGGATTTCTGCTCTTCCGACTCAGTGAGACACTGAGGGTTGTTGGAGAGTGATCACAAATGAATAAATATTTGAAATTTCTGTCCAGAGAGAACACGTTAGTACTTCATAAGGATATTCACATGTAATGCAAGCCCTGGTGAAGTAAGCAGGCGAGGTGTCAGGGCAGTATTTAGGTAAGCCCAGCTGTCTGGGGAATGGCTTTCTTTGGGCATCATGGGCTTTGAGCAGGACCCTTTGAACCAGAAAAGAAAACCAGTTTGTTACCTCTGGATTACCGGAGGGTTTATCAGAGAGCTTAAGGAGTTTAAGCCAGTTTTACAGCCAGAGATACACTCTCTTTTGGAGAGATATATCTCTCCAAAATGCCAACTTACAAACCGCTGTTATATGCCATGCTAATATATTAGCAGGTGCTTGTTTGTTAGTAGCTGGGCTGCTGATAGTCTAAGTATTCAGTTTATTTTCAGAAATCCTTTCAGAAAAAGTGCATTGATATTTGTTTTAAAGGTCACCCCAGGAAAGGAGAAAGTGCCATGCAATATAAAAATTCCAACAATGTTATTTAGAAATAACCCTACAAGATCATTAGGTCTTGATATTTTCTCTTGGCCTTGTTCTTCTACAGAAATTGATCCCAGATGTGCAGCTTCCGCAGCTTTCGGGGCGTTTCCCAGACTCATTGGACATCGRTCCGGTGACTGTGAAAACRGAGTGCATGAGAGAAAACACRTTTGCACATGTAGAAAGTGGTTTTTGGTTCTGCAAAAAAAGGTTCTSTTTAGGAGCTGGGCGACACACTGTGCATTTGTGCTTTCCCCTCTCTACTCTCTTACCGACSTCTTGCCCTGTGCAGTCCTAGATTTGTGAACAGTGTCTCACTGAGGGTGGGAAAGGAGCAAATGCTGGCGTTTTTGCTCAGGTAGAAAATGGATTTTCAGGGCATAAAATACGAATTATAACAGAATGACAGAGCAACCTGAATAGYGTAAAGATACCGCATTTTGAGCACAATTCATGAGTTTTGTGACACGTTGGACAACACGCTGCAGTTGTTTTTCTTCCAGGCAGCTAGAGGGATCTGAGCCTCCCGCCGCCAGAGCGCTGTCTTGTCGTGAGYGTGTTTCTGTATTCCGTCCTGGAGCTGGCCTAATTGCAAGAGCAAGAAAGACGAGTTTGGAAGTGACAGGCTGGCTATAATGATGCTTCCTACAGCTAAATAATACTAAAGAAAAAAAGAAAAAAAAAACAGAAAAGTCATTTTGCCTAAAGGCACCTCTGAATGAAATAGTTGGTAAATGACTTTAAACCTAAAGCTGTCCCATCTTCCAAATCCATGGGGATTAGTTTCCCTTAAAAACAATTAAAAGCTACACACCAGCTGTGTTTCCGCTGTGATTTGTATTCTGTGAAGTTTTCTCGTTGTGTCTTTTCTTTAGGTTTATTAAGCTCTCCTTTGAGCCTCTTTTTTTCCTTTCCCCYGTTCTCCTGGTTTGTGAATGCTGGGGATTGCAAGTGGCAGCYGCCAGCGGTGCCTTGTTTTACCTTCTGATTCGAAACCCTTTGGTGGCTCTTTCTGAATTCTCGTGCAGTTCCCTACCTGATGTGCAGAATCGATTCCTCAAGTGCTGACTTTGATACTCTGCAGAGGCTTGCAAACAGGGCACAGGGRCCCAACTTTGGCCCAAAGGGGATCTGCTTCCTGCCCCTGCGGTCGGTTCCTTTCTCCCTGMGGTACCGGCTCCGCGGCGAGCCGTCACCCACCCCATGCCGCTGCATGGCACGATCGCATCTGTGAGCTAGACACCACGTGAAATCTGCTTTGGCATAGTAACGTTTTGGCGTAAAAATGTATTCAGAAAGATTGTCTCCAGACTGTCAGAACTGCAGTGAAGTGGGTTACTTAAAATCCGCCTGAATAGTTGAAGCAGTAATTCTCCCATTGAACAGGAAGACTTGCAGTGTTTRCGGAGTGTCAGATCATCTCAAGTGATGCTCTTAATTGTTCTGGTAGGGGTATATTTAAGATAATTCAGTCCCTGGAAAGGAACATTCTAGACTTGCCAGATTAAAGAAAGCAGTTTTGTGGATTTTGCTTGTTCCTCAGTGTGGCAGAGAAAAAACCCAATAATTTTATTGTTTACCTTCCTCACAATGATAGGAATTTGAAACTGCTGTATCTACTAATACCATCTTGTGTTGCTTCATCTGCATGCGAAATCCATCTCTTGGCAGGAATTATGTTTATAGATTATGAGGCTATTGAGTTTCAGATGTTGGCGATTGTGTCTATAATGACATAGGAAACCATTTTTATTAAGAATCAGGAATTGAATTAGATAATTAGATTTATTGATGGGAAGTTAAATTTAACAACTGAGCATTGCTTCTTTCATAGCAAGATTTTTATTATTCTAAATCTAAAAAGTTTCTGCTTTAGTAGATGCTTTTAAGCCGGTGGGATATGAGCTGGCATGCTTGTGTGGAAAACGTGCGTCTTTGATCATAACGCTACTGCTCATACCAGCTGGGTAGGTTTTTCTCCATGAATGAAACGAATGTGTTTACTGTTTTAACAGCCTTCCAGATAGTCACTGTCGTGAAGCMAACCACAAAACAGAGGTGTTTTGTGTACACAACACGCTGCTGTGTGAGGCAGCACTGACAGCACTGGTACCGTCACGTCTGTGCCATGTTTCATGTTCATAAGGGTTTTTTTTGGTTGTGTATTCCTTAGCTAAAGCTTAAACCATTTGGGCTGAGATTTTCTGTGCAAATTGGCTTTCTTGCTCTTGCATTTGTAGTTCTGGAAGAAGAAGTTTCCCGTCTCGCTTTCAAATAGAGACAAAAATGAGCCCTGTGAAGGGCAGCGGGACAAGAGGGACAAGCCGGGAAGTTCACCARAAGCGCGTAGGCTTACGAGGAAGGTCAGAAGCGTGCGGGCACGGCGGGGGGACGGGGGGATTAGCTGGGGGAGCACAGTGGGGTGAGAAAGAGGGAGCGGGAAGGGAGAGGTGGAGGTGAGGGGGATGAGGCAGCTCTGCTTGGGAGCYGCTGCGATGGTGCTGGAGGGCACTGGGACTGCGTGGGGGGAGCTGCTGAGGCTGGAGCCGCGGTGGGTGGAGTGACGGCATTGGCTTCACTTGGGAATGTGGGATAGACCGACGGAGGGGAAGCCACGAGGTATAAGAACGGGGGTTGGGAGCCTGGTACTGCAGGGAACAACCTTGCGTTTGGGGTCAGGACTAGCTAAATGGGAGCCTGACACGGGGAATGGAGATAACTAGGATTTTCTCAAGAAGACATCAGGAGAGGAGGAGCGGTCAGATACTCCTTCATCCCACCTGGAGTGTAACCCACCACCTCTGGTACGAAACACCCCTCAAACACCCTGGGCAAACTTTCGTAACATTCGGGAGATGAGAGCCACCRTTTCTACCACGACCTGTTAGCTCAAGTGAAGAGGTGTCTGTTGAGGACCTGACACTCCTAATCTTGCTGAAATAATGACTTTTCTGGCATTTTCCAGCTTCTTTAAAAACCCAAGCAAGTTACACAAGTCCAGCAACATGTGGACAGTAGAGAAGCTATGCTATAATTACGTGTAATTATGATCTGAGACCTTATAGGATRAAAGCGTTGTTGCTGATACGTGATGGAGGCCAGAAAGAAAAATAATTAAAGGTACTCAAGAGCTGTGTGCTCTGAAGTCCTGTCTAGGGGGGATTTGCGCCGGCATTTGTTGATGAGCAAAGGTCAATAACTGAGGGAACTACAGCTTGCAGTTGGCAGCAGGTAATAAAGATTGAGCAGAAAAACAATTTACTGGGCACATGTCAGAGAAAGGTGGTCAGCCCGCTGTCCAAGACACTGCCGTAGGAAAAGGTATGATCCCTCTCCTCAACTCTTGTGGGAAGCCTAATGCAAAAATAAATGAGAAAATGGTCCTGGAAAGATGCGTGGGCTGTGCTGTTAGGATGAAAACAAGGGCCGGCTTAAAATCGATTTACAATTTTGCAGACAGCTGCTGTGAATGACATTGCATAGACATTATGTGATTACAGTTGCTTAAAATCTCACAGAAAACCTTGTGCTATGTTCTGCAGGAAGCAAACCCAGAAAGCTCCGGCTACCTTAAAGACTTGTATAATTACTGCTCTTGCTCATGACAGTGTGTGCTGCTGCTGAAATACAGGACTGGCTAGGGCACAGCTAGTGCACATTACTCAGATTAATAAATATTTTATAGAGTGTTTGTTGTGCAGCATTTGACAGCTGAAGTGTGGTAAAAAAGTAATGACAATTAACTTCCCCAAATCCTTCCAGCAGATGACGACACGAGGAGAAACGGCTCTTTCTTTTAGTAAGAATTCTTAGCTGCCAGAGAAAGGTCTCCTTGTTATCAGAAGTAGTGTTTTATCCTCAAACCCGTGTATCTTTTTAGATGATGTGTGGACATCCTATGGTCTGTGGGCAGGGCGCTGCACCTGTATGGGGCATCTGCTCCGTGGTTTTGCTATTGCAGCTCGTGGTGGGAAATGGTGTCACTAGAAGCCCCTGCACAGCGGTTCCCTGCACTGGTACGTGATTACTAGTGACACAAACCCGCTGCCGTTAGCTGGGTACCGGCGTGTTGCCTTGCTGGGTAAACGCTTCCTGCGCCCCGTCGGTGAGCTGGGCACCGGCGCACGTGCCGCGGTTGCTCCTCTGCTGCCGGGGTACCCGAGCAAACCCTGCGTTCAGCAAACCTGACCTGAACGAGGCACTGACTGCATGGGTGGTGCAGAGGTTTGTGGTCAAGAGAGGGCACGTGCCCCTCGCCGGGTTAGTTTATGGCACAGATATAACATGCCTGTTGAATACGGGCTGCAAGCACGGTGGTGGTACACCCCACCAGCCACAGCCCGTCGTGCGACCTGCTCCTGGGAGTCCTCTCTCGAATACGGGGAGCTTGTCCTCCTGGTAAACCCGCAGGAGAACATCTGCGACCGCATCCCAGCTGGCTTCACTTGAGGCAGAAGATGTAGTCGGTCTGAGATTTTGCTCGTGTTGAGGGGAATTTGGTGTCTACATGCCTTCGTTCCGCAGGGTCAGTCCTAGGCAATCTGCTGAGTTAATGAACTTAATTGCGTGTTCCCCTCTACACATCCACCCTCCATTACAACAGTGAGACGTGCAATAGATCATTCTGTGCATCGGAAGCTTCATTAATTGCACTAGAAAAATAATTATTTTACTTAAGTGCTCAAGGTGCTTAAACACATTATGGAAAGAAGTATTCTTTCAAAAAGCGACATGGGAGACACTAGAGCGGGGAGCACCTAAACGCCTCGGTGTGAGTCAGTATTGCAGCTTTGTGCCGTGCGATGGGGCCAAGGTAGTGACGACGCATGTGAGGTTTCTCTCTGTATTTCCCTTATTGGTATTCAGAGTTTCTGAGTATTTTTCACGGGCCTGAAACAAAGAATTTTAAGTTGGAGTCTCCTGACTCCCAGCTTGCAAGTCGATCTTTTCAGACTCATTGCAAGGTTTAATTTAGCAGCAGTCTCCAGCAGCTGCTTCGCTGCATTGAAGTAACCCATGACTGAGAAACAAATCTTACCTGCTTTCCTGGTCGATGCACGTTCAGATGCAGCTCACGCCGTCCCGTCAGCCCGGAGCAGGCCCGGCACCGATGGCAAGGACGCGGCGTTCAGCGGCTCAGACGGCTGCGTCCCTGGGAGAACGGGGACTGCCCAGATGGAAAACTCTTGGGCTGTAAACCCCAGCGAGGATGAGGAAATATTGAAGGTAGATGGGAAGACATGGCAAGCAAGGCTCGTGCCAGAAAAACACTCAATGAAACAATATTACCCAGGAAGAAGGAATTTTGTCCTGTGTTAAAAAAAAAACCACAATTTTTCCTTTTTAATATTCCCATAAATTTTCCTGCATACTAGAATTTTACTGTCTTCTAAAGTACTGGTGAATTATTATCCTTATGTTAATTCATTAATTCTCAATATAACTTGTTATCAACCTGTCCCTTCATTTTTCTTCTCCATACTTCAAGCTACTTTACATGAGATGTATCTTCCATTCACATGCTAACAATATTTTGTTGAAATCTGAAATAATCCTTCTGTTATTTCACTGCCGACCTTTTTCTTTTTTGCACTTTTTGTCTGTTCAGAAGAAAATGTTCTTTCAAAAATCCAACTAAAAAGATATACTGAACTCATTCATAAACTCTTAGTTTTACCACTGTAATTGCTTTTCAATCCTTTTGTCTTTATTGAGCTTACTTTTTTCGGTGTTATTTCAGATTTGACTATTTTAATATTTCAATACCTGGTTTTACGTAGCTTCATCATTGTTCAGTGATCTTTCATTGCAGAATTGAATTCTGTTTTTCTCTCTTCTTTCAAACTTCTGAGTTGGTTGGCATACTTCTCTGCTTTTCTTATATCCTCTTCAAGGCTTTTTGATTGATTCTGGCAAAGCTCTCTCTCTTACTTTTCGTGATAGTTCCTTTTATTATCTCTATAAAAATTCCCATGTCAGCTCAAATGAACTTACTGTATTTGCGTCTGTGAAAATACAGCAATCCAATTTGTGATGGAAGGCATTTTTGTAAGCATAAGATCTACTTTGCTCATTCGCATGGATTTAGAAAGTTAGCTGTATTTTTTCTGGTTGATATTGGCACCGTTAGGGTGTTTGATGATAAGTTAATTTTAAGAGTTTAATTTCAAACTCCGATGTTTCTCACGCAGGACCATCTCAGATGGCAGCATCCTCAGGAGGTTGTGGAGGTGTTGATGCTTCCTCTTTGGATCAGCTTCAGTGAGGTGTGGCTTAGGTCGCTCTGTGCAGCTAACATACATTTCTTACGGTATTTAAATGCCTTTACAACTTTTGTGCTAGTAAGCTAAACTAGTAAGCCTTCTTTAAAAAGATTTCTATCCCTCATGCATGAATATAATGTTGATAATTTTTTTTGATAGATATGTTTAGTTCCAGTGAAACCATCTAGCTGCACCTATATTTTTACTTACCAGTTCTCTTTAATTCAGCATTTGAGGAAATTTATGATAAGAACAGTGATATAAAATAATCAAATAAACAGTGATGCCTACCTTTCAAATAGTTGTTTTGTTTTGTTTCCAAGCAGTAAACCTCAAAGGACTCGATGAAGCCGTCATTACTATTGTGCCCATTTATTTGATGGGGAGGACGAGGAACAACGAGGAGCAGAAGTGGAACGATTTAACCAGGCAGGACGGTAGAGTCCAGTCTCCCGGGTTTCAGCGCGGGCCTGCCTGGGGCTTGTGGGCTTGTCCATTACGTGTTTCACCTCACTTTCACACTGGGTACTGTCTTGGGGGAAATGAAATAGTGATTGTTTTAACACAAGGTTTCACAGTAGAAACAAAGCAAATACATTGTTATGTGGGTTGAAGAAGTGGGGTATGACTGAATGACCAGAGAGTAGGAAGAAGTATGATTTCTCTTGAAGTTTTCCTATTTTTTCCTATAGCAGTATGCCCACCAGAAAAGCCGGTTAATAGCCTCTGGAGAGATCCGGTGGTGAGATGCTCTTTTCACTAAAATTTAATAACACATGAATCAAGATACCTCCTGGAACTGAAATTCTTTCCTGCCTTATTTCTTCTGTTCTGGGGGAAAGAGTACCCTAAAGAACTCAAGAGCAATCTAACTCTCTAGTTTGCTGACCTGCCTATCCATTTGAGAGGGAATAGGCAGCAGATAGAGTATTTGGCTGCCAGAGGATCTGCCTCGTTTCAGGTATAAGTATGGATATTAAGAAAGACACAGAAAGCATGTGTTCCCCAAATATTTTTTGGAATAAAATAGGTCAGTGTGCTTTAACTGATTAGGTTTAATAAGTGAGCCTAGCCACAGCAACCCCCAGCTGCTACACATTTGCAGACTGTCAAAATGTATGCAGTAAGGCACAAGTTCATATTAGTTGCTGGATATTTTGTGCTGGAAAACAACTAAGAAATACACCAAAAGCAAATTTTTTTTGAAATGGCTTGTCACCTCACTTGTGGTTTATCAAAAAGAAAAGCTTTTGTGTTATTTAAAATACTACTTAAAAGAAAAGCTTGGCAGCCAGGAGCTGAGTGATGAAAGGCAACTTGAATGTACAAATGCGATATCACATTTAATAGTAATTTCAGTATGTGTATGTGTGTGTAGGATGATTTAAGTTGCTCCATAAGAGCTGTTGCACTAATCATTGCACATGTTTTAATTCCTCATGAGTTTTTCCAAGTAAGGAGGGCTTGAACTGCGAAAACCCCCCCAAAACAAAACAAAACAAAAAGAGCCTTTGCCATGCCCAAGACCCAGAACACCAAAGTCTCTGTTATCATCAGTCCCAGCTACAGCCATGTGGAGCTGCATGTGGGCTGTGGGTGTCTGCAACCCAGGTGTGCAGAATGGCCACTTCGACTATCGAAATCCCCGCTCGTTCTGGGAGATTTTCCTTCCCGAGTAGCCATGTCAGCTGCCAAAGGTTTAGGGAAATATGCTAAAGCACTGGGACAAATTTGCCGTACTAAATTATCACCTGAGGTGTTTGCTTAAGCGATTCAGGTAGCAGGTGCTTTCTGAGAGCTGTAGTTACGGACTGTCTGCTCCCTTTGGGGTGCCTGTTCTGCTGGCTGCTGCAGAACGGAAGGAAACTTCGTCACTGTATTTAATTGTAAATTAATTGATGCTATTAGTCCCACCGCAGAACTCCCATGGACCTCATGGGAAGCAGAATTTCCCGCTGGATTTGCAGAGATCTTGCGTTGTCTAAATCATACTTCTGAGGTTGCGTTTGGCCCCTTGTAGGGAAATAGAGAGGAAAATGCTGGGTTTTTTTTTTTCTTTCTGCTCCTGTTCCAAGACATGTTCCCCAAGAATTGCTGTATTTTCCTCAATGGAGGAAAAAGGGCTAAAAGCTTATTTAGCCTTAGGGCTATCTAAATAAGTAATAAGGGATAGCTTGTGATGAGCTCTACTGTATAACAGGGACCTTCTGAAGGGCTGCCTTGGTCCCTAAAAATGTGCCATTCCATATCTGAGGCAAGGAAAGGCGCCTGCAGTCTTTTCTAGAGTGTCTCATTTTGGTATTTTTGAGTCCATCTGCCCATTTGCCAGAAGCTTTTAGAGAATTTAGGTTCCTTATATTCCAAATAACACCTAAGCCATGTACCTGTGTGAGTACCCAGTGCGGCACTGCTGGATGTTCCTGGTATGAGCAGGTAACCAGATGGGAACTACACCTCACTTTCATTTCTCAAGACCCTTCCACGAAGGCTTTTATTGGCAAGCTTTTCTTTTCTTTGGGCTTGTTTCATTAATATTTGACAACTGTAGTGATGAACACCCTGTGTCTTTGTAAGTCGTGTTCATGCTATAGTTCTACGCATTCAAGCATGTAATGGTTAATATGGCCTAATGTGCTGTTTAGCTGTAAATGCTTAAAATTGAAGTGTGCTCTTTTTCATGTGCATGAAGAGAGTACGTTATTCATTTGGCTAAGTGCTAGTAAAAAATCTCAAGCAAAACTGTGCATTAAAAGAAAAAGATTATTCCATAGCGGATTTTCAGCCTTTACAGCTTCAATATTTAGCTGTTTTGTTAATGTTCAATAATGACCATGTTTTGGCTTTCTGTATCATGTACTTTCTAGCATAGATTAGGGGAAAAGAAGCTGTTCAGTATTGACAGACAAGATTCCTTCTCCAGGGCTATGTTGGTACTGTCGTCTAATCTTACTAATCTTTTTAATCAAAATTAATTACTGATCTTATTAATCAAAATTAATGCATAAGGAAAAATGTAGTCTGAGAAGTATTTTGGTGGCAAAAAAGTTCTTTGCATAAGGATACTATTGGGTCTCATACTTCATTCATCCTACACAAGGTAACTGACTTTTTTATATAGAATTTTGATTTCTTTCTTTATGACATGTTCTTACTCAGTTATAAATTATGGTCTTCATGCAGGAATCACTCGATGAGACATATGTCCTGTCTGATGCATGAGTTCAAATGGACCATAATGGTCTCTTCTGTCTCCAAAATCTGTGATGAGATGTGATGAGAAAAATCTCATCTAACTTAATAGGTGCAAAAATACCACGAAGATTTCACTTGGGTTCAGTGGTTTTTATGGGGGTGAGTAAGAACCCCAAGCAGCGTTGGGTTGGACAACCCTAAGGGATCCCGTTTGCGGCGGTCGCTGTGAGTCGTCCCTTTGGGGTCAGTAGGAGCAGGGCAAGCAGACTGTGCATCACCTGCTTGTGTTGTCTCAGCCTCCACCGTCTCCAGCGGCCCGACTGTGCTGAGCCGGCTGCGGTCTCCGTCCGCTTGCTCCGCTGCGTGCGCTGGAGCTGGTTGCCGGCTGCTGCTGGCACCGCCGACCGTCACCCGGCTCCTGCTGTGTTTGCGGCGGTGAGCCGGTGATCCCTCTGCCCCTTCTCCGGATGGTGCTAGGGGTCTTGTAGACCATTGCCATGTTCCTCATAAATCCTGTACTTGCCAGCAAATTCATGCACAGTGAATTTTTATGCTGCCAGCAAATCTGAAGAAAGTAGCAACACTCCTCATAAAATAGTAAATATCAAGTAGCTGCAATAATGTTTTCATGGTATAGTCAATTGTTCAGTAATTAAACATTGATCCAACGGGGATATCGCTGAAGGGGAGGTGAAGCGATGAGCCTGAGCGCCAGGATGAAGCCCACCGTGAGAGGGGCGAGCGGAGCTGCTTCTCGGTGGTGCCACCCCAACGAGAAGAGCTGCTGCTGCAGGGCCGTAGCCTTGCCCGTCTGACAGCTTCGTATCGGTGAGAACGTCTGCTCTGAGAGCAGAAGCGCCCTTGCCTCTCAGCCTCGCAGGGGTTGGTCTCAATCCAGCATTGCTTTCCCTGTTTTCTCTTCGATACGTTCAATATTTATGGATGTTCAATGTATCCGGACGGCTGGAAAGCTGCTGCGAGTGTGGGCGCGGGTGGCTCCAAGGCCGCGCCGAGTCAGGCGCTGCCGCGCGTTGCCTGAACATCGCTCCGTGGAGAAGAACAGCCAGAGGGACCCTCCTGGTCGGGGTGGTTGGACGATGATGTACGAGAACCACGCTCGGGTTTTTAGTCACTAACCGCGTCGGACAGCGCTGTACGTGTGCGACTGTTCTTTGGCTATTTCATCCCGTTCTCCCAAAATGTCCTGATGAGTTTGCTCTTCTATTCTGAAGGAAGACCTTTCTAATGCTATTCCTATCACCGAGGGTCAACCTTTCACATAAAAAGAGAACCCCCCAAATAAGCTTTGAAGCTTTGTCACCCTGCTACATCTGTGAATAGCTGCTGCTGTGTCCCACAGACTCCTGAAGAAAATCGTAACCCTCCCCTCCCCGCTGCACACCAAAAAGCTTTAGGAAAAGAGCCCACCTCCTTACTGCTTTTTGTTTCTCTGATGAAAGGGTATTTTTAAGTACTGTCAATGAAATTGTTTAGTAGATGAAGAAAATTCAATTCACAGAATTGACCTATGAAGTAAAGGTCGAGTGATCTACTAACGATGCTTTTTGCTGTGACCTTCACGGTACAGACGTTTTTGTTCTTTATGAATATCTTCCTAAAGCTGAAAAAGGGTGGTATTTCCATTTTTATGGATCCAAATATGTCCCTCCCAAAATATCTAAACTAAGCGTTTTCTTTTCCATAGGGAATGTATAACTACTGTGCATGTTCTGAAAGACCCAATTCTTGTATTTAAGTTCCCTTGCAGGTCTGCTATTGGAAATAATTTCTCCAGATTTATCTTTGTGTGGCCATTCGGTGTTCACTTCACCGCTGTGTGACTGATAACACATCTATTTAAAGAGGCTGGAGAAGGTGTTTGGGTTATAAATTATCCAAGGTGATCAATGGAATAGCCAATACATTAATAAGGAATTCTCTGATTATTTTATGAAGTTAATTGTCCGTCCTGCTGTATCGTACTCCCTCCCCTCTGTCTTTTAACGCAAAGAATATTTTATCTGGAAAATACAAGTCAAACTTAGGTAACCTGTGTTGTGTAGACAGACATGTTGTATTGGCCACATGTAATTCTGCGTCTTCCCAACTCTCTGTAGTGTCTGGGTTGGTCAGTGACATCTCGTGCAGAACAGTCGCAGGTAATTTTGACATAGGGAGACAAAATGAAACGTGAAATGACAAAAAAAAAAAAAAACCCAAACAAATCTTATGTCTTCTGCGTGTTTCTATCACTCTTCAGTTTATAAAAGAACAGACAATAAGCATCCCAATTTCCTTTCCTTTCCTGCTTGCTCTAGTCTGAAAGAACTTTGTACATGAGCATATGGCAACAGCTGGAAAAAAACTTCTTAGAAAAGCTAAGGGAATAAAAAAGGGAACTTAACCTCTTTGAGACATTTCTCTCAGTGTTGTCTCAAGAAAACAAATGGTTTTGGTGTGACACTCCATAAAAGACGTAGCTTGTGAGACCTTTAATTAATACTGAAATGGTCCAGTCTTTGCTCTGCGCCTTCCCGCTGCCATGCGTCGCTCAGGTCGTGCTGAACCCCAAATACTGCCGCACACGGAGGAGGGGAGGAGTGGTTTATCACGGAGCGTAAGCTGCCTTGGCAGGTGCCTCTGCTCCAAAGTATTTCAGTTTACAGAAATCGTTTCAGGTGCACCCATGCTTGTGTTTTGTTCGGAAGCACTTCTGGAGCAAATCTGGTTTTCTTTATTTTGTTCACACTGCGGAACAGTTCTGGAGTGCACAGTGTGCAGACCCATGCGGTTTTGGACGACCTGGAAGATACGCTTCAAGAACACACCTTGTCTTGCCGCTGCAGACGGCTGCTCAGTGCATTAGACTGGGCTAGACCTAGTCCAGAGCAAAATCAAATAAAGAATCCGCAAACCTTGGAGGAGAACGGTGCAGCTGTCAGGACCTCAGCAGCAACAGCTGTTTTGCTCCACACATCTTCTCCTTTTGGTCTGTAATGCAGTACTTGCAAATGTAGACATAGACTATAGTACTATAGTACAGTACAGTGGTTTATTTTTGCTTTGTGCTTTTTTTTCTTTCCCCCCCTTTTTTTTTTGCTGTGCCAGTGCATAGACCAACTAATGGACATAAACTTCTCCAATAGAGTAAAAGCAGATGTAGCCAAGTTACTTTTTTAACCAAAGGCTTCTAAAAGAACCCCAAAATTAAAATTAAATTTTAATTTGTTGTTCATTCACACAGTGTAATTATGCAATGTTCCTCCAGCAATAAATGTTTTAGTCCAGAGTGATTGTTAATTTATGAATGCATTCGGTATTGATTTTTGAGCAAGGCTATTTAAGCAACATCACCTTTCTTTCAGCATTTTATCTTTAGCAGGCTTAGAGTATTTGAGTTTCTTATCTTACAATTCTGGTTCAAGGATTTATCAGAGCAAAGGCCAAACATCATTACATTAAAATATGAAATAAGCCTAATAATTGCAGGCAGATTTCTATAATATAGCAGTTGAACTTGTGCCATTATAGTGCACAAGATGTTTGTTCGGAAGTGGTGTGCGGTTTTTCAACACATTCTCACATTTGTTTTTTACGGTAAGTTGATCATTAGCACACTGTATCAGAAAATAGTTTTTTGGGGTAAAAAATCTAGATGATAATTAATGAAAGAGCAATATCTTATTGAAGCTACTTGTTTTTATAGATATCTTATTTCTAAGGCTTTAGAGCATGAATTCTAGTCTACGTATCTAATTGTGCACCACAGGCTTTTGGATATAGCTGTGAAAAGACTTCTAAAACCGTTACAGCAGATGGCTTGGTTTTTCTGTGAACTGYGGGAGCCTTTGATTCACTTGCCCACAGCAGAGACTCGCAGATCCCTTCCTCGTTCCCCACGTGTGGACTTGTTCAGGGAAGTGCTGGAGGAAGGGAAGAGGGGTCAGTACTTCCACGTCACTTTACCAGGTCCCGTACAGGAGCTCCACCAGAAGTACGTGAAGACAAGATGTCTTCTGCGACCTCATGTGATGCTCCTGGTAGCTGCTTATACCATCACTTATACGCAGTCCCATGACTGCAACATCTTTTAAGTAGTGCAGCCAGCTGTGATTTGATGGCAGGATGGACAACATGACAAACCTTTACACAGCACAGCAGAGAAACGTCCGTAGCTCGCTTGAGCATCACTGTATATGGTGAGGTCCTACCACGACGAAAAGGGTCAGGAAGCCAGGAAATGTGTCACTTGGCAGATGGGGAAAGGCAGATAAACGCCACCTGGGCAACCATACTGAGACGGGTATGGGGCTGGCTCGTCCGTCTGTCCTGCAGAAGTTCCTGCAGAGGGAGACCGTGGGGTGGGCAGGATGCGACCTATCCCGGCGTGCTTGGCTTGGCTCGGCTGCAGTCGGGATACGATCTGCTTCTCTGGGACCGGCACTGTGCTGGTCGGAGCTTGGAGGCTTCTTAGCTGCCAGTGTGATCTGCAAGATGATGTTGTTGGTGTTAAAGTCTTTAAAAATGATTTTTCTGTTCTCCACAGATATCACTGTTATTAAGCGTGGTATCTGCATTTGCTTCCTTCACGCCAGATCAAACCGGAATCTTATCTTTGCTTGAGAAGGACAAACCCCCGCAAGAGGGCTTTTCTGGTTGAAGCTTCCTCAGCAGTGCTGCTGCTGGGCCCTTCGGACGGGCACGTGGCCAGCGTCCCGTCAGGCTGGGCGCGCTCACCTGCTCCTGCCAAAAGCAGCTCCCGTAACGTACGGCAACGATTGTGGTACCAGTCTGTGTTTATGGATGACTCGGGTCATGTGGTGGATGCTCGTGTTTCCTGATAACCACATCCTTATTTCCACGCCTTACAAAAAGGTGTTGGCCTGACCCATGTCAAAGTGTCCTACCAAATTGAAAAATGACCCCTGACGTGAATTCCATCAGCTCTCCCTTCACCTCTTCTCATCTGACCCCTGCCTTTCCTCGGCCTCCTCTCATCCCCCAAACAGCTCTGTAGTGAGGATGAGAAAGAGAAGACAGGAAAAGTGCTCCAAAACACAGAAAATAAACACATTTATCATTGAAGAAACAATATTTGGGTAATGGGGAGTTGTTTTTCCTGGGCCTGAAACCACACAAAGTTAACAGAGAAATTAACAGAACAGCCCTGCCGACAGTCGCGCTCCCTTTACTGCCGGTTGGCTCCAGCAGGTGCCCAAGAAGTCCGACTTAGCGGAGCAGGATTCACTGGAATATTTGCAGAAAACTAAAATCATGCAGAGGTAATTTCCTATGATAGAGCGTCTTTGGCAACCAAAATCAAGCACTCTGTCCCAATCATTTTTATCGGTCTGCAGAGGTGGACAAAATACCATCCCTGGCTGTTTTTTTGCATTGATATAATAGCAGTCCTTTCTTTCAGGGAGGAGAACCACTGCTCCCTACAGCTACTGGTATTTGTGGGTGTATTTTAATGTCACTATACCCTTCTTGTGCTGCTCCTAAGTTTGCATTACCTTCTTTTGGTCCCTTTTTTTATCATCGACATCATTTCCTCAATAGGTATTGCTATTTAACAGCTTGTTTAAGAAATAGCTCAGTTAGATCACAGTGCAACCAGTAAACAATAATTAAGTCAAGGCACATTTAATAGCTGCATTATCCCTGGTCCCAAAAGGAGCAAATCTTGGTTCCTTGATCAGCTGGGGCACTGTCAAAAGCAGCCTCTGTGGCTGCTTCTCCACTTTCTGTTCCTCTCCGTCCTCTGTTGCTGTCATCATCCCTCCGAGCTGTCTCGACATGAGCAATACGGGGGCATCGCGTGGATACGATACGGGGGCATGGCGTGGATATGGTACGGGGCCCCGGGGAGGGCACTCTGGCTGGAGAGGCTGGTTGGACCCGGGAGGTCCTGAAATTTCATGAAATGGAGTTTTGTTTTTACATCATGAGATAATGTATGATAAATCAGTGATCTTGACAGATGAGCAGAGCCAGTAATAGACTGGTATTTTAGAGTGGGATTTATTTCCTCCGTAGTAAAAGTGATTGACAAGTTCTGAAATGGTGAATAACACAGCTAATACTGTTGGGACGTACACCAAAGACCAGACCTGGTTGTGACTGTAATGACGAGTGTTTTCCGTGTGATCACGGCTTAAATGTAGAAATACTAAACTTAGGAAAACCTGTTCTACTTTAGCTGGGAAAAGGTGCCCCACGTGTATGGGTTATCGTCTGCCTGTCGATACCCGCGTGCCAAGGGCCAGTCTGTGAAGCAGGTGGGTAATGATCAGCGTGTACCAGCTCGGGAGTCGGCCTGCTACGTACAATGACCTTTCGTGCCTTTATTTAATTTTTTGGTACCGGTGCTTTCTGTAGCAATTTGAGATTTGTGAAGACTCTTAGCAAAGTCAATGGCTTTATAATATCAAAGCTTGAAATGAATAGTATGTTGCAGACAGATGGCAAGACTTGGTTCGTTTTACAGAATGGGAATAATTCCATGGAAAAGTGTGAAAAATCCTGCAGTGATTTCTGCTTCTCACTGTGATCAGCCTTCTTCCCATCATATACATATTTTTATGTTATAAACTAAACAAATCCATCTGGCTGTAAAGTTTTATGTAGTCAAACTGTTTTATACGGAGAACAATCAAAGTGTGATCTTAAATGGGGCAAGTGAGATAAGTCTAATTGCTCATTTGAGAGGACTCTTTTATAGATTCCTCGGAAAAGAAGAAATAAAACCTCCAGGTATGGCAGAGAGAACAAAGTTTCATAGCGTAGAGAAAAAAACAGTTTGTTGCAATATTTATTTTGCCATCCAACATATAAATAGTTCATGAGTCGGGAGAACGCTACCTGCCTTTTAACCATGTGTTCCAGAAAACAACGCTTCTGGAGGTTTTACGGGTTTTGTAATTCCCCAAGCTGTTACATCATTTATTACTAAGTTGTCAGTTGTCACACCTGGTTACTGTAGTTTCCGTCAGCTGCACTGCGTGATGTATCATGGAAATTGGCTACAGCTGGGGAAATCTTAGATAAATACAGACCAATGGCATTAGCTGGTTTTGAAGAGCCTGGTGGTTTCCCTGCTATGGTTCTTAAAAAGGTGGTTGAAGTAGCCGTGATGCCAGGGCTCTCTGGAGTTTGCGTGTGAGGAGGAGAACATCAGGCCATGGTTGGAGGACATCTGCTTGAGGGGTGCRTAATGGCAAGGGTGGGAGTCACCCAGCTTCTGACAGTGATAACGTGTTTAAGTGCCTATATATTGCCCAATATACGTGCTTTACGCGCACTTCCCTGCTTGCTGTTTTTTCCTTCCTGAATGATAGTGGAAACATCAATGAATATGTGGAAAGTCTTCATTTGGCCTGAGTGGAGGGTAGGGCCAGATGCTGTGGGGCTGGGAGGGCTCGTGGCTGCCCGTCTGCGTTAGGGGCCAGGTCTGCCGCTGGGACGTGGGAAGACAGGTCTTGGGCTTTGCTTGTGCGGGCTGTGTTTTGGGAGCGTGGTGCCTCTGCGGGAGGAATGCCCTGTCTGTCCCTGAGGTCGTCACAGATGCTGTGTTTGACGTGTAAGTACCTAAATAAAAAAGAGACTTAGCAGGAATGTTTATGGCTAAGATGTTGTCATTGGTATTCCAGATACTGTTAGGATGCGATAAATAATAGATGGGATATGCTCCTGTCTAGTGTGCTGTTTAGTCTTGCTTTTATTCTAGGTTTACTTTTATGTAAACTTTTATTCCAGAGAGCCTGTGACTTGCAATATAAGCTATAAAGTTGGTGAATCCATAAAAACAGGGAGCAGCGTATTGCAGGGGATGGTGGGTGAGGGGGACAAGGTGCCGGCCGGTCCCTCCTCGCCCCAAGCCGAGCTCTTCCCAGCCTTGGGTGGCCACCTCCAGTGCAACCCAGCGCTGCTCCCTCTCTGTGTCACCGCAAAAAAACAGGCGCTCTGAAACCGGTTGTCGTTCATCAGAAGCCAACGCTAACCTCAGTAGTTTATTTTATTCCGCTTTTCTAGGCAATTAAATTTTGAACAAATCCATTTTCTGAATGTTGACCCTCCTATTTTGCTGTTAGAAGAAGTGTTGCTACAAATACAACTACACTGAGGGAAAAATGAAGCTGGACTAAAATTTAATTCACGTTCAGAGTATGAAAGGTCAGCTGTTAAGCAAGCTAATCCTTCTCTTCATGCCGAAGTGAGAGAAATGTGTGTTTCTGCTGTGAAATTCATGAATATCCAATTTAACCTGAAATCTAAGTGTTTTGAAGCAGTATTTTTGGATTTGCTGAATGTTACACTAAAGCAGTTGAATGGGTTTAAAGGTGCAGTGTGATCTAGAGGTGCCGATTTCTCCACGCCCCGCACCTGGGACGATGCTCCAGTAGTTTGCCAGCTGTCCCACTGAGTCCTTGCTATAATTTGGTTATTTTCAGTGGTGATCCACTCTAAAAGCATTACCCGTGCTCTGGTGCATGACCTGTTGCAAATTAGGGTGCATGACCTATTGCAAGACTAGCGGGAGTGAGTTGCATTTGTTGGCTGAATTAAATGTTTTCATTTTGTGTTTTTTAAAGCCTCCCCTAACAGTGGAGCCGAGGAAGCCCGGTGACGCTGAGGACTGCCGCGTGGGACGCGCCGGGCAGGGGCTTCTTGCTTGCTCTGTGCAGCTCCTGACCTTGCACACGAACCTGAAGACGCAGCTTGGGGTAAAGGTAGGTCTGTGCTCTGAAAGCTGCAAAGTTCCTATCTGAAAAAGGTGCTGGGTTTGTGGATGGAGGCATTTTGTTTCGCTCTCAACAACAACATAGTTGCAGATTACATCTCAATTCCAACTGGGAACTTTTTGCCTTTTTTCTTCTTGAATTTCATATTGTTCCAACATGAGTTTTTGTATGAAGAGAGAATGTTACTGCTAACAATTGCTGGTTGTTTTTCATTAACTGGATGCAAATTAAGGTTGTTTCTAGGTCAGCGGAAACCTTAGGCGTTCCATTAAATTTGTTTGACGCTGTTTGGATAGCTGTGCGTGCCTGCACCTAGGGGCTCAGCGCATTTCTGTTATTTACCGTTCTGTACGACACAGGCCTCCCTTTAGCAAGGGAAACCCCCCCTTTGACAACTTTATTAGCATTAATATGAAAAACTGTGTCTAACACAATTATTTTCTTTATCTGAAAAAAAAGATACCGCTCCCTTGAAGCTTCAAATCAGTAACACAGAGTAATTGCTTCTCATGAACTTATTTCTGGACTGATGTTGATATTTTGCAATGCAACTTTTCTTCTCTTGCTAAACAAAGTGATGCTAATGTTATGGCAAAAACAGCTACAATCGGGGTGTGAGCTACTGTGACTTTCTAAAGATGATGATTAGGAGTTGGGGCTTGTATCTTCTGCTTCTGATGATATAAATAATGCGTGTAGCACTGGAGAAGTTCCTCTTTCTGCTTGAACTTAGCTCCTTGTAGAAGGTACGCAGTACTTCTTGGTGAATTCTTATTCCCAAGTGCAGACTGCCAGCACAGCTTGCTGCTACTGGATCGCGGAGAAGATCCAGAAATATTTGTTCGTTATGAAATACCCTGCTGACAGCTTGTGCACGGTACAGCTTGCTTTCGTGACGGCTTGTGGGTTGCCGGCTGTATCACGACGCACTGACCCCTTCTCTGGATGCTCCTCGGGAGGAGCAAGGGGCTGCAGCACCTCTGCTCCCGTGACATGACTTACAACAGATTCTGCACGCCGATAGCTGCTCGATTCGTGTGCTACGTTTTGATAACTTCATTGAATTATGCTTTAATGAAAGCTTAATCAAAGTACCTTTCAGGTAAAGGGAAGCATGTAATTAAAACAGAAAATACTTTTTGTATTCTAACCACACGTTTTCTAATTCTCAGGTTTCTTTTTTTCGGTTGCATTTTTAATGCACCTTGTTTTAGTTAATTATTTATGTTGGGTGCCATGTATTTTTAGGTTAGGAAATTATCTTCACATTTTCATGTCAAAATTCATTATTTCCAAGTGATCTCAACAAGGCTGTATCCAAAATTTGACCTTGCTGATTACCTGGAGTTTGAGAAATTTTTGTTTGCCTTTGGGAGTGTTTATTCACCTCTCCAATATTAGACATGTAAGTCCGAGATAAGTTTCATTACAGAAGTCTATGTTAAGCTGCCCAATATATGGAAATGGGCAGAACTTTTTTAGTTTTTAAATATTGGGGGTGTAATGAAGGAGAGCCACTTGCTTTCTGTGAATAAAAACGACTCACAAGTGCTCAGATTTATGCTTTCTAATTCAGTAATTTGTTTCATTTTGTAGTGACAAATGAGAAATACAGGCAAGATGCTATAGATAAGTGAATATTATTCTTATGTCTTTGAAAGAAGAGCTTCTCCTAAGCAAAGCTTATTCCTTGGTTTTCATACAGCATGTTTAGACTCCTTTAGGAGAGGCAGCCTAGGAAAAGTACTTTTAAACATCAGATTAAATGTGACTAGTCCCTAAGATCTAAGAGGAGTGACTCGAACCTGCTCTCTGTTTTTCTAGGTGTTTGTTGGTAGCAGGGAATTGTTTAAATCTACCAGTGTCCGCCCAGGACCTGGTACTGGAGGTAGCGGTGGAGAGTCGGTGCTGATGGTAATGGCACAGCTGTACTCATTTTTGTCCCCTACTTTCCAAATAGATAAATTACGAACTGATTTGTGAATAAATAAGTGTGGCTTCTGTCAATTGAAGAAATGGTACCAAACAAGACCCGCTGCTTGCACACAGGCTTCTGCTGAGAGCAGTTCGTGATCACGTAATTAATACCGTGTCCCATTTCATTTGCTTTGAAGCTTTGCCTAAAGAGGAGTCGG
The DNA here is from genome assembly GCA_003342895.1 of Casuarius casuarius. Classification (NCBI taxonomy): domain Eukaryota; kingdom Metazoa; phylum Chordata; class Aves; order Casuariiformes; family Casuariidae; genus Casuarius; species Casuarius casuarius. Next base: position 1,436,369 of record PTFA01000061.1, on the reverse strand, counting down.
GATTAATTTTTTGGGCAGCCTCTGGAGTACAGTGTGGCATGTTAATGTTCTGGCGCCTTTGGTAGCTGAGTTGCTATGATGTCCATTCCTCTGTACAGCTGATCGCCTGCCGCAGCGGTCGGCATGACAGCAGCTTTGGCAAAAATACCTCTGTGCCACCCCCAAGACCCTCTTCATCATGTTGTCTGTATTCCCAGTCCCTGATCTGCGCTAGGAGCCCAGAGCCACCGGGCGAGACCTGGGAGCGTGTAGGGAGCTTAAGAAGATGGGGGTTTGGGATGGGGGGAGATGAAGGAAGGTCTCTGCAGATTCAGACGTTGCTATGCAGGTATCATACGCTTTCAGCTCCGAGGAGGTTGCAATACAAAGATAGGAGATTGATATTGTACCCTGCACTAACACTTTGTCTTCTAAGCCTTTTGAAAGAATTCAATTTTGTTTATAAAATACCATTCTACCCTTCCTCAAGGATCATCGTTAGAGTTCATGGTAGTTAGGATAAAGAGAAGCAAGCTAACTCATGGCTCTTTGATTGGGCAGCTCTCTGAACAGTCGCATGGAAGTTACCCAAGGAAACTCAAGTATACTGAGTGCTGGCAGTGTGGAAACAAGAAATGGCTTAACAATTTGGTGAATAACATGACACACATTTCCAGAGGCAAATCTTGAATTTTCTCATGATTCCTTTGGCTTAATAGAAGTAAGACCAGAAACATAGCAGCGATGTCTTTCCGGGGAGACTGGGTCCCATTTTCTGCTCTGACGAAACCATTGGATTTGTTGTTGTCTCTACGTTGCTTTATTTGGTTTGCGTTTGCAATCTACATCAGCTGAATCCATTTATCTTACTATCTTTCTAAAACCCTTATTTGGTCAGTAGACGCTAAGCTTACAGCACTGCCACGTTACAATATCACCGGGTCCAGAGCGTTGCTGTTAACCTTGCAAGTATCTTAAAAATATGGTCTGACTTCTTTCATGTCTTGCAAGGACAGTTGATGCTAAAGCAGGTTTCTTACATAGATCAGAGGTATATCAAGCCCAACATGTTAACACACTGCAGTTTGCATTACATAGGCAAGTGCATTTCTTGGTCCCTTAAACCATATACCTTTTCTTATGTTAAATATAGTATATTAAAGCACACAGGTACACACACACATTGTATATATGATTATATATTTATTTCAGTCATATCCACGTCTGATGTAGACACGACAAACCTCTTAGCTGGGCTAGCTGGTTCCTGCTTGTGTGCCTCGGTTACCCACTGCTGCCCCGATCCTCGCTTTAACAGCGACTGCTAAACCGAAGCCCTTTTCTCCTCGGTGGAGCAGCAGTCGCATCCCAAAGTGAAGATTTTGCGCCCAGTGAATTACGCTTTAAGTGTATAACTTGACAATCTTTATACCTGCACGAGGCTAATAATTCTTTTTTTGAGACTGGACATGCTGGTAACTGCTCAGTTTGTGTAGTAGTATTTGGGTGTCTGTCCTTGTTGTGTTATTTCTAATTATTAAGGAAAACGATGTATTGCATGGAGTACCAACTTGTAGTAGAACTGTAAAGGCTGTAGGTGTTGTTATATTCTCTGCTAATTGGCTCTTTTAAAAAAATAATTGTTTATTGTAAAATGTTTCACTTCTGACATCCCATCTTTGGACACTGGTGTATACTGTGCTTTATGTATGCAGGCTGCACATGTGATCATAACTAAATACTACATGGCTTTTATATTAGTGTGTGAGTGTAGTGTTCCTAGACAGTCGTCATTACGTTGCTGAATATTAAAACTGAATTGTCCCTTTTTGGGTTTCAGAATATAAAAACTCATTAGGCAAATATCTGACAACACAAAAAAGATCAGATACCTCTAAAATGTGCAGCTGGGACCTTCTTAGTTGGATAATGTCTGTAGGATAAGTCTGCATGACTATTTTTTTAATGAATTGTATATTCAGAATATATTTTCTTTTTTAAGAAAGAGCTGTAAAGAATATTCTTTATGACTATATCCCACTGTTAGAGAAATTTACTTGGATCCTCATTTTAATCTGTCACCATCAAATGTTACACATATGCCCTGCCGTTTCTCAAGATCAGGATTGCTTGCATTTCCATGATTTAAATTGGGATTACTTTCAACTGTGTTTTCCTAGGAGGATATTACAGACAGTCTTGTATACCTCCCGCTCAGGGGTCTGTTTTGGACTTCAGTGCCTTAAACTTAACATTTTCTATGCCATGTTCTTTTCCAGGGGAAATCCCATTAAATTTGTGTAATTCTGGGTGTGCTAGATATAGTTTCTTTAATGCTCTGTGAAAAAGTCGTGAAGCCAGCACTTCCAGAAAGTTTCTTATGGAAGCTTTTCCTGAACGCGTTGGTAGGAATCAAATTTGCATCCATTCCTCAGTTCGTTAACAAATTTATGTAACGATTCAGTTTAGTGTTAAGCCCAGTGAATGCCTTTCATTAGTGGTTGCAGCATATTCAGTGTTTCCTCTTACAGTACTGGCACTTTGCAGAGATTTTTTCACCACTTTAATAAGACAGTTTTAGTATGTGTGCTCTATCTGGTCGTAATGTCTATCATGAATTTCTGCAGTAACTACCAGTCTTACGCAGCAAACGCACTCGTTTTGCTCGTTTGTACCTCTTCTCCTTCTCTCCTCTGGCTGTGGAGCCCCGAAGCTTTGCTGTGAAGTCCTCTGAACATCTTGTTTTAAGACCAGTCTGTTGTTAGGGAATATAATTGCTGGTCATGTTCTGATCACAGTGGCGTGATAATTCACATGCTGCCTTGGCTTAAATGTGGAAATGATACTAGTTTTTGCACTGATGGAAAATTAAAATAGCTAAGATGAGGGGTGTGTGTTTTGAATGACCACCTAACTTTTCTCCCCCTTCTTTAAAAACTTGTGCCAGCAGACAGTTTTGGAAACCTCTCAGTGAAAAACTGATGCATAAAGACATTGAAAATGGGGATGAGCGGTGGGGTTTTGATACAAATTTCTGCAAACATTCTTTTTTTGTGGGGGAAAAAATTCAGGATTGGTTTAAACAGAAACAGTTGTTGTGTAGAACTACCATTTCATTTTGGCACTCTAATATTTCATTTGAAATCTCATTTAATTGAATATTCTTTGTTTCATTTCTTTCTTGGGTTAATTTTTAAACATGAAAAAAGGATGTGGTTTTGCATTGGCTGTTCATAGCAATTGGGTTGTAAATAGAAAATTCAGGAGGGAGGGGACCACTGGCAGTGTCTGGTCCACCCCCTGGCTCAAGCAGGGCCAGCTCGGAGGTGAGACCTCAGCTGGGGGCTTTATCCTGTGGGGTCTCGAAACCCCCCAGCCCGGAGCCCGTGCAGCCCCTCGGGGCGGCCCGCTGTGCTGCTTGACCGCCCTCGCGGGGAGGAGGTTTCTCCTGCTCTCCAGCCTGATGCTCTCTCCCTTCACCTCCGGCCGGTTGTCTTGTCCTCCCACCGGACCACCGTGCAGAGCCTGGCTCCGGCATCTCTATAACCTTCTCCCAGGGACCTGAAGCCTTCTCCAAAATATCTCTTTTTAGAGCAGAGTTGCCGGTTTGCGTTGTAGTGAGACAATCACAAATTACTGTTGCAGGCAAATTAAGAAAGAAGGTAAAAATACGGTAGCAAATAAAGTCTAGAAACGAACTAAAATTGATTCAGACTTTGGAAAGTCTTTTTTCTGAAACTAATTTCAAATTGTTGTCTTCATTCTGATTTATGATGAACGCAAACTGGAACGTTCACATTTCCTGAAAAATGAAAATGCCGACAAGTTCCAGTTGGATCTGCATTTGTTTTCCCTGTTGTGAAGTACAATTTTCAGTCACTAGCTACAGAGACGGGATCCTAAAATTGTGTTGACTTTCATGTGTGTATATGTGTGAACATATGCATGCATATAACATAGATAATAATCTGAGTGGTGGGATATATGCAACTCGGATTACCCAAATTCAAATTAATTTATCTTAACAGATTCAGCTGATCCTTACTAGGATGATACGGGGAAAACTGCTAACAGAGGAGGAAAAAAAAGGACTAAGACACAAAAAATAAGACACAAATTGCAAACAAAAAACAATTCTCAGATGCAGATTGTATTCTCTAAGTATCTGCCACAGGTTTTGCTGGTTCGGGTGGTCCCTAAGTTTCTAAAACAGCCTTTTGTCCTGTGATCTGTTTTTGCAAACTTGGAGAAAGCTTTCATCTTCAGTTTCCCAAGAGAGCCAAGCATAAACCCCCGAGTCCTTTACAGGACACTCCAGGATCGAATATCCTGCCCTGCACAGTTAAATCCAGTCCAGCCTTGGTCCTTTCTTACCCCAATGCAAGCCATAAATCTCCTGTGCTCTCTGTTAAATAACAAATATACTAAATAGAATATGGTAAATAGACCAAATGTACTGTTAGTCTTTATTTCGTTACACAACTGGAGGGATATTATCTCCTCGATTAGGTGGTAGAGTCTTTGTTCGCTCCGTAATGCTTCGAGAAAATTTACGAGTAGTGAAAAGGTGTTCAGAAAAATAAATTTATACTTTATTCTGTTGCTTGATTTTTGTCACAGTTCTAACCTCCTATATTAAAAGCTATGCATTTAAAACTGTATAATATCGCCTCAGGAGTGAGAGCTGAGTCTGCAGAATGCTGTAGTTAAACCTGCGTTGTGGCTAACTACCCAAAAGAGGTTGTTGAAACACCTGACTGCTGAATGCTTTGGGGCCTGAAGAAGCCCTTAATTCATCAAAAATAAAGACAGATATTCCACACACGGCATAAATTTTGTGCGTTCTTGGTTAAGACTTCATTAAAAAAGATACAAAAAATTCGAATCATTAAGCTTTTAGCAGCAGGCCCTGAGAGACCCTTTTACCAAGGAATCTCTTTTATGAGAGATTAGTGGTTCTGATTGAGATGGTTTATATCCAGCACATGACAGTTTAAGAGCCTTTTTTAGTTAGAAAAGCTTTTAGGATGTTAGAAAACAGTGGGACTTTGATAACACTAAGCCAAATCGCCTCTCCTTCAAATGAGCATCTATATTGCCTTGATTACTGCTGTAGAGACTTGTCAATGTAATGTTTTTACTGTCTTTATGGGATCCTCTCTTTCTTTCTTCTGAGATGAAAAAATTCTTGGGCTGATGGTTTTAAAGGTCACTGCAGTACTACGTGGGTTACTGCTAAATCAGAGTTCTGGTGTTTGTAGGGCAGTCTCTTCCTTCCTCTCCTCTCCTACCGCTTTCTGTGTTTTTGGGAGGTTGCACTTAGAAAATACAGGTGTGTGGAACTCTTTATTCACTGACGTCTATCAAATGTCACATGTATTTTCCAGATCTGCTCCGTGATTACCATCTTTTGCCTGGGAGAGGGGAAGGGGAGAGAAATCAGCTAAAAATTCCAAGCTTATTACAGAATCTATTTAGTGCTCAAAGCCCTTTAGAAATCTTTCAAACTTTGGGTGAAACCCATTTTACTATTAAATCTGTCTCCATTAGAAAAGAATGGTGTTTTACCCTCCTGGAGTAAATGGCTTTTTGGAGACCTTTTTTGTAAAATACAGTCCTGTGTGTCTGCCTAGGATGCTCCTGCAAAGATGGGGCTATGTATCTCAAGCTGGCAAGAAATGATTTGAACTTACGTCCTTTTCCTGTGACATATGAATCTACCTAGGGAATATGCCACTATCCGCAGCCCTGGATTTAGTTCCTTGTTTGGCTGGACCGGTGCCTGCCCGAGTGATTTGGGTAGCTCTGACCGTCTCTTCCAGTATTTGTCAAATGGCTTTAATAGTTCTTGCTCTTAACAGGCTTTTATATCTGTGCATTTAAGAGAATGTATTCTAAATATTCATTATCCTAGAGTTTTAGGCTACTTTTCCATATGTAGTATCAGAGTGCTTCTCCAAGAAACTGCTTATTAAGAGTGGCCCAAGAGCCAGAGGGGAGAAGTAAGCACATACAGTAGTGTGAACAGCAAAAAAAAGTGGAGTTGCATCCTCTGCCGTATACAGCCTCTGCATTATTGGTATTTGACTTTAGATTAAAAAAAAAAAAAAACAACTTTTCCACATAAAGTACAATGCAGAACTCATTGCCAAAAAGTGCTGTGGAGGCCGAAGGTATATAAAAGGCTGAAAAAGGTGTTGGAGCAGTGGTGGGTGTGTTTATCTGTGGTTACTGAGCGCGATGGCCTTGATGCAGTCTCTGGCTCGGGATGTCCCTGCGGTGGTGATGGCTGGGAGCCGTAGCGGTCCTCGCAGCCTGGGGGGTCTCTGTACCCGCTTTGGTGGTTCTTTCCCTAGTTATTTACTGCTGGCCACCACTGAAGAAAGGTTGCTGTTCCTGATGGACCTTGGCTGAGGGTGGAGGTGGCTGTAGAAATCTAACCACACTTCAAAGCTGTCCTTAAAGTGATGAGACATGTACTTTTGTGTCTCTGGAGCAATCGAGCGGTGCTCCTGCCAGCTGTCGCGTGCCGTTGTTGCGTGTGCACTGAGCACCCTACCATGCTCTTGGCCATCCCACATTGCTCATGGCACCTCCAGAAGCCCCGTTGTCATGAGAGGTAGCCAAAAATCAGTTCTGGTCTGTTGGTGGCTGCCTGGCAGGTGAAATGTGGTGCTGGAGAACTGCTAATCCATTTTGTTGTGAAGTCAAGTAGACTAATTCAAGCCCACGCTGAAGTCGCACGCTCAATCTCAAGTTAAACCATCCATTTTCTGTTCACATCAGATGTTATACTGGTTTGTCCACATTACAACCGAGCGTTGGGGTATGCTCAGATGTTTGCTGTGCGGGTGCAGGGAGGGTTCAAATGCTGCTGTGTGCTCGCTACCGCACTAAGTGACTACGTGGACGTAGCCTTTTCCAATTAAGGTGCCTTCTAGAAACTTGCATTTGTTTAAATCTCAGAAAATTTTGACTGATTTTTTTTTTGTAGGCAGTTTGAGGGCTCTGTACTGTGCCTGTCCCACCTCTCTCGGATTTCTTCCTTGGAGTGTTAAAAGACTTTTCTGTTCTGTTTTATACTGTCAGCTTCCTTGGGAAAGAGAGAGGAAGCAACAGAACGAAGTGAAGGAGTGAGATGGAGTGTGTCCTGGGGAAGACCAAATTCCCTCTGGCTGAAGGCTTGCTGGGATAATCGGATAAGCAAAATGATTTCAACCTTCCATACCCTAATACAGGAAATATTCAGTCAAATTTGCCCTGGTTGTATTGCAGTGCGTTGCTAATAGGATTTAATATCCTTTTAAATCCAGGATGTACTATGAGAAAAAACAATTCCAGTCACTGCTTTTGTAGGCAAAATTCCCCGTGATGCGTGTGAGTGGGTGCGGATAATTTGGTGCCACGTGGTTCTGTCGATATTGCATCCAGAAAGGAAGTTTTGTCCAAAGCGTACTGGCCTCACTGAGCTACTTGCTGTGAATTTAGAATTGCCTTGTTCAAAGAGCTTTGTTAAAGTAAAGATTGCATAAGGACTGTTGTAATTCAGGCCATTTTAAAAGAGCAACATTAAGTAGGAGATGGAAGAACTCCAAATCTCTTAACGTTTTTGTAAGATGTTTCGTAAGAAGTCTTAAGCAGAAATACATCTGTCTGTTAGTAATAGCTTGCACATCATTTGCCATGTGTCAAATTTGCCAAAATAAGAAAGATGTGTCCACGCAAGCCTCGGGGTGCCTGAGGTATCGCTGTGTTTCTAGAAGGGAAGCAAATGGGCTTTGAGGCTCAGACCTGGTTGTGATGCTCATGGATAGAAGGGGAATTGGAGCAAATTTTTATGTTGTGTACAGCAAAGGACAACTTGAAAAGACAATTTACGTTGATCGAACCAAGAAAGTCTCGTAGATCTGTCTTGCCACTTTATATTATAAGACAGGCTGTGGTGAAGTGTACTCTAGAAAAGCAAGCAATCGCGCAAGGAGCACCACCGCTCTATTGGTCCAGTTACCGCAGTGGCTCCCGCTAATTTTCGTGGGCATTAAGTTATGATTATGGGCCAGATGAGAGCTTTGCTCAGGCCGAGCTTTGCACCACCTTGCAGCCAGCGATGCTGCCTCGGCCCTTGCTGATGGAGTTCAGACGATCGTCTGGCCTGGAGTTAGCGCGCTGTGGCTCTGCGCAGGTTCAGCCTCCCCCAAAACCGAGACTCCTTGAGAAGAGGAGTTTCTTTTGTGCTTCTCTGTGACATATAGAAATACCCTTTATTTCGAAAGATCAGGGTCTGTATCTAAGTCTTGTTTAAAGTTTTATTTTTTAGAAAAAGCTTAGAAAGTGAGTTTGAAGGTAAATTCTTTAGCTGCTGATGTAAACTAATGTATTGCTAGAAAACTGCCATACGCATGTGGCCTTTTCCCCTCTTTCTCTGGAGCAGGTAGAGAGGAATTTGACACCAGTATGGCAACATCAACGTGAGTGAGGTGCAGTAACGGCTGTGCAGCTTGTGTGCAGACAAGGAGCGGGAGACGTCACCGACGTGCAGCGCGTGCCGGCGGCAGCGAGCACGGCGCTCGGGCTCTAGTTTTAGTACCCATTTCTAGCGGAAATCTAGTGGAAATCTAAGCACACACAACCTACTGAATTCCCATGGATGAATTCCCATCTGTGCACGTGTGTATTTGCCTTATCTACATCATTCTTCAAAGCGGGAGTGGGATTATCCTTGACATTCAGTGTGTGCCAGAACGGAGGCAGCACGTGGCTGCTGCCTTCGAGCTCCAAGGCTAGATCTGAATTCCTGACAGCTCAGAGGAGCCAAGTTTCCCACTAGACACAAAGAGCAGATGTTTGTAACTGGAGAATTATTTTCTTGGAGAATTTTTTCTAAATGCATGCCATATTTTTGGGCAAGAAGAAAATGATTTTTGCTCCCACATCTTTCAGGAGACTGTGATCTTGCTGGCTTTTTAAAGCAATGCAGGGTTTTGTAGGACTCTTCAGGGTGAATTTTCTCCACTATGTTGTAATGACAAGAGTGAAGAGAAAGATGCACCTAAAGATAATGAATACTGAGGCAATATAAATAAATATGAGTTCTGTAAGTAGTTTACTTGCAGTTATGTTAAATTCTTATTATGTATCCAAGAGTTTAGACTCATGGTCAAGGCTGTGTTTGTAATAGGATTTGATGAAAAAGATTTGTTTTCAAGGTCGCAAGTTTTTTGAGTGGACGAGAATAGCAGGCAATAGAGCTAGCGGGTAACTCTGTTAGCTCGCGGTAATCAGTTACAACGCATGCAGATTAAACTCTGGAGGGAGAACAAATCTCAATCTCTGAGCTAAGCAGCACATTGTTTAGCAATATGTCACTTCAGGATTGGCATATGTGGGTTCGGTGGTTTAATTTTTTGAACTTGAAGTTTTATTAATGTCTTAAGACTGCTTTAGAAATATTAATAGAAAACAAACAACTTGCTGCCATGCTATAGATGTATATTGCAGTATAGCTTGTTCCCTCATATTAAGATTTCCTCTTTAAATATAAGGAGTGGCATTAAAACATGTGTAATCAGTATCTTAAAATGTGCTTTTCTTAGCCGAGGTCAGACAGTTACAACTGTATGGGTTTTTGTATGCTGAATAAGTAAGTGTTCAGGACTACAGCAGACGGGACTCGCTCTGGAGAGAGCATCCCGTGGTGATTTGTTTGCCAGTGATGATTTGGCAAAATGAAGAATTCATGAGTTTTGCCAGGTTACCTGTGTTATTTTATAGATCTGAGAAATATGCTCACTTTAAGATGTGTCATGTGTGACGAGTGATGCAGATATACAAGAATAAAGTGGATGTATTTCACCAGTTTTAACTATTCTTGGTCTGAACACGGGACTGAGATGTGGGGATGATGCTATTTGGTGATTAAGTGCAAGTGAGACAGTTTGCAGTGAAGTGCAGCAAACGTTGAAGTAGCTGATGTCTCACTTACTAAAAAAAATCATGGGCTGGTAGTGGAGAAGGAAAAGCGCATTAAACGTAAGCATGACAGAACCAAACCTATTTAAAACTGTTCCGTATGAGATAATACCAGTTGTATAATACACTAGTTGAATAGGACTAACGTGGTCCTCTCTGGGCACAAGTAGGAGAAGTCGCTCCATATTATTATGTCTGAACTCTCCAAGAAAGGTTAATTACGCTCTGCAAACTCTTTTATTCCAACTGTTTTTTTTGAGGGTATCTACTATTGGCATACAATGAAGGAAGAAGACTGAGAAACTGAAAAAAATCCAAAAACCCAAATAAAAAACACCTGTCATGATTAATTTTTGTCCTTCTCATTGGTCCATTGCTCCTTGACTGAGGTTAGGGATTATTTTAAGCAACTTCTTGGTAGGTTTTTTTGGAAAGAATCGTAGACACCTGAAGCAGGCATGTGACAAGACTATTTGCGTTGAAATGAAGCTTTTGAAATGAAGCTTTGTTTCAGCGGTGTGTTTTGCAGGAGCGAGGGAGCAGCTGGCTTTGCTGAACGATGGTTTCAGGGTGGCCCTTTGGGCTCCCCGGGCAGCGGCTGCCCCGCGACGCTGCTGGCTGCTGCACAGGGCTGAGCTCCTTCCCCGTGGAAGGCACTGCCTGCCCTTGCTTCAGCTCTGCGTTAACTTTTCCGTAGGTCTTAGCCTCTGCGTTTGCAAATGCAAATGGCGCTGGAATAACAAAATCTGTGCAATATTGCAAAAAAAGGCAGGGAAAAGAAGTTTTGTGCTAGTGGTTCTCTGCACTTAGGGCCAAACCCAGTTGTGGAGGTGCTGCGATGAGGGGAATTTGAAATGCTGTCTCCTCGTGTGAGCGCTCTGTTCAGCGATGCTTTGTTTCTATGGAGACAATATTGCTTTTAACTTCAATCATATACTCAACATCTCAATAAAGGGAGCATCTGTATTCTTAACCTGCAGAACCAACTCTTAAATTTCATAGCTTGCTTTTCAATTAACTCTTTTAGCTGTATGAATTATTTTTTTCTGGAAATCTGTGTGTTTCGCAGTATTGTCCCTTGCAGTCCTCGTTAATTCTAACTTTAACTTACAAATGTATCTAGGTGACAGAAGTAGATAAGGTTAACACTGGTTTTTATCTGTTATTTTATTGAGCTGGGGACAGTGAGTATCTAGACAGGTTTTGATAATTCAGGAAACAAATGACTGATCTTGTTTTAGTGTATAAAGCAAATTAAAAAAAAAAAAAAAGCCCTCTAGATCAGCTCTGACTTTCTCTATATAATTAGATGAGAGAGTATAATTTAATTAGAGAGGACGGTCAGTGCATTAGGGCAAGAGTGTTCAGGGGTCGATGTATTGGGAGGACTGAGGAGCAGCAGTCATGACTGAGCACCTTCCCAGCCCCTTGGTTATTATTTTATGTCATCATCGTTGTGGCCATATACATTAAACACGTATGTATTAAACCATTCCTTTGCATGCCTGTGAGGAGGCTGGGCCGAGGCTGCAGCAGATCCTGATTTTTCAGGGCTCGATTTGCCACCTTTGAGGATATTCGATATGAGCACACCTGCCCAAGCTGGTGGAGCTTGCGTTCCCTATTCTGTTATATGCACTATATAATTTAATACAGAAAGTTAGAATTGTGATTTAGCTGGTGTGAAAGATTTGTGAGTATTTTTGGAAGGAATTGTCTGATCTCTTTGTGAATCAGAAGAAAAGGCACATAGAAAAAAGCCCCCTTGCCTCCAAATTTCATCTCTTCACATACAAAATGTGTAAATAGTAATTTTTCATGCCAACAACTCTAAATGATGTGTCTGTTTGTATGTGGAGTAAGCTGTTGGTTTGCATACTACTGTTTTTGTTTTACATTGTAATGTAAAGAGAACAGATTAATTAAGAGAACAAATTATTAGCGAACAGTTGGTCACATGAAAATTTCAGTATACTTATTTAACCTGTTCCACAGATCTCCTGAATGTGTAAGGTTACAGAAGCCACAACCCCAAACTCTATTTCCCAAATAGTTTTTGTTTCATAGAATTCTTAATTGCATAATTACTTTGTGCTAATAATCATAGTGTTGGTGAAAGAGAAGCAGTAACAGGTTTCTCATCATTCAGTGCTGAAACAAAGATGAAACATTAAATTGCTTTAAGTGCAATTGCAGCCTGGTGGTATAAAAATTGCTGAAAGACAAGATTTATGATGACGAGTCTTGCTTGAACTGTCAAAAAATCTTGACTGTGAAGTTAACCCTATTAGTTAAGAGTTAGAAGATACTTTCCTACATCTACTCAGTAGCTTTTGAAGGTAGCCTGAGATGCGCGTTGCTGGTTGGAGACCCATGGGCTTCCCTGGGGCGCGGGCGCTGCCGGCGGGGCACCTGCCTCGGCCGTGCCGAGCGGCCAAAGTCTGTCCTCGGTGGAGGATTTCGGGTGCCAAACTGCTGTTTGAGCTTGAAGACTTGTGAGCCTCGAAGTCCTCCGTGCAGGTTTTCAGAGTGCCAGCTGGTTTCTGGGAATTTCCAATATCTGCACGAATGATTCAAAAAGAAAATCTTGCATAAAAATTACAGCTCCATCTTTTCCGAATTGTTTCGAAACTGCCCTAAATTCAATTTTACTTTTAGTATTGACCCCCTTTTTACTACTTCATTATGTATTTTTAGCCTCTTTAAAGCTAAGATACCTTGCTGAATGCTAATTATTTCTTGATTTAAAAATTCACTTTGGAGTGGTTTCTTCTGTATCAAAGTAACACAGATAAACCATTTATTAATTACTTCTGCAGTCAAGATCTGCAAAGGATTGTCCTAATTATGACATAACATTAGATATGTTAATGTTTTATTTATAACTATATATATAAAAAATCTGCCAATACTGTTTAACTTGCACAGTGCTTCTGTCATTTCAATTTTCTAAGGGTTAAAACCCTTAAAACCTCATTACTGAAATTCCTTAAGTTATTTCTAGATTTCAAGTCTCCTGGGGTGTGTGTGTGTGTGTGCGGGGGGGGGGTGTTGGTTTTTTTAACTGATCGTTTAAGAGGTGCCATTTTCCAAGACAAATACTCTGGGTGAACAATAAAGTCTTGCCCCTCTGAGCTTTTGGAGGTCTTTGAGGAAGGTGGTTATTACGGAGATAGCTGAAAAAGGGATAGATTGCAAAAGCTGAATACAGCACAACTATTGGATTTGTGTGTTTCCCATCTCACATGCGCTTTCTTGCAGCTCTTTAGTTTCACTGCATGACTGATTAGACACATTTGTAAAACGTAATTCTTCCGCTAAGAATACCACAAAATGACACAATTTTAGGTTATTTATTCAGTTCATTGGGACTAAATAGTTGCTTGCAGGTCTCTGCAAAAAAGGACTTTCATCAGGAAAGTGTTCCTCTGTTAGTGGGGACAGTAGACATATATGCTTAACACTTAGTATAGTAACCCAAATTATCACTTGTATCATTTTACAGTAGAAGGTTAAAAAATCAAGTTAAATTAAAAAATCCAATCTGTTTAATAAGCCCTTCCTGTCAGATCTCATTGTCCACTTGTGCTTCTTCGAGTGAAGGTGGTTACGCCCGTACAGCTCTGGCTCGTTCAGCCGATACCATGCAAACTGGCTTGGCAGGAGAGAATCCCTTTATTATATGCATCCTTGATGCATTGCTTAGAAACGTGTAAGATGCCAGCGGATTACAAAACACAAGGTTTTTAATCTAATCACAATCGAATTTGTGCAACAATGTGAAAGTGGCTTTTTAAAGGGTAACTTAACTCGGCTGGCAGGCGTTCTGGCCTAATCTGTCTGAGTAATCTCGGGATGGCTTTGCAAGAAAAGGCTCTGAGGACATTTGCAAGCAGACGCTGTTGGTAGCTGCGGGGCAGGAACGTGGCTCTGGCAGTGCGTCCACCCCCAGACAGTGCCCCGTCCATCCTGTCTGTGCAGAGCAGTCCTAGGTCCCTTCACACTCACCTTCCATCGCTGATTTTTCCAGAGTGGTACCCATTTCATGGTCTTTATGCATAGTGTAAAATAGTTTGTCACTTATTAAATAAGACTTCTCTTTGTTCCTTGGAAATTACTGAGTATTCAGCCTTAACATCTTGATGACTGTTGTCACACCCGACAGCTTAATTGAATAGGTTATTTTGTACATGGCAGTGTTTACTGCCTTATACTGTGGCAGAAGCAGCTTTTTCTCCTGTCTTCCTTGTTAATGAAAGGCAGAAAAGTACCTCGCATTCTCCCCAGATTTTGCACTCTTCCGTTGTCACTCAAGAGCCAGCACTTAGGTTGCTTAATTGGGCACTATGTCTTTTAAAAGCATTAGTATAAGTCCAGTGCAGTTTAAGGGACTTCGCTGTGCAATTATGTGGCATTTTGCATTTTCTTGAAAAGCTATAAGAAATTTGGTTGGTGCTATTAAATAAAATCCGGCGGCAGGAGGAGGGTGCCCCAGGGCTCCCGCCTGCGCAGGCGGACGTGCGGAGGCTCCTCCGTACCCTACCAGTCCTGCGCCCTGCCAGCACGTCCAAGTCGTTTCTGCCTGATGTTTCCCTAGAGTTGTAATTCTGCAAGGAGGGGAAACGAAATGTAACCAACACTCCCACGAGGCCCAGAACAGCACTTGGTAGGAAAATGAGCTGCAGGCTGGTTTTAGAAAGGAGTGATTTGATCTCGTGGTATAGCGATTACAGTATATGTGACAAAAAATTACATAAGCTCTCCTTTGGTCATAAGCTACTTCTGAAGACAAAGACAACCCTGTAATTTTAATTCAGGAGCTGAATCTTAGATTCTTTAAGCAAAATGATCCGCTATTATAAATAAACAGCACATCCATTGATTAATAATGGATGGCTATGTCACACCTTCACCAATTATTCAGGCCTGTCACTACTTCTCTTGATGTGGACCGCACTTCTTCCTTCTCACTCCTGTGCTCCTCGCTTCTTCCTTTCAGGCTCGTTATTCTCTCTCTACATTTTTCCTTTTATTCTTTATCAAAAGTACTTGAACTGATGAAAGCACAGCCAAAACTGAGCAAAACTGTCAAGTTAAAAACAGGCTTTTGCTTTTGCATCATCAAATGAAATTCCAAAGAAGTTCCCAGAGAAGAAGTCAAGATTCAGGACCGTACTAATTAAAGCCCCGAATAGAAGTTTATTGCAATATGTCCTGATTGCTTTGAATTTTATGGCAGAACATTTTTGTTTCCTTGGAATATGGTTGTTCAGTAAGGGCTGGGAACAGATTCTTCTGTTGCAGTCTGTCAGTGCCAGGATAAGAAAAGACCTTCAAAGCCTCCTGTGCTGTGGGATTTGTGGTGCGGTGATCGGACGGCAGTCTCGGGGCCCTTCCAAGCTCCATCCCACCGCTCAGGTTGGTTTTCCGTCCTGTGCTGTCACACTGGGTTAGGCCCACAGTACAGTGACATTCCTTGTATTTGCACACCTTGAAAGACTTGATGTGCACCAGACAGTGCTGAAATAAAGATGAGATGAAGCTGATGGAGAAGAGGAGGAAATGGAAACCACACTTTCCAGATTTCCCKTATTGCTTGTGGAACAACGATGTAACAAAACAATTGCTCTTCCTGATGGTATTAGCACCAGATGAACTGTCCTTGTTCCTAATGGCTGGGTCCTTGTTAGCAATGTAAACACAGAGTTTTGAATCTTCTAGCGCTCTTTCTGTGCTTGGCTCTTAACAAGCAGTGAAAGAGCTTTTTTTCCAGTAGAAGATCTGCTGTCCAAGTAACCTGAGGAGGTTCTTCCAGTCAGAGTCCTGAACCTAATTCCAGATACTCGGTGCACTAGTGTTAATACAATTGGGATATCATTAGCTCATGTCCAGAATTATTGCTAGGGTTGTGAAATTATAGCTAACTGATGTATTTTAGGGTGGTAGAGAAGCAGCTGTTCTTAAAAATAGCATATGCTATTGATTAGCACCCTTACATTTCCTGTTCTTCTGTAAGAAATGTCCTCCCTTGCACGGAAAAATGCACCAAGAAATAGCGTCCTGGAGGTGGTGCTGATAGGACAATAGATATATTAAGGTCTTCTCTTTTCATCTCAGGAGATTAAAAACTCCATTTCCCTTTTCCCCTTTCCTTCCTCCATCGCTTAACGTGAACCTGATCATTGCATCACCAGCCTTCCTGACATTTCATGTCTCTTGTTAATTAACAGCATGGTAATGCAGGAGTGCAAATGGCCTTTGGCCCCATAAGCCCTAGCTGGAGCATGCCAGTAAAGCCGTTAAATAACACAGGGACTTTTGTTTAAAAGGCAGTAGCTGTGATAACACACTTCAAACTTCCACTATGCAATTGTGAATACTTCAAAAGTTAGATTGGTAATATTTTTTGCTGTTGAATGCCAAGATAAAAACATGAAGTGATTTTAAATTGACCTCTTGAAAAGAGTTTTATTTGGAAAAAAACCCTCCAGCATCAAGAAATCTGGCATTTGTTTTCTAGTGCTGTACTCTGCCTTAAATGCAGGGTTTCAAAGATGTTAGGTTTGCGCATCAGCCACAAAGATTGTTTTCTACTTTATGTAGAATACAGATTTGCTGATATGTGGGGACACATCAGTCTCATGCATTTTCTCAAGATTTAGGGGAAAAACAAGAGATACATACAGAGCCTGGTTGCTGTGCAGAAGTTCAGTGCTGATCAGTTTTGGATGGGCAAATTCTATTCTCTGTTTGTGTAAACTGCTGCGGGATGCATCCGTGAGGGTAGACATGGATGTGACGTGTGCCTTGAAAGTCTGGCTGTTAATGTGCTTGAAAATCTGGTTCATATTTAGAGGAAGACTTGGAAAGTTTCAGTGCAGAAGAAAATTAAAATATGTAGTCACTTATTATTTTTTCATAAACTTTATTGTGAATGCATTTAAAATACATAGAATAATGCATAAAATATCTTTAGCGCATTAAGGGGGTGGCTAGTTTTCCTGATGCTTGAAATAGATGCTCCACCCACCCTGCAGCAGCCTGAGCCGTTGGCAGGACTCTCCTGGAGCAACCTCAGCATACGCCGTGGCTGTGCTGCAAGGAACATACGTGGGCAGAGGAGAGGTCTGCTTTTCTCGGGATGTTCCCGTTTGTCTGCTTTATGCCATCAGGTGGCAGAGGATTTGCTGGATAGTAGAAGCCAAATTCCCCTTGGATTTGTGCGGAGAAGTCCTAGTAATAGACTTGAGCAAGTCTATTACTATTACCACAGGAATGGGCTAGAGAGCTGGTGGCCCAGCAAAGATCTTAAGTGCAAAAGTGAATTGAAAGAAAACAAATCTGTTCACGGATTTCACCGTGTTATTTTCAGTGTTCGTGCACCTCATCTGCGCCACGCAGCCACCAGAGACTCAACGTAATTGTGGAATGGATGCCTAGAAGCAGAAAGTCCATCTCTTTGAGCTTCTCTAGTGGGACCAAATCATTATTATTCTGTATTGTACTTTCTTGTTACATAAGATGTGAATGGATGTGAAAGGTGTAATTTCCCTAGAGACTGAAATGATACTTTTGTCAAGTTTGGCCCATCATCCTGTCATTCTGTTTCCCTCTCTGCCTAATTTCGTCATGTATCTATCTTAGTTTTCCATTGATAGTTAAATAATTGCCTGAAGCTCTACTAATTAATAATTAGCATTCATTTTTCTCTTCTGCTTCTTGAACAAATTTTATCTTTGTGGACTCTAGCAGAGCTGTTGCCTATAAGGGTGCTGCGGCATGTGTCTGCCAGAGCGGGATGTCACTGCTCGTTGAAGGCCACTCCGCTGGGCTTAGGTGCAACCCCAAAGAATTTTGTGTTGTAAATGTCTGTCCTAATACAATATATTTTAAATAAGTAGTTATGGTATATTTTCAAAGCAAGGGGAGTGAATATCGAGGATCTACAGTCAGAGCAATTCTAAATCTCTACTCAGACTGCATTTCGCCAGATTTTCTACACATAATTTGCGTTGAATTGAGGTTATTTTCTATGTGAAGGAAATCCTATTAGGAATGCAAATGAAATATTAAAAAACATATGCTGAACGATTTTCTTTTACCCAAGTAGTTCTGTTGGTTAATCTCTGCTGTAGTAGGAGTAAGTACGATTCCTGTTCATTAAAAATGATGATACAACATTGGAGGTTGAGATAAATTATATGCATGGAGCCCTGAGAGACTTGAGCTCTGAGTTTACTTCCTGCATTTCATTTAAGTACTCTTAAATCCTAACTATTTCATTGATTTGTATTTTCGTGCTTTGTTCTATAGACATGAACAGGGCCTTTTGAAGTTAGTGAAAAGGCCCTGCTGGCATGGGAAGATTTTGGAATAGACCCTATATACAAAGTAGCACTAACCCTAAACTACAGGTCTGCATTGCAAATATGGAAGGACTTTTTTGTTTACAGGGTTGTTACTTATACTTACCTAATTCTTTTTCCTAATTCTGGACCCACTTCAGATACAAAGTTTACACTGTGATTGCCTAGTGAAAAGATGTGGAGAGTCTGTTGTCTAAACAGCAGATCCATGGGATGACAAGGGTTCTCTGACACGAAGGCTGTGTAATCTTATTAAATCCTCAGGACGTATTCTGCCCTGTCAAAGGAGCAGCTGATGCCTCTAGTCACTTAGCAGTAAGGTGGAAGGAGCAGGGTGGAAACAATAATATATATGAGTTGGAATTTATATAGGTGGAATAAACAGATCAGAAGAAATGAGAACTGTCTGCTGTAGTAAAGATGAAGTGAGCATAATTCACACTTGCGGTAACATCCCATGTTATGTGGAACATAAATGAGAAATAGAGACAAAGAGGAGGCAAGCAAAAGGATCCAGAAATGCATACATCAGGAAAAGAGAGGTTATTTTTATTCTTTGCCATAAAAGTGACATAATGCTCAACAATGGACCTCCAAGTCACCGTAGTAATTGCCTATGCACTTATGTGAAAGACTTGGTTAAAGTCAAGATGATTCGTAACCTTAATATAGTGCAGTATATACTGCACTATATTTGGGGCCAAGCATATATCACACATCACCAGACATCATAACATCTCCTAGGTCTGAAAAAGGGAAGGACCAAGGCGGGAAGTGTTACTAGCAAGTTGAGATTGCTTCAATTGCTGTTTATTATTTTTAGCTACACTAGAGCTTTTGAATTAAGTCAAATATTGTTTAAAAAAAAGTCAGATTATAGCAAGTCTGACAAAGGGCATCTCTCCAAGTTTTGCTTTCAGATCTCACCAAAAATGCAATTATAGGTGAGCTAAAATACTGGTCTCTATTTCAGGTTTTGAGTGAAAGGCAGCGTGGGTTAGTTCTTACCACTTCTCTTCTGAACGGGGTTTTGCAGGAGATGAGCTCCTGCAGTCCCTCCTCATGTCGGTGATTCTGTGATTCTCTACACCAACCAAGGAACCAAGCAAATGGAAGTGGTTTCTAACTCAAAACAAATATCTACATTGACAGACTTTATTAAAGGAAAAAAAGCAAACTGAAGTTGCTTCAAAACCGACCTTTGGAAATATTATATTCCTGGTTACAGTGCTAAATTTGACTCTACCAATAAATAATGCTCCCACAGGATAATGTAGAAAGGACCTTTTACACTGACAGAGTTTTTTAATGAGTCATTGTGGTATCCGTTGTGCACTTTTATTTCCTGCTAAAAAATTACTTGAATAAGTCAAGGTATATAAGATGTTAGTACCTATGGTGTGCACCTATGGTTAATACTTAAGATATCTGTGTAATGATAATACTTATATTCAGGATGTATGCACTTCATGAATCGTTGTGTGTGCTTCTGAAGAATAGATTTGCTGGCACTTGCCACTTCTGTAAGAAGTGAATGGTATTTGCAACTTGCAGGAGCTTCAGATATAAAAACATAGCTCATATAGGCTCAAAATCTGGTATGAACAGAAAAATACGGGTTCCCATCACCTAGGTGCCTGGTGGTGAGTGCCTCTGTTTTAGAAGAGTTGACTGAGTCTGGAGGGAAGACTTCCAAAGGCTCAGTTGTGTGATGTGGTTGAGCCTCTCTAGATGTTAGCTGTGGCCAAAAGGCAAAGGAGCAGTCCTTCTCTGGCCCCGGCTGCGCCATCCCTGTCTTGCCTTGCGGCAACGCTACCATTTGTCTGATGACCCAAGGGCCCAATTCAAGGAGCTAAACTGGCAGAAAAAATATATTCTGGTTTTGGAGGAAACTTTTTCTGAACCACCTTGTGGTGGGATCAGACAACTGCCAATGCTGGCTGCCTGCCCCTGAATTGGCTCAGCTGCACCGTAAAACCCTTCCTTAAGCAAAGTCTAAGCCGTGGCTCAGAGGACTGAGACATGAGACTTTAGAAATGAACTAAAGAGAGAACTGTGGTCCTGGAGGTGTGCTTTTAGTGACCAGGACCAAGTCCCAGGGACCAAATTGTTCAGTCTTGGCGATCTCAAGGCACTTTCTCCAAAAGGAGGGTGCCTTGTCAAAAATTCTTGCAGTTGGCATTACACTCCGCTTACCTCAATCTGCCAAGTAGTTTTAGATGCATAATACAGTAATTTCCTCTCCTGGAAGAATGAGCAATTTTATTCTATGCTATTAAACAGTTGTTCCATTTCAGCGCAGAGACAACTGTAAATGATGTAGTGGGAAAAGTGATCTTAATAGGCAACTTGTGCAATCTGTAAAATTCAGCAATTGTTATGTGAGCTACTCGCATGGAAAAGACTTTGTTTTTTATATATATGTGTCATTATCACCATAATATATATTTATATAAGAAGTGTGTCAAGAAGCTTTTTAGACTCCTGTCAGAAATTCAGTACTTTTCTTTTTTCTGACATGCACTGGATGTCTGCCTTCAATTTTGTAGGTTGGTTATCTGCAGTTATTCCCCACTCTTGAATTGTTTCCACTGTAAGTGGATGTTTCAGTGAAGGTGTGGAGGAATGACTTAGGAACACAGGCAATCAGTCCCACAGCTAAGGAAAAAATACACTTCAAAGATCTCTCTTTCACTAGGATTATGTTCCCTTTCCTGGCGAAATGGTCATTTCAGCCTTTTGGCTAAAGTGAACTGCTTTGTTTCCTGCTCCGTTTAGGAGATGCTTAGAAGCTATGGTGATGCGCAAAGAGCTGCGAGCACCCCTCGTCTGCAGAGTGCCACCGCTGTTCGGGTGGCATTGCACCGTTGACTGCAAGCCATAGTCAACATAGCCCTCCCAAGGGAGCTGAATTTTCCAAGTTGCCAGGGATAGCAATTGCAATTTACTGATAATGAATTGTAGAGAGAGCTAAAATAGGTAATTTTGGTTACTGAAAGCATATTCTTCCTGGTTCACCATAGTATGCAGAGCAATAGCTCCGTGTAGCAAAAGGTTAGTGCAGGTGCCATGGGCTTGATAAATACTCAGGCTGCCTCTGCCCAAGGTAGTAATCTTCAGAAGAACTTTTACAGTCCATCACACTGGTATTATTTATCTGCCTGGAAGAACTTAATGTTTGACTACTTTCTCATTTTCTTAGAAGAATCAAAGCACAGAAGATTTACAATGATTTTTGACATTTTATTATTTAATAATATTTATAATATATTTAATAATATTTAATATATTATTAAATAATAACTTTTATAATGAATAATAAGATAATTTAAGAATAGTGATACATATTTTTTGGATTTTAGAAAAGATACCACCAAGGTAGACAATTTGTAATAGCTTTTCTGACTATACATTCCAGCTAGTTCTGAATTTACCATAAAATGCATTCCAGGTTCAGAGACTTGTCCTAGTATTTTACAGTGTTCTAAAAATATTGAAGCCATTTATTTTAAAGGTATGCATCAAACTTTTTGCCTGCAAGAAATTCAGGTATGACTATTACTTCTGTGCTTCACTTCATTCACATTCTAATAAGATGTTACTGTGAGCAGAAAATATCTATTTAGCACCGTAAAATACATTTCACTTTTCGGGATTACTGTAAGGCTTGTCTGTTTGCAGTGATGATGTAAGTATAGATGGATATATTTAAGTAAAAGTGTGAGTCTGCAGGTAAAGATTAAGGTAAACGGAGTGAAGATTACATCCCTGTTTGTTAGCGTGGAAGGCATTAAGGTTAATGCATTTAGAGAAAAAAAAATACTCCTTTCTCTTGTAATGCTGTGCGTTTGCAGGCTCCAGTCCAGTGTTTTTGTTCCTCGTGGTTCTGGCTGTGCTCAGAGCCCCCGTGGCGGGGTTTGAAGGTGCAGCAGCAGTTAGGTCCTCTGGCTCTCCTCCGGCGCTGGTCTGGGCTCAGAGCTGATGGGAAGAAGCCCCCGTTTGCAGCTAACCCCCATGCACCTCCTTCCACCGGTGATATGTGGCTAGAAGTTGGCCTCTGAGGCCGTTGCCGTCTCCGAACTTGCTGTTTCTCCTCTGGGACACCAGCTCGAGCATTCGGGATTCATCCCTGAGCTTCCTCGGGGTCAGGGAGCGCAGGAGGCACCGGCAGATCCCTCATCGTACTGCAGAACAAGCCCTGGCCTGGGACAGGGTATCGTAATTAGTGTATTGAATCTTTGAATAGGGTAATTAAGGATTAATCATTCAGACACAGTGTTTTAGACACCTATGAACTTAAAAGAAGGCCTGGATGATACCCTGGATGAGGCGCTGGTGCAGGTGAATTGGCGTGGGGGTGTCTGGAGGGGGAAGGAGGTGCGGGAGTGCTGGGGGGTCTCCTCACTTCAAGTCTGCCTCCTCCTCGGCCTCACTGCGTTACTACTAATTTTTGCTAAAACGCTTCTTTCGCAGCTCGTGTTGGGTGTAAAGGGCAGCTCAGTGTGGAGATGCCCCAGACTGGCTGAAGCGGAAGGGTGCTGGCTTGAGGGTCAGATCCGACCGCATCTGATTTGGCGTAAGCAGACCACTTGGGATGTAACTTCTCATCATCTTTTAAAATTAAGTGGCTCGCACCTTTGCACTGCATTGAAGACCCCCTTTGTAGCCTTTGCGGATGTTAATAATGTGCATCAGAAATGGTCCTCTTCAGAAAGAGAAAGTATTGTGAAAGATGATGGATGCAGCAGGTTCTGTGCTTTTCTGGTACGCGTGCTGACCTGCGTACCCCTCCCGGGGTGACTGGTCTCACCGGCTTTCTTCGTTCCTGTTGAATTGCTTTCGATCTTGGCTGCTTCGAGAAGAAGCTATTTTCTGAGCCTCACACAATCTCCTTTTGGATTTTATTTCTGTTTTACAGTTCATAAGTAAACAGATAAAGAGCAATTGAGAAAATTTGATGGCTGCAAAAAACGACCTTTCGTATCTGCATAAAATGAAGACTTCTTAGACTGGCTGTAAACCCTTTTATTTTGTAACATTGCTTTGCTGGCTTCTCGCGTGAATTTGAGGTGACTGCCATTTCCTCTAAAATTTAAACATGTCTATTTTTATTGATTTTTTTGCCTCCTTGCCAGGGGCTGACAGAGGTGGTGACAAATTCAGACTAGTAATAAAACATACGTTTCTACTGGTGAGGAAGTAAATATTTGCTATAACTTAGTAACAGTCTTTGGAAAGAGGTAAACAAAATGTGGATGTTCTAAAAGATGCCTGCTGTGATTTGGTTACTGCTTTCCTGTGGTCTGTATGACGGCAAGCAAGGGTGGGTACAAGTGCACATGTTGACACTAATTCGCTGGTGACTTCTTCTGGAGCTGATGTTTAAAATTATTTGAAGGAATGTAATCTCTCTGATTTTGTTGCTGTTGTAATTATTTGTGAATACTTGCTGGAATACATATCCCTGTTGGAAGAGAAATGAAGGAAGTTTGCTAGGCACTAGTCTTAAAAGTAAGCATCCTCTTTCAATGCTCGCTTAGTCGAAGATAGAGCTCAGTTTGCTGTGATGGTGAGAAGGTAGCTACCTGGAGGGAGGAAGGGATGCGCTTTCTAGGTTGGGTGTACCAAGGTGCTCTTTTCCTACCTTCCTTTTCTAGAGCTGAGGAACAGGAGAGCTGAACAGGACCGTGCAGATTTACCTCCTGGCTTCCGGCCCTGACTGGAAAGGAGGAACATGCACAATTTGGTGTTCACCCTCTAGAAATAAAATTTGCTTCTCAGTGGGCATCAGCTTCTTGATTTGGAAACCGCTTGCACTAAACATGATGTCAGACTGCAGTGAGATGCTTTCTGCTCGTACAGGCTCTGAGGGTAACATCTAGAAAGTTATGTTATATATTAAATTCTAAAGGCACAGTTCATAGCCTCCCTAAGACAGTGTTTCATAGTGTGTGCTGGCTTCTGGATAGCTGGATCTAGCTTTATTCTAGGAATAGTTGCTACAGGGGACACTTAAAAGATTTTGAGATAGTATTATTTATATCTTCTAATATCTTTCAGGCAACATTGCTGGCTTAAACTCATTTACCTCTTTTTATAACACTTCGTTTAGTTTTGGAATTGGTGAGGAAGTTATAACTGAAGGCTGTTATGCTGGATTAGTCTGTATATTCATAACTTTTGTTTTTCACTAATTGGGGGTTTTCTACACTTTTTGAGTTATCCAATTAAGCCCAATAGGCACTGCTCTTTATGGCATCACAGTCTCATGGATTGTGGACAGCTAAGTTTCATTTTTGGACACTATTTAAACAGCACAGGGTTTAAATCTGCCTGAAAATGAATGGTAGAAGGCAGTGTTCCTGCTGATGCTCACATATGCTTCTCATGGCATTACATACCCATAGCTACTTTTTAGTGCTCATTCAAGTGATATCGCTTTGCTTTATATTTAAATGGATGAGAAGTGCTCACCTAATCACTTCCAGTTGAGAGCAGTAAGTTTTAACTGAGCCATGATAAGCTGCTAAAACACCCTGAAACCGATGGCTGAACTGCGCTGTGCCCTTTGTTAAGCAGGACATTGACTGCCTGGTTGTGCATCCGCAGTGGTGGATCAATAGCGCAGTGGGGAGAAGAAAAAAGAAAAGGTTTGAGGAGATTTAGGAGTTTTACACAGGCCGGGTTACACGCCATCCCTTCTTGGTGACTCCGAGCACGCGTGCACACTGGGGATGCTGAATATGAAAATATGAAGCAGAAATAACTTCTATTTATAAACTCTCAGTTGCATTATTTCTATCCTATTGACCTTAGCTGGACAGTTTTGCTAGTTTTCCAGTTGTGACCTTCCTGAAGTTTGTTTCTGAATCTGTGTCTTTTAGGATGTCTAAATGTGGACTTACAATGCCAAATGTTTAAGATAGTGATGCACTCCCTACTGACCAGGTGTGCTTTGGGATGGAGGGGAAGATTCCCTCACTTGTGTAGAGGAGCTGGGTTTGAACTCTGGTATCGGTGCCCTGTCAGAAGAGGGATCCCGTTCTGGTACAGGAAGATGCTCCTTAACAGGAGATAAAGGAGAGAGACAGTCAGACCTTATTTTCAGAAGCCAAATGAAGGAAATAACCTTCGTTTCTGGCTTATTTGTTGGCCATAGCTATTATTGGAGCTGGTTTTGATGTCTCTGGCTATGCGGTGCCACGTACCCAACAAGGAAGCCTGTTTTTCCTCTGCAGGAAGAACGGGAGTCTGGCAATTTGCATCCTCTACAAATTCCTTGTCTCCAAACAAGTACATCATAGCTAGCCAGCAATCCCACAGGCTCTAGGAGCAGGACCCAGTAAGGCCACTGGCCAGTTTTTCCAAGTCCTTACCATCCTACTGAATCTGCATGAAACCACTGCAGTCACACAACTCGTCTTGGAGAAGTATCAGCCTTTTGGGTCGATTTGTTTTGGCTGCATGTTTTATTCTCTTAGGGATGTGGCCACCTCTTCATTCTTGATCTTCTGTTTGCCATCAGGAGACGCTGACAGGTGTATATGTCTTTAGAAACACCAGAATTTGATACATATAATTACCCCAGGCAGCTATAAATAATCCTTCTGCCTACGCATCCCATATGTGTTGCACAGAGCTTTAGAGCTTGGTGAGTCATGTTATCTTCACTTGCACTGAAGCCAAACTCACTTTCGCTTTTCTTTTTCACTTACCTGAAATGCAACAAGCTGTGCTGTTGTGAGTTGTACCAGAATATTTTATGCACTTTTGTGTTAAGAGCAGACTGAGAGAAAAAAGGGAAATTGCTTGCCCTTGAATAGCAGTAGCCAGTGATGTTGTGCCTTAATTGGCAGTCTCAACTCAAATCATTCCCGGATTGACTCTAATGCTTTTTTGGTATTAGACTATAACCTATTTTGGCTGGCAGTAGAATAACATCCTGTTAGAGAGGGGATCAAAGCTACACAAGTGAAATAAATCGCCAGTCTCAAGTACGTATTTAGTCCCATCATCTTTTAGGTTGTTTTGTTGATATACACTTCCATGCCTTTTGCCTGATTTTTCAGCAATAAAATATATAAAAGGTGATTATGCACGTGGTTTAGATTCAGATTTAGATTTAGGTTTCTGGGTGTCAAGGTTCAGAAGCTAAGGCATCCCTAAATTAATTCGGTAGCCACTTGGTGACTTACCACCAGTGGTGGCTGGAAATATCTCTATAAAAACTTTTCTCAAAACTTGTGCCTGGAGGTGTGCTGTTGTTGTTTTTCAGATAAAATTGACTTATACAGTTCCTTTTTAAAAACCATGCCCATTCTGGTTCCTCGGAGGGCCCGGTACAGCGGCTGTGAATGATGTGGAGGCTAAGCTGGCTCCTCATATGAAGTCTGTGTCCTCGCAGTGACTTGAGGTCTGTTCAATATTTTACACAGTGCAATGCCCCAAAGACCTGCCCTCCTGAAAGAAGGCTGAATTTCAGGGCATGGGGCACGGTGAAGCAAACTAAGACCTCTTTCTAGCAAATTTGAACTTTCCAGTTCAAGTAAAACTATGTTGCCATTGAGACTGGTAATGTTTTGTCATTCTTCCCATAAATCAGCCCTAAATTATGCAGCAGGATGTTCAGGAATCTCAATGCCTGAAGTGGGGGAGGATGATGGGGACCAATTAATGTTAACCATCAGCTGCAGAAACGGTGTCTGTGTGCAGCTTTTTTACAGACCGAAGTCATTACTGTGCTACAGCAGGCCAAAACCTTTACTGGCCGTTGCAGAAGGACGGTTGCGGCTCTGCTCTTAGGTGTATGTATAGTAATGCTGTCACCCCACTGCGCTTAGGCATGGATGGGACCACGGTAAGCCACACCAGACCGGAGGATGAGTTCTGCCCAACGTATCTCGTGCAAGACTGCTCTGCTGCTGAGTAGCTCGTATGCCTTAACTCTCAGTGTTGGCTAGTATTTATGTTCCTCTGCATATGTACTTCAACATTTCTGCTTCAACTTGAGCATTACAGTCGCTTATGAGAAGACAGAAGTTTGATTCAATAGGCATTAGGTTGGAAAAAAAAAATCACTAAAAGCAGAATAAAACCTGCCTCATCTCTGTGGTTCTTTAGGGTAGGATGAGTTTCCTTCAGTGAAATGGGCATATTAAAAGCTTTTACATGTTGTAAGATTTTTTTAATCCTATTGTTAGTTAAAAACAAGTCATAACAGGTGAAATGGGCTGAGCTTTTTATAAAATATATGAAATGTGAATTTAAACCCTGAAGGACTTCAAGTAGAGTTAAGGTACAGGGGGATTTCGTAAACGCTGCAGTGGCTAACTGGGGGAAAGAGAAGGCAAGTATGTGGATAGCAGTGAGATAATATGGTTAAATTTTGTTGTTGTTATTCTTATTAAGAGTGAAGAGAGGCATTTGGGCTGGCCCCTGTGTGGGAGGTTCGGGCTCTCGGAGGTCCCCTCCAGCGTCGGCGTGTCCCCTCTCCAGCAAGCGATCGCTGGTGGCCTGTCGCCCAGGGGCACGGGAGCAAGCAGCAGTTCTCTAAAATTTACCGAGCAATGGGAGAGCAAAGCAACTGGGGAATATAGGGCCTTCTTGAGATGGCTTTTCTCTCTAATACTTGCTAGCATTGGCAGGGACATTATTTACTTGACATTTTCTACAGATACAGGCAGAAGAGTCTATCTTTCAAAAAATCATAGACAACCATCAGCCGCATTTATCTGTCATGTACAATATCTACAGTCTCATTCACCACTGCAAGAACCTACAACAACACTTTTCTAACACAATCCAGTTTCCAAAATGTTTCTTTAACGTTGTGCTGCCAAAGATCCATTTCTGTGCTCACTTACCATTTGTAATCATGGGTTTATAATGAGATACAATAATTTACTATCGCTGGCGATGTCTAGTTCTGATGATGAAAGGATAGAAGACTTTGAAGTAAAATGGTGAAAGTATGATGAGAAGGAAGATAAATGAGTTCTCACAGCAGATGGAAAATTAGTGCCACATTATATTTTTAATTCCTGAAATCCTGTGGGTTATGTGATCAGCGGTGAAAGAAAGCGTCCACTTGAGGCTGAGGTCCAGGATCATGGACCAAAGCTTAGTGGACCGTTATCAGACCCTGTTAAAACAAGCAGTACTTTCTTTCAGCTAGCCATCAGCTAGTCACTAGTGGTTTGAGGCTGGGTACGTCTTTGCTCAGGTTTTGTGAAGTAGGATCTTGGACCACGTGATATGTAATCTGTTTTATATAAAACTTACTAGCACTATTTAGACGATGCTTTCAAAATTTCTATTCGCTGTAGTTAAGAGTAACTTTTCAAATCTGATGCCTTACTGAAGTTAACAGTTTATCTGCGCTCGGGGCCATTACAGAAGCATTTCTGTTTGAAATAGGGTTCATACATATCTTCTCCAAAGACTTAGTCGAGACTAGAAGCTAAAATAAATGCGCAGAAACAACATCAGCATTTTGAAACCCAACATAATTTAGAGCATATTGCATGATTGAATTACAACCTAATATCTCATAATTTTTCCCACTTGTCAGAAAAGGTCATGCAATGCTGTAAACAATCAATAGTTTTCATGTGTAAAATGAAGAAGTTTGAACAGTTTTTCATGAGCTGTGAAGGTTAAATGAGGCACTTGCCAAGATCTATTGAGAATCATCCAGGCTTTACATATTTTATAGTATGCTTAGTGGCATACTCATTACCATTACCATTAATGGCTTACGATTAATCAAAAGAATTTGGTTTAGATCTCACACATGGAAATTATATAATTTATCTCATCTTCTGGGGATTATTTTGAAGAAAGTGCCAAATAAATGATCCTAATGTGCACTGGGGTTTATGTGGTATGCTGTGTACAGTATTACCAATAACTATGCCAAATATTAAAATCTTTGGAAGAATAATATGCTACTTGGGTATAATATCATAACACTTAACATTTGCGGGAAGCTTTGGTTAAGTAATTGTTGGCGTTTCTATTATAAATCACAATTATTACAGGCTTATGGCTGGTCATAAAACCCCCAAAACCCTATGGGCTGAAACTTGGTGATTTGGTTCTTCGTGATCAGGCAGCAAGTTATATTTCCCCAGCGTGGGGAGATGCTCTTATGGTTGTTGGTGCACGTACATAAATGGATATATATTTACAAGGCGCTTGTTTACAAAGGCCAATGGGAGGCTTGGGGTTTTTTGGTATAGAAAACGGCAGATGGGGATCTCCTTTGAGTGGCAGCTAGCTCAAAATGAATTTTATGGAAAGTCTGCAGAAGCAGCGAGGAATGGACCTGTCACCTCACAAGACGGAGCAAAGAAACATATAGGGAAATATGTGGATGCATTCGGAATACTGCTGAAAACGCCAGAAATGAGTGGCAGCCTGAGCCCCAGCCCTGAGAGGGACGACAGCTTGCTCCCAGGAAAGCCACGGCTCCCGCCGGCTCCCAGAATTTGCCGAACCCCCGTCTCGTAGGGGCAGAGCTGTCTCGCTACCTCTATTGGGACCTTTGCTCGGTCCTGGGCTCGGTGGGACCCGGAAAGCAGAGCTGCCTTTTGCAGGTGAGAAGGGGAATTCGGGATGCTGAGCGTGCCTGGCTTCCCCAGCAGCCTAAATCTTGGACAAAGCAGCGGTGATAAAGGGTTAGTAAGCAAGACGAAGTGGAGCTGTTAACTCGGGTCTCGGGTTGTGACTCCCGGGGGGAGGGATGGTGGTTTTGTGCAGGACGAAAGGTTGTGTATCAAAATCAGCGTTGTTTATGTGTGAAACAAGGGTCCTGAGCAAGCTTCCAAAGGTGCTAAATTCGCTAGTGATGTGGTGATCACATTTTTCAGTTTATTTTTGTATTTTTAATTTTTCATATGAGTATTTTTACTAGTAATAACATTGGGATCTGTAAATAACCACTGAAGCCACTGAAAGCTCAATATGGCATTGAAAAGAATAGTCCAGGAGGGTAATAAGCTAATACCGTTTTAACAACGTGGGGCAATAATGTAAACGAAGTCTTCAAACCACTATTAAAGTCATGCAAAATCTCACTCCTTAAAACAATGAATAACTGATTTTTCTCATTACCCAGACTGCTCACTGTCTCAAGAAGGAAAGACAATTTTCTTCGCCCGTCAGTTGAAAGCTGCAGCTCGGTGTCCTTGTACACACAGGTCTGGTACGTGGGATCGGGATGAAAGACAGTCCCAGAGTGCTTTTGAACTCCTCTTCTCTTGAATGAAGCCTTCCCCGTGTGCACCCACTCCGCCTTCGCGGTGAGCACTACATGCCGTAAGAGCTCTTTTCTTTCTTCCCTCTCCAGGTTCCCAGACGCACAGAGGTGGAGGTGCAGGCCTCAGCATAAATGGCTTTGGTTGGGCTAATTGCATGATATAATGTTATTCTGCTACCAAGGATGGCAGTATAAATCTCAGGGGGGAAAAAAACTCGTTTCAGGAAGATTCTGTATTATTTGCCACCTTTCCCCCTGTACGTGCACCTCCCCACTCCATGTACATGCACTTTTTTTGTACTGCTGCATATTCTCGGAGGGTATTTGCAGACGTAAGTAAGTGCGTAAGTCCTTGCAGGATGGAGGCTTTAGAGCATTCAACGGGAAGGAAAACAGAGCAGGAATATTGTGAGGCTGAGTCCCAGTCTCAAAAGGAATGAAAACAGCACCGGCGATTTGGGAAGCAGTATTCGGGAAACACTACCTGCCTTCTCTCCTGTTTGAAAATCGAGGTAGTAAATTCTGTTTCTGTTCGCTCAGAAATATGCTCTCGGACCAGGTCTTGGTTTCGCATTGTGTAATTTGTCATACTCCACAGCAGGACACATTTCTGGGTGAAATCAGCATGATGCTGCTTGCAAAGCAATGCAAAACTGTCCCTTTTGAAAACGCCTATCGTAACATTTGTGAGCGCTGTTTTTGGAGCAGATGCCTCCTCTCCTCAGATGAGGAAAAAAAGACCTCCCCCATCCAAATCCCAAGCTACTAGTGTGTCATATCGACAAAAAAGCCCCCAAAGCAGTGGCAGAATTATTCCCAGCCGTCTCTGTGCGATCATACTGGAGCTGCAAGGAGCTCCCTGGAGATCTGCTTGTTCCATCCTGCTTTGTGCGGAAGGCGGTGAGGCCAGAGGATGAGAAAGCCTCGAAGGCTTGGAAGTCTCTCAAATGAATAATAAATCTTGACTCTTCCTCTGTGAACTCTGGGTACATCTGGGAACATCTCAGTAGGCTTGACTGTACAGTGGAAATGCGAGGCGGGGAATCGCAGCGGTGTGGGACGTCAACCGCGTCATCTGGAGCGTGTTCGGCTGCATCCCCGGTCGGTCGGTCCCCGGGGTGGCATGGGCAGCCCCTGCCCGGAGCATCCCCCTTGCTGCCGCCAGTGCTTCCCATGGACCTCGGCAGCGCCGTTTGCCCTCGTCCTTTGTGGCGCAGCTTTGAAGGCCTTCTCTCCTGTCAAAATACATCACGTTGTTAACGACGGCTAAATCTGGTTAGGCAGCTGGAGCAGGAGGCGAGATGGGACAGGTTCAGTTAGCAGCGACTTTGGACCTGTAGCTGTCGGTAGACTTTGGCACCTCCCATTACAAGAGTACTGTAAGGGTTAGAGCAAGGCTCAGTTTGGGGGACGTATCATGAGATTCAGTTATGCACTCATTAAATACCTCCATCTTCCTTAAAAAGATATCCTTTTGCCTTGGCAGGGGGCAAATGTCCTGTGCTCTGCGATGTGAGCAGGTGCCACGGGTGTCTCGGTGGTGGGTGAAGGCTGCTGTCTGCAAAGATTTTTAGGGTAGCACACGTCATTTTTTGCTTTCATAACTGAATTGTCTGCTGTCAGACATGTTGCTGTGACTCGGGAAGGAATTTGCTGTGAACGCAGTACTTCTGGGGATGGAGTTGCACTATCAGAAGCTAATTAACTAATGCAGTAGATTTTTTTCTTTTTATAACAAATCTCTGGTGCTTCTGCCAAGAATGAAGCACATCTGCAGATACTCAAACACATGTGGCTACAGCTATCAAAATCTGTTTCGTCACCTGGATCTGGCTTTTTTGTGGGTGTTCGTTTCCCATAGCACAGGTGAAATGAAAGTTTTAGATACTTAGAATCCTTGAGAATTTAGGTTTTCTTTTTAGCGAGCCCGTGTATCTCATGAATTTAGAGGTACAATTTCTGGCATGTTTATTTGAAAATATAGTCCTCTTCAGTTAGATTTCTCCTTGATTGTCAAGGCCTTGCCTGAGAAGCTCCAAAAATTTTATTGCTTGTGATTTCATGTATCACGATTGAAAAATACTTCTGGTTTCCAGAAGTAAAGAAAGATACCAAAAGGAAGCAGACAGGGGGTGCAGAAGGAGGTCAGTTCTCGCTGGATGAGCCCCGTTGTGCTGGAACTGCTTTCAGAGGCTCCTGGACTGCAGAAGACTTCATCGCTCTGCTGAGCTGCTCAGCTGAGCTGAGATTGACTCTTTTCCAAGGGAGTGGAGGGAATAAATAAATAAAGACTTGAGCAACTCAGGACATTTTCAATTTCCTATTATTATTCTACAGCAGAACAGGGATGCCTAATAAATGTAAAGGTGGTTCCTTAAGATGAGCTTGGGGTCAAGCCATCCTGCTAGTGATGAACCAGCACTGTGTGCTGAGTCTGTGCGTAGGCCACATGTGCAGAGGGCCGCTTCCAGCTGTGGTTTCTTCTGTGTGTTGGGATTTCCCCATTTTAGGATATTCAGAGCTGCAGGCAGCTTTTTGTACCCGGACTGAAAGCAAGTGTGGTTTTGGAGTTGCAGTAGCAAAAGAAAAACTGCTTCTCGTTTAGTAGTAAATAGTTGATCTTAAAAAGCGATGATCATAAATAGTATCATACCTCTCTAGTAATGAATACATGATAAATACATGCAGTATCTTACGCCGAATTTATTGGTGTCGGACTGGCCCTACAGAGGTGCTGGTGAAGGGCTGTTTGTGCCTTCTGCCAGGGCTGCCAATGGCCACGGAGAGGTGCTGCTGCGAACCCAAAGTCAATCGCCGAAATACCTAATTGCTTCTGCCAACACGCCGCATAGGGAGGCTGTTTAAAATGACCACTGCTCTAAAGCAAAAGGTTTTCAACGGTTTGCAGTGCAAACCTTTGCACATTTGCATGTTTCCAGCTGCCCCGTGCAGCTATCCTTGTATACGGAAACGCAGTGAAGTGGCAAGTAATGAAAACTATTTGTTTAACATAGCTGAGTTGAGCAGATATGTGCTCCTGTAATCCATTTACCTCGGTTTTAGTTTCTACTACTTCTTTTCCTTTGCCTCCCCCTGCCACGCACATGAGTATCGGTGCTGCCGGCTTACCCCGGCAGATGAGTTTTTTGGCTAGAATTTATTATAACAATTATGAGTTCCCAAACACTTCGGCGCAGTTACATAGATTACGGTGTGATTAATTCCTACATATGGCACGCATTTAAGTGAACAAGCTGAATCTTAACAGCAATTAACTGCAAGCATTTAAAAAGAGATAAAAAGAGCGGAGCGCTTCATTTTATGCATTTAACCAAGGTTCGCAGTGGCCGGCGTCGGTGGTGCAGCCCTTTGGGGGGGCCTCGCCGTGCCCATCGCTCGCCCGCGGGCTGCCGCGGCTCTTTTCCCCCGCGTCTCCCTCGGACGGCAGTGCCTTGCGTTGCTGCGGGGACCGCTTCCTTCCGTGCCACCTGTTTTTATTAAAAAGACAATCCTCTCAGATGATGATACCTGTTATTTCCTAATTGCTAGTCATTACTGCTAATGTGCATTCTTCACGGCGTCCTTCGAGGCAGTGCTGCAATGGACCGTAATAAAATAAACAGCACTTAAAGCTACAATAAGCATTTATTCCTTTTGCTTTGCCATCCATGAGGAGTAAGGAGGAATTCATGAGAAAATGTCTTTATATATCAGATTCGGATCAAAGTCCTACTGAACCCCGTTTTCCAGGACTGCCCGGGGCCGAGGTCGGCTGGGGCCATCGGTGCCGGGATGCGCTGGCGTTGCAGAGCAGGCACCGAGAGCTGCATTTCCCTCCTCCGTTCCCGCTTCCCAGCTCACGTGGGGCAAGATGCCTTTCTAAACTTAGATTTTATAAGGTCATGGTATCATGAAAGAATAAGGTATGGAGGGGGAAGGGATTTAGGGAAAACCTTGAAGAAGCATCTCTTTTTCCGTGAAGGCGATGGAGGGGAGCAGTGGGAGTCCAGTGGCCTCCGGCTCTGGTGGAAGAGGCTTTCCACCATAAAAATAATATCCCATAAAAATGTATAACTTGTTTCGATAAGCAAGCATGGATTTTCAGTATTCCTCGTTATCTCTGGCAGGCTGGTATCCATGTGGACCACGGAGAGAGAAAAATGGTGCCGTGGGGCAGCAGAGCAGATCGCGTGTCGGAGGAAGGACTTCAGGTCGCAGCTCACCTTCGGCCAGGCGTTTTCTGCTCCTCCCTGTGTTCTGCTGTGAGTCTTTCGTGTTTATTATGGACTTTCTTTAGGTCACACTGATGTAAAAGCTGTTTGGTTAATCTTAATCTAAACTGAATGTCCTGCTGATTCAATGGATGCAGTATGGGAATTAATACGTTAACTAAAGGAAGTAACAATTTCCTCTTTATGTATCTGTGCTAAGAAGCTCACGTATCCACAGCTTCCTCTATAGTCCAGTTCCGATATTTTCCGTCCAGAAAACCAGCCATGGATACTAGCCAGACAGTCACTGTTCTTTTTAATGGTAAAGGTCAGAACAACATATGTGTCTGTTCTGCCAGTAAACTGAAATTCATCGAAGTAGAAAAAATAATAACACATCATCATAAATGATATTTAGTTCCTTTAACCCTCTTGGGTTCTGTTTTATAAAAAGTGTCATCTGTCTAAATACATTTTTGCAGAAAAATTGTATTTTCTGGCCCTGGCTTTTAAAATGCAGTGGATCTCTAATGTTTTCAAATAGCAGCTCTGTACTCCTGATGCAGGGACTGGGATATTGCAGTTCTCCTCATCATGCCATCCTGTCCCTGCAGTGGTTTTCCTTTCACACTGTTATAGCTCGTCTGTGGAAGAAGCATCTTTGATCCTTCAGAGAAATTAGCACTCATCCTGCACTCCTGTTCCAAAAGCTGGAATACTAACACAGAGCACTTGTGGAAATAGCATTTTTTTGTTAGAGACATACAACTATGCAGTCTAATGAGCTGTACACTTTAATGATGTACTGGTAACAGCAGAAGAGAACAGATTTTTTTTTTTTTTCTGAAAGTACAAAACGCTGAGAGTAATGATGTGTTAAAGTATAAACCATTTGGGTGGAATATCGTGCACTCTTGAGTCAGGAAGCTGAGCTCCTTAAAAAAAAAAAAAAAAAAAGGAATGGTGTTTTTCACAGTGACCTTCCGTGTGATATAGGATGCTCACTGTGATTAGGATGCTCTCTTAACCCCTGTGATTGTAGTTAATACATATTTTAAGTAACATCTGTCCCAGATGATCTGTAATAAGTTAGATCTAGTGGTATAAAGTAATCGTAAGCATGCTAATGATATCCATATAATAATCATTTATTGATCGTCTTAGGTACCAGCATGCTGACTCCCTACGGGCCGCGGAGAGCTAGTGCAATAGTCCTTGCGTAGCGCAGCGCGGTGCCTGTGGCGTGAGAAGGTTACAGGGCTAACGAGCCCCCAGGCAGCCCCCGCCGCTGGGCTTCATCCAGCCTCTGGCCCAGCCACAAAACAACCAGACCTACTACGCAGCACTGGAATATTTCGGCAAGTATTACAAATAATAGTTTTTGGGTGCGTTCAGATCTCCAGCCATTACTGCTTCTAATCGGGAAAGAGCTCGTTTGGGGAGAACATGCTGTTATGCATCTGCAAGATGCCACGATGTTGGGAGTGTATTTCTAAGGGCAATGAAAACCACTATAAAACTCAGGCTAAGGGTAAAAAACAAACTACAGAATTACCCCGATAGACTGGGACTATTCATCATCCAAACTTCTAAGTCTCCTTGGTATGAAAAAGCGTCAGTGTGAATTGCAACTATCACTGTTTTGTTGGCGAGCAGTTTTGGTTCTCGCGAACCTGCGAGGACTTTCACCAGCCTGCGGTGACCAGCGGTCCGTGAGCAGCTGCTGTTCCCAGAACCGCTGCCTGCTTCTCGGCCGCTCAGAGGACAGAGCGGTTGCTCTGCATGCGCGTGGAGAGATGAAGTAATTTTCTCCCTTTGAGGAAGTCTGAAGCCAAGTCTTACCTCCCCGGCGTGCTCCGGGGTTGTCGGTCAGAGGTGGCCAGCCTTGCTGGCGGCACAGGATGCTCTGCCTGGCTGCTGGTGGTGTTGCCTTCAGCTAGGTCCGTGCACGGGAGGGCTGCACTGGTGCCTCGGCTGGAGCACGGAGGCTCGCGCGCAGTAGAGCTCGGCGAGGGCTGAACTTCTGCCCCGTGCATCAAACTCGCTGCATCCACGGGTGGCTCGGGATGGCGACCCGCTCCCTTGGGATGCGCTCTTCCGTTGCCGTACTCTGCGTCAAGTGAATGTCCTTCGAGTCACGGATGCCAGGCTGGCCCCGGAGGGGTGGGTAATGATTCGTGCAAGTTTGGGGCTGGAACGACAGACCATGGTTCGTTTCCGCTTAGAGACTGCCCGAGTCAGACTTCCTCCGGTATTATCTTAAATTACAAGGAAGCCTCTGCTAATAAGTATATGTGGGATTTTAGTTTTGAGACCTGAGAGAAAGAGGCAGGGAAGGGAGAGAGTGGGAAAGCGAAATTAAGAAGAAAAACGGGAAGAAAGGAAACCCTAGCAGGGAGGAGCGTTTGTGCTGCGGTGTACTCTGGAATTAGCTGTGAAGCCGCTCGAGCACGCCGCCGGGACACTGGCGTACAAACAGAAGAGAAAAGGTTTGCAGGATGCTTTCATTTAAGCTGTGTAAACAAATGCAAATGTACACATAACAAAGCTCTGCCTAAGTCTGTCGTGCATCAGCTTTGCTGGTAGCCCACATTACTGTCCTGCAAACTAGACATTTCGCGGGAGCTGAGAAGCTGCAACCCAGGCAGTCTCCGGTGGCCGGAGACCACGGAGCAGGACAGGGCAGGTCAGTAAGTCCCCTCATTCAGCATACAGCTGCTTGTATTAAGTAAATTATTTTCTGAAAGAGATCTAAACGTGATAAGGCAATGTTTTCTCTCCTTTTGTTGGTAGAGAAGCATCTCCCACTGGAGAAGCATCTCCCGCTGGAGCTACAGAGTGGTAGGAAGGACATGTAGGGAGCTGGGGGCTCCTTAAAACAGCTGATGAGCCTGGATCCTTTTTCCCTCTCTAGCATCTCTTACGGCAATTTATGCAAGTGCAGTATAGTAGTACCCGATCTGCATGAATGATTCAAGGACCAGGAAAATTTCTCAGGTGTTCATCCTGTAACCGTCGGGTTTTTTAACCTTTTAAAAAATATTTCATTCATATGGTATTATGGATTATTTGCAGGTTTTGCATAAGTTATTTATGAATACTTATGTCTTTGATGCAACATTAATTTTTCTTATGATTCTCGTTCAAGAAAGCACAGCCTTTTCAGAGCGTATAGTGGAAGTCCTCACCATGGGCGCCGAGGAGCGGTCCCGGCATCCCTTCTCCTCCGGCCGTGTGTGGAAAAATAACTCCTTTGATCTCTTTGGGGGTTACAGGGTGCACAGGCATCGTGCAGTCGTCTTTAGCATCACACTGCGTTTCAGGCCTCATGTGAATTTTGGTCACATCTTAGCTTATCATTAGCTCTGCAAAATCCCTGCGTACTTTAATAAAACGGCCAACCTTTGCTCGCGGGAGCCCCAGGAGGCCTGGAGTGGTGGGACCGGGGCAGGTCGGCATTGCCGGCTCTGCCCAAGCCGCCTGGGGCATCGGCCAGCACCGCTCGCGTGGGACCTTCCCCCAGAGCCAGGCGCGTCCCCGGTGGTGACCTTAACGGAGTAACACTTGGGGACGGCTTTGTCTCCATGCAATTAGTCCCTCACCTTCATGAGCACGTATTTCAAATCGAGCCGCGTATTTACTTCACCTGATAATTGTTTTTACGAATTATTCATGCGGCGTGCTTYGTAAGATTCAGAGAGGTTTCCTGGGGAAAACTGCGGCTCTTCGGGGATTCAGCTAGTTTATATTCACAGAGCTCCTTTTTCAGAAATATCCAATTTTCTAACTGTTCTTTAAAAAATGAAGTAGTCTTTCCTTGTCTGAGCTAGAAATGCATTTCTCATCTAGCGAACACCTTTTCTTTTACATTTTGGCAACTGCGCTGTGAAGCAGAACAACAAAAACATACCAGTGCTAACGGGGCTTGAAGCTGCTGCTTGTCTTGCCGGCTCTGTGCACTTTCAACTTGTACTTTGTGCATCCACAGCGACTCCCTCCCTTGAATAGAAATGGCRCAAGGCGAAAACCAATGGCTTGGTGTGAGAGCCGCAGTATCGTTCATGCAGTATGGTTCCTGCTGCTGCGTCCTTGTTTACTCAGTGACCTTTGCTATTAAGGCTAGACYTCAGYGAAGCTCTGGGAATATTCACTACCGAGAATYTCGCCTACAGATTTGCCCGAAGCGGGTGCCGGGGTGCTCRGTAGGTGGGTCAGACCCCACCTCCACTGGAGATGATGTTTCTCATAGCGCATCACGTGAACTGGAAGCTGTCTTGGAGATCCAAGCTACCTTACAGGTCTTAGAGCRTCTGCTAATGGAAGGAAAGCTATCAGCTGCCACCAGGACCAAATCTTCTGATGATTCATTGCAGGTCCAAGAAGTCAGTTGATGTCTGCTCAGGGTCTTGCCTGGAGCTTGTTTTGCAGGCCTGCCAAATACTCGTCTTTCATTTTGACTTCAGCGGTTGTGACGATATACTGATTTGGRAAAAAAGCTCTCTAGCCACAGAGTGGGGCACAACCTGCGTGGGTGTGAAATACTCACATTTCTTTCAAATGAGCTTCGACAGCTCATCCCAGCTGAGGATCTGACGATGTTTGCGGTGGGAAAGGAAAGCCTGCTCGGCTGCCTGGCCGACCTGCTGGGCCGGGGTGTGGAGTGAAGGGTCAGTGGTCCTCCCAGCACCRACCACCCTGCGACCCGGTGGGGACACGAGAAGGTGGTTAAATGCTCCTTCCTACTGTTGACGTTGAGCAGAAGGCACCTTTCCACTGGTGCAGGCAACAGAAAACATCAGACCGTTCCCACGTGCATCCCCTTCCCAGGTCCCTGATGTAGATCCCAGATCCCCGTGTCGGGGTCCGTTTGAGCAGTCCCTTTCCTCCAGGACACTCCGGTGGTGGGTGGCTGAGAGCTGGCTCTGTGTACCGGACCTTCCCCGCCATGGATGAGCTCCTTTCTTCAGACACTCAGTCTAAGGGGTTCTGTTTATACCAGATTGTAACAGAAAACCAGTTACTAATACAGGGTTAGGCTTAAGAGTATATCAAAATAAGCAAATAACAAAAGTTGTTCTCTAAATCTCCTCTAGGTCTTCAATTAATTATGGTGTTTGAGGTGGGGGAAATAGGAATAAAAGGTGAGCAACAGACTGTGTGAAGCAGCAGTCTAAAATTGCTCTTTGAGGTCCCGTTTTTCAGTTACGACAACTTGGAGCAAGAAGGGGGCTCTGGGACTAGTTGCCCAAGCTGATGTGAGCCTTGATTCAAAACGTGACACAATTTTGAGGGGATTTGGATCAGTCCCTGCATAGTTAGCTGTTCTCCTTTTTATTTTTTGTCTCCTCCCTTCATCTCTGCGAAGACAGATGAATTAACCCAGAAACGCTGTTTTGTTTTTAAAGGCAGGAAAACCCAGCCGATGGCACAAATCCTCGCACTGAACTTGAGGAGATTGCTTCACGTATTTATCCGAGCGTGTTTTCTAACCGTGATGGAAGTGAGGTGAATACGATTGACTTTTCATGTCATTTGCGTCCGTGTCTGATTAGGCTGTACCGTTCTCTGGCTTCGCACTGTTCAGCTGGGAAAGAGCCCGTAGCTCTGCAATGGTCCTGTTCAAATGTACCCCACGTAGGATGCCCTTGAAACCACCTTTGGGTGGTTAAATAAGAGACAAAGTCTAGAATTTGTTGTGGCAGATAGTTTAGTTGAATTATGTTTGGTCATCACTGAGTGAACTATTTTTTTCTTCACCCTTGACCAATGTCAGTGTTGCTCTGTTCAGCAGTTTTTTTCCCTATATAACACCTTCTGCCGTAGTGTATGGTAAAAGGTGCTCTTGGGCTTTTGCTAATATCTGAATCTCCACCAGGAAAGTGGAGAGAAATCCTGACAAACCTCCTTTATTTCTTGTTTTCTTCACTTCTGTACCAACGAAGACAATATCAGCTATTGAGAACTAGCAAACTTCTTGTGTACGTTTGAGCAGTCGAAGGTTGTAGTCACTTAACAGCCCTGAAAATCATCTGTTTTAGCTCAGAGCCACCCTAAAAGGGTTGTGGATATTTCGTAGGTTGAAAAGATCATCTTGAGCTTCTGTGTTTTCTGACCCAAATTCAGATGCTGATAAGCTGCTGTAAATTGCACGTCAGTAGGTTTTACTTTCTATTTAGGCTCAGCTAGTTTTCTCTTGACCTAATTACTCCTAATTTACCAGTGGGCAATGGGGATCTCTGCTGGTGCAATGCAAATAGTTTAACTAACTGCAAGTTACTGTATAGATCACTTTGATTTAGCTCACATCTTCTGACTTCTTGGGATGCAAATTATGTCTGTTTAGTCTCCTTCGCATATCGATAGAATGGATTTAGTTGGACTTGAGAGATGTTACAAAATAAGCTTAATTTAAAGAGGATGCCTCACACTACCCTGTTGTTGTTCTCGTAGAGCTGAGCCTAGACAAGAGCACAAGTAAGAGTTAGAAACTATCCTCTAAATTACTGTATAAAAGGCAAAACCCAGATTTGCTCCATTGCCCTCCTGAGAAGCTGTTCAGTCCCAGGTCCCTACCCTCCTCCTACGTCTTTCAGCAGAAATCCTGSCGTGGGCTGGTGGCTGCTGGGGACAGCGTAAAGCAGCTGCGTGAGCTGGTGTCTCCGAAGCAGGGCTGCCTTGTACCCTGGCGTCCCACGGCTGCCCGGGAAGGTTGGTGCTCCACGGACATGGGAAGGAGTTTGGTTCCCTTGTGCAAAACCAGGAGAGTGGGCGCTTGCTGCTGGAAAGAGCTTGGCCAAAGGTACCAGCCTGGGCGCTTGTGCTCAGGGAGGCAGTGGGTGAGGATGAGGATGAGGCAGGCTCAGGCTCCTGAGATAGTCCACACAGCTTCTACCTAAGTGGGGGCATGTAATTAGCTTCCACTTGGTACCCTCAGCAATCGTATGTGTTCGGAAATCAATTCATCCGGGCCTCAGCTGCATTTTTTGCTGCTCCTTGTTCTGCTGTTTTGGGTAAACATCTCTTCTGTGCCTGCGATCGTCCGGTACATTTGTAATTATAAAATCTATCACTGTAATTAATACAAATCAGTGTGAAAAGGGGAGCTTGTACATCATGCTCCAAGACCTTTGATATGTCACTTTCACCAGTATTATGTTAATATGAGTACATTTTATTCAAGAAAATTTAGATCGTGATCTGGATTTTGAAATAGAAGCATACATTGTAAAAAGGTCAAAAAATACTCTGCGTTTCTTTACAATAAATGGTCCATGATTCTGTGATGAGGCCTGCCATTAAATTCAGCAAAAAGTTGAGGTAGTGAGTACCTGATAGGCAATTTTCGTAAGTGGTGCTTTTCTCAAAACTGCTGAGCAGAGAGAAAAACATATTTTTAAGACTTCAGTTGCCACATCTTAAGCTGATGCATTCTGTCAGATTGGATCTCTCATGTCATGTTACAATCTGATTTCAGATGTCACAACCTAGCRCATCAGCCACAAATTTGAAAAGCTTGGTCTTTACGTAAGAACGGTTCAAAGAACAAGCTTACAGGGAGCGCTTTTATTTTTGGATCTGCTTTCCACAGAATATTTCACACCTGATACTTCCTCTAAAAACTTTCTTGGCTGAAAATAAAAATGTGATAGGTGCAGAATACCTGCATCTTGTAAGGATGTTCCTAGTACAAGAGCAATGTTTGATATCTTTCAGGTCTTGTTTCGTCTCCAGCTGCTGTTTCCTCCCGTGCTGACTCTGAGCCGCTTGATCACTGCGATGCCCCAGCTACCAGAGCGTGTTTGTGCTTGTGCTACACATTCGCTTAAAAAGATCTGCATGTGTGAATATTAGGTTTTCTTTTTRAACGAAAGCATTTGGGACATCCCTTATAGACCATATCTTCAGTTGGAGTAAACTCCCYGGTTTCAGTTCAGCGAGGCTGTTCATGATGCCTGAGGACCTGTCCCAAAGTTTCTGTTCAAACTAAGTTGTCTACTATTTCTGGAAATAATGCACTTGGACAAGTTTACRCTAGAAAAAAAACGCTAGTGTGGCAAGCAAAGTAAGCCTTACTGGCAAAGTATTTTTATGCCACTATATATACCTGGGAGATGTATTGGGCTTCTGTCAACCCCAGACAGAAACATGTCCTGATTGTATTGGAAAGTCTATAGTGTAGATTAGGCTCAGTGCTTTTCCAGGTGTGCTTTGTAGTGCTAAAGGAAAGCTCCCGCCGTGTGTTATACCAACCTTATGATGTGCTTTTATGTCACATAAAAATGCAAACTATGAGTTGCACTTGAATGACGGAGCAGATTAGTGTTGYCGCTTGGATTTTGGTTCTTAAAGATGCTAAAATAAAGATTCTATACTAAATATGTATCCGCGTGCTGGATAAATACCCAAATATTTATCTTTTCAGTTAAAAACTAACTTCRCTGAAAGTTAGTCTGTGGTTGAGCACTTAGTGGTTACCCTGTTGCTCTGTGGACACGAGAGCACAACAGGAGACAAAGATTCCATATTTGCATGGCCTGGTAGAGAATTATCTTGCAATAAATTCCCATGTTTGCCCCTTCCGTGCTGAAAGAAATTAGTGCCTCTAACCTGTGCTGGATATAAAAGTCTCCTCCTTTTCTTTCTCCTTCGCTTATGTTATCTGATGTCCATTCACTGGAGATGTGCATGATACCAACRTGGGCTCCAGAAAGAGGTAAGGGTGTCTTGTCACTTCAGAGGACTGCAGACRTGGAGAATGCCAAAGGTTGCCTTTTATTCAGCACATCTRGTYGAGCAAAAAAGACTAATTTCATCCCTAGGAATGATGGGCATAGAAAAAATAGTATACCAGTAATGCAGGATACATCTTCAGAGTGCTGCTGCCTGTCAGGCTCTGCTGTCCCACTTCTGTCATCCAGGGTCAGACCCCTCCAGAGGTGAAAATATCTTTTAAAAACTCTTTATACTTGTGACTGTCTTTAATGACTCTC
The DNA here is from genome assembly GCA_003342895.1 of Casuarius casuarius. Lineage (NCBI taxonomy): Eukaryota > Metazoa > Chordata > Aves > Casuariiformes > Casuariidae > Casuarius > Casuarius casuarius. The sequence goes on along the minus strand of PTFA01000061.1, from coordinate 1,392,595 downwards.
CTGAATGTGTTCCCACTATGTCATAAGGCCAGAGCAGAGTCTGTGTGGGTAATATAAAAATGTCCTCTTTGTCAAGCACCAGTGTTGCTGAATCTATCTTAATGGTGGGCGTTAAGTTGGTTGAAGCTAACACTTTCTACAACCTATTTCTCGCACAATTAATTAACCTTCGAAACCAGACGCTTATCTAGTGTGTTAGGCAGAAATACTCTTTTAGGATTATGATTTAATTAATATGACTAAAAGGAGGTGGTCGGTGGGGGTGAGGTGTTTGCACAGACATTGTTGGACAGGTTCTGGCCGTGCGGAGTTTAACAGGGGTAGGTAATTGCATTTGGCACCTGCATGGTACTGCACTTCGCTTGCTGCTTCTGCAGACTTGCTTATAGGAATTAAAATCATCACACTGTGTTTTACAATATTTTTTTATGTATTATTGATGGCACCTTATAAAATTAAATTGCATCACATTCAGAGTAATGCAATTGAAAAGTTTCAGTCTATTAACATTTTACTGCTGGAGGGGACAGCGAGCTAGTTGTATGAGCTGCACAATATATCCCAAAGGGCACAAGAACTTGCTGAAAATAAGGAAAATTTAGCTTTCAATAGATGTGTTAAATTGTTACAATTTGTTTATGATAGTGGTTCGCTTGCACTATAAAATTATTTTCTTTAACGTTTTGTAGGAGACGGTGGTGCCTCCTGTGGATTTCGCCGTGTGCTAAAGAGATAGCACAGCACAACAGGAGGGCAGCGTTTATTGAGACTTCTTAATATTCCTRGATCAGCACTGTGCGATGTTTCCTTCGGAGAAAGACCAATTCTTATACTGTAACTCTACATTAAGAAATCTGCAGAGAAGCCTGAGAGGGAGGCTTAATCTTCCTGAAGCTTGTTAGGAGCCCTTTCGAGCCAAATATAGCAAGCTGTCTCCTTTTTGCAAAAAGTAGTAGTGCTTATGCTAAATTCCCTGCTTGTTTTTCGAGATTTGTCAGGCATAAATTACTCGTGCTGTTTCCCCGTAAAATTCAACTGAGACGCAGCGGTGGGGTGCGGATAGTGTCTCCAGTTTAAAGAACACGTTCTCGCAGTTGCTTTTTCTACTCTCATTGCAGGAATGAGATACTTCTGACCACTTCTTTTCTGGACTGGTGAACCCCAAATCTGGTATCTAGAAAGTGCTGTAGGGAGCCAACATGGGGCTGTTGGCTGAGTGAGCTGCATCTGCCTGGTGAGGGGTGTTTTCCGAATGAGGCTGGGGGTCTGTGGAAGAGTCAACCTCCCTCAGCTAGGAAAAAGGAATATTTAATAGAGAAGTCAGACTCCAATCCAACTTTTTTGCCAATTTAATTGCTAACCTAGGTACCAGTGTTACTACTGGCAAACTCGATGATATACTAAAATCAAAAATCTTGTTTTGAGTTAAATGGGAATTTTATAGCTAAAATAGGAAAAAGAAATGTAAAGTGAAATAAATTCAGTTAACATGGAAATTTTCTGATCCAAAGCTATTGAAATGCCATTGCAGCRCAGTAATTTCACTAAGAACAGTGGGACTAAAATTACAGTAATACTGTTAAACATACTAAATATAAATAAAGATACTTATATTAGTATAAATAAGAAAGTAGTTGTAGCATGGCAATGTCTGAACTAAGAGGAGCACAAAAAAAATGGATAGTATATCGTGGGTCAGTACTGTGCACATACTCCRTCATTTTTTGTTTGTCATGAGCTTTTTTGATTTCTGAATAAGTTAGAAGTTGAACTGTAGAGCATAAAATGTAAATGGTGGGATTAAATGGCCAGTCATCTACTATGATAAATATCTGTATTATTATTACTTTTTTTGATGGAACAAGTGCAGTAATTTGCCATCACTAAAACTGTCAGGCAAATGTAGAAAGCTGGTGTTGCCTGTATGAAGCAGTTCTAAAGACCATATTGCAGACTATATTCTCTCTCGGTTTGCATTAAAAATACATATTGTAGGAGGGTGATCTGGAAGTACCCATTTCTGCTGCTCCTGAGCACTGGTTGTTTCTCTTTCAGAACCTCAGTAACTCTGATGAAGTGAAAATTTGGATGTGCAATGAATGCAGGAATTTTCACATCTTCAATGAAGAAAATAATTTCTCGGCAAAACATTGGCACATCGAGCTTTGATTTAGAGGGTAATTTTTATTCACTCTTAGTTTCTTATCCTCCTCCCTGAGTGAACAAAGCAACAGTAAACCCCAGAGTAAAAATGCTGGAAGAAGWAGTAGACTCTACTCGCTTGAACTCAGCCTAAAGTTAAGCTTCAAAGGTCTGGAGAAATGTATAGATTACAGAGGAATTCTGCTCAGKTTTTGTATTCAAAGTGGAAAATATTCCCCTTTTGGTATCTGCAATCCAGATTGCAACGCTGAGTGAGTGCCTGAAAGTTTTAGGATGAAATCATCCGTGTGTGCACTGACTATTTTAGTCTTCATCTCTAGTTTGAGGGAAGGGAAGCATTTCTAGATGAAGCTTACTCACTGAAGTAAGGACTGAGCAATCACGATGTATGGAGTTACATTTCCCAAGCATTGCAGGAGAGGACGTGAGCTCCGGGGCTGCGTGCAGGACTGCCTTAGACCTTTGCTTCACTGCAGGAGCGACTTCAGCGAGCACGGAGCGGAGGCTGTGTGGTTCACGCCGGTGGCCTGGGCTTCGAGGCGCTGTCCGGGGGCCACGGGAGAGCTGAGAGCTGCCTGGTAGACCTCCCGCTTGCAGTTCTTCCAGCCTGTCATCTGTAGAGCTGAGGTGAGCTCTGTGGTGTGGAAGACCCCTGCGACRCCAAATTTTGTCCAGAGTAAAAAAGCCAGACAAATCATAGGTCGTAAAATAAGTGTAACTGAAAGACTTCGTTTTGAATATTTTAGATGAAAGTAAATGTAAAAATGCAGTTCCTTCTTTTCAGAAAAAGAGGCAAACTCAATTTGCTTGGCTTTCTACTCGAAAGGTGATTCATTCACTCTATTTATTTATTTATTTTTAGACTCTGAATACCAGTGTTGCAAGCTCCTGCTCAGACACTGACTTTTGAAATGACTGTTTTGCGCTGCTAAGGATATATTTATCCTCTGTCATGGAGCRTAAGTGGAAGCACTATGGCGAAGTCAGCATAGTGCTGTGCTAGGGCTAATMAGCTTTGCCAACGCGTTGGGTTGCTTTGGGAGACAAGGTCGTTTCTCCTTGGGGAGCTGCCTTGTGCTGAGGGCATGTCTTGAGGTGCTGCCCTGGGATGCACGTGCCGCAGGCTGGTGCGTGCACCGTGTTCATGGTGATGGTGGGTGATGCTCGCACGCGTGCAGCCGAGATTCCCCGGGTAGCAGAGCCTTGCCGGCTGGAGGGCACCTCGTCTGCACAGCCCTGCCCCAAATCTTCATCCCAGCTCGCTGCCGCGCGCCGTCCCTCCTTGGGACAAGGATTCCTGGTGCCGTGGCCCTGCGGAGCTGAGCACAGCGTGGCCCGGGGGTTTTCTGGYGCAACTGTAATGCAAATAATAACGAGGTCCTTGGGCTGAGAGGAGCCGTGACGCAGCTCTGCATCGCTGGACTTCCAAAGATAATATATTCCCTCAAGAAACCCAGGAGAGCAGGATAAATTAGAGCAGCCTTGAAGCTCTCGTAATTCACGCTCAAGCTAGCACCRACCAGCGCTTGAGACCAGGGAACAGTCAGTAATCCCCCTAATACTCTTGCTTTCGCCTTCCGCAAGGAAACTCGGCCGCCAGGRAGGATCCAGCCATCGGCCTGCGCTCAGCAGAGGCTCTCTGCCTTTCCGCGCTGGGAAGCTAGGGAACAAGCCTTTTTATAAGCCTTTTTCCCCTTTTATATGTAGCTTCCTCATTTTTTCAGGTGCAATTCCACTGGTTTAATTGAAGGTAACACTTAGCCTTCCTCCTGGGGCAAAGGCATAGGAAGTTAAGRATCCACCTGCGCTTCTGATCTCAAATTTGCAGGATTAACAGTAAAGTTGAGGGGCGAAGGGACCGTTSTATTTATTCCGGAGGAATGAATCTGGAAACCTTTCACAGAAGAGGGACCGGAGAGAAAAGGTGAGAAGTTGTTGAAGGGACCATATGTAAAGGACCATAGGCTGTTCCTTTAGGGARTAACTGTAGATACAAATAGGATGAAATATTCCAGCAAGCTTCATTCACAAATCATGAAATAACTGAATCTATTACGAAATTCTCTGTTCTTGTTTGTGTTGAGAGAGGCTCCATATGTCTTTAGAAAAGTTTAGTGTTCTTGTTTAAGAAAAAAAAATCTTCTAACACCAAAGCAAAATGAGACCATCAGTTGCTGCTTCCCTCCCCTGACAAATTCCTGTCAATTTCTGCCTTAATTTTTCCAAGATTCAGTCAAATCCACTTTATTTGACATTAACTAGAAACAGGTATCGTATCAAAGTATTTGGGATACATGAACTGCCCCGGAAAAATTAAGAATGAGCCCAAATCACATTCAGCCAGCAACAAAATACATGTTTCTCATGTCTTCCACATGTATCTGATCTAATTCTCTGTTGTCAGAGCAGCGTAAATCTTTCTGGTAGGTGGTATTGATTATCCGTACACAGAGGGCTTGTTCCTGCTCTGATCATCTCTGGATGACCCCTTTTCMAGTAAAATTTGTGCATCACTGACCTGACTGAGCCTCTGACACGAACGTATTTAGAGATACCACAGAATCCAAGTCACAACCCCATCAGCCCATGCCCCAGGAAAAGAAGAAAAGAGGGGGGGAAAAAAAAGAATCAACTGGCGTTCTGGGAAAGGAAGGGAATTAGTTTTTAGAAGGCTTGATGAAAAAGTATTTTGAAGTCACTGGAGTGGGGYGGGGCGTAGGGCCACAGCCTGCTGCCTCCCCCGGGGAAGGCTGAGCTCTGCTGGGGACGCAGAGAGTCTCCCCTACGAGAGAAGCGTGATTAGCATGGGAGGCTGCACCAGATCTTCCCTAAACACTGGCACTATTTGGTTGTTTCCAAAATCTGAATGTTTCCATTCCTTGATCGGTCTTCTGGCCTGAATTTCGGAGTCCAGGCTTCACTCCAGTGATGTTCCCAAAATCCTGCTCTATTATTGGGCTGCCTGGAGGAAGTGAACAACAAGGAACATGTTTTCCTCATATTTCCACAATAATTCTAGAAATATTTTTAGGTTTGAATCTTTCCCCATCCCCCACTCATAATGTTTAGCATGTTCCCAGTAAAGACATGTGAAGTAAAAAGCAGTTGCATCTCTTTCTGATTATTTGGRAAATTGGGAATTTGTGATGATAAAAGATCCTTAGTCTAACGATGTCAGTTCATTTCACAATATAACACATCCTTTCCCCCACAATGCTGGAAATCAGAACTTTGTGCTCCGGCAGTACCTCGGCGCAGAATTTAACACAAGTCTGTTTATTTTTGGATCATCGTGCCGCCTCTTCCTTTCCAGTATTTGGACTCAAATAGAAGAAATGTAAGAGTCATCAAGACAACTCCGTGATGGAACATGCAATAAGGCTCTGCTTATTTGGTRTGTAAAATTAAAAGATCTAATATAATGAAAGAAATATTCATTATTTAAAAACAAATGCTTGTAAAGTATCTTCTACCTCCCTCTAAAATTTTTTGAACTTAGTTTTTTCTAAAATGAATTCTGCTCTTGTGTTTTGGGTATTACTCAAAAAGAAGTTTCTTCTAAAGAAATGGATATGGAAATGGTGTGCATTAAATTTAGTAGAGCTTAGTTTTCCTGAGGTTTGAGAATCAATTACATTTGCAGCAAGATAAATAGTTCGCTTTCCGTACAAGATGGCTCCAGAGCACATTAATCACAAACATGGAAAAGTTTACAAAAATGAAGTGACTTTCATCATTCTCTGGTAAAATTACATAGTTTTGAAAATGTGCAAATTCAGAAAAGCCACCGTAAACAAAGCTGCTGCTGCAGCATGCATGGAAACTATCAAGAAAACTTCAATTTGCAKCTGAACTAATGTTGTCCTTGGCATCTCCGAATGCTGAATTTCTCTGGCGAGGGCGAGTGGTGGGAGCCCAGGTCGGAGCGGCCGGAGCCCGCGTAGCGGTGCTGCTAGGTCACTCGGAGCCATGGCTCTGTCTCGCATGGTCCTCCCGCAGGTCCTCCAAGCCTGAGCCCACCTGTATCGTTACCTTATCGCTCCTTCAAGCTGCATCCTGCCAGGGCCTCTTGATGGTATGCGTCTGTACTCCTTCATTCTCCAGTCAAATGTAATATTAATTAACAAGCTGCATTAATATTATACAGGCTTTCATGTACTTAAAATCAGCATAATGAAAGAAATTATGCAGCTTTAAAACACATTTTGTTTAATAAAAGGTAGCTGCAAAGACAGCAATGACCTTCCTCCAGATCCTGGAGGGATTGAAAAGTAATAACGGGCTTTACCATGCTGTGAGGGGCTTCGGCAGCGGTGGGAAAGGCTTCCTGGTGCTGCCCTGAGTTACTGCCCATCCCGCAGGTCCGGACGAGCAACGCGGACAGAAGTCGGATGGAGATGCTGCAGGTATCGTTGATCCTGCCCAGGTGCTGGGTCCCTCCCAGCTATTACTTTCTTTAATGTAACATGTGCAGCTCTGTGTTTGCTCCGCCACGCTTTTTGGCAAAGGCTTTAGGAAGCACCCCTGCACCAACAAACCTTTCTCAGGTTCATAGGCCAATTTGCCAGTGACATAAAGATTCACACTTCAGCAAGAAATACATTTATGAAGTTTGAGAGGATTTGTTAGGTGTCTTTTAGCAATTCAATAAGTGTTTTATGATCTATTTTAGCTAACATTAGCATTTCTGTAAGCCGTCGGTCTCGGGTTTTGACAGTACTTTTGCTGGATTTCGCTGATGTGAATGGGAGCTGAAGGAGCTCGCTACTTTATGGGGATTAGGTCGCTGAAAACTGCAATCAGTTTCTGAAAACTCTGGCTATTAATAAAATTCCCAAAGCACAAACAGCWGTGTATTCAGCTGGTATAAATCAGGGAAGTTCTGTTAGGTTTAATGAACCTGTCTTACACCAGTTGAAGGTGTCATCTTTTTTCAGATGTCTCTGAGAAAACCAAAAAAGTTTTGCTCATGTTTCYGAGTCTCTTGAATTATCAGCAAAACAGGCCAATCGAGAATACAAATGCGGGATGATGCAGACAGTCTCTCTAATTCATTCTGGTGAAAACTAGCTCTTAYCAATATTGCAGTTAATCATGTTTCCAAACTCCCATCCAATCTAAAAAGGATTTGTTTCTTAAATTCAGGGATGTCTGTGAAAGTTCCTATGTTGGCTCTTTTTAAAGATTCACTGCTCGGTTGTGTTTTAAGATGAAAACCTGCATTGCCAAAGCCCTTTTCCCTATATTCTGTAGAACAATGTTTAACTTCAGCGTGAGCTGGTGGTGGTTGCTTAGTGCCAGAACTTCAGCCGCTCTGGCTCAAAGTTTGATGTTGTAGGATTATGCAGTATTATTGAGCTATGCTCTATCTGTAAGCAGTGGCCTCCTGCTTACCTGGAACCCGTTGCTCAGCGCTTTCCCTAAGGCAGACTCCTTGCAAGCCRGACGGGGTGAATCCTCGGACAGCCATCGCTTTGAGCAGCACGTTCTTGCCTTCATCTTTTAGAGCCTTATGCTTTCACTTCTGGAGATTCCCAGTTTGGTCCCTAGCTTGACCCAGACGGCAGCTGTTGCTAAAGAAAATGGACCATCGTGGATTTTCCATCTGAATCGGACACGGGCTGTGAGCGGTATGGAAGATGCTCTTTTGGCTTTTAATATAATCATTCCAAGTACAATCCCGGTTGCTGATTCTGAATCCTGACTCAAGTATCTACTATCCAAATGGAATAAATTGTTTTCTTGTTTATTTTGTGCTGAAKGGACTAGACTACCTCTAATATTTTAATACAAGCATGATATCTGAATGGTGTGTGTGTGTTGCGTTAGGTAGTTTAGTTTTCCTGTCTACAAGAATATGGTTTCAACAACCACCATGTACTAAAAAAGCTTCCTTTTGTAGCTGTGATAGTCTTTACCACATACACTGCCCAAAACAAAAGGCTTAGTTTCCGAATGGAAGGCTTTTTATGAAGTGATCCTGATGGGTTATTGAACAAAAGACTTACTGTAGGTCAGGTTTCATCGTCTGCATGGGGAGTCTTTCTGAAGAGCATGATGCARGAACCACCCAAGCAACAGTTGTATTTAAGGGAAAACTAAAACAACAGCAACGAGAAGAAAAACAACAGAAAGGTTTGATTGCAGCAGAGGAAATGAGCACCATCAGCTTATCTGGAGCATTTTCATTCACGAGACGGGGAACGGTAAGTCGGCTCACACAATACGTCGTGGTGGCCAACGGAAGGGAGTCTTTTCCTCCCGCTGTGGCGATGGGAGCCTTTCTCCTGCCCGCTCCCCCCTGGTCTGTCTAGTAAATGGTTCGTTTCTCCAGYGAGGGGCATATCTGTGGTTTTGTTTTGCGTTTTCTGCTTTTTCCCCAAGGAAAATAGCAGATGGTTTAAAAAACAAGAATTGAATTTGGCAGGCACGATGGCTTGCTCTCTTGGGGAGGATGACTAGGAAATTTGTTACCAGGTGAGGAGAAAGCCCATACTTTGCGTTGGGGCMCAGCGTGTCCCGCTGCCGGGCAGAGCGCGTTTGTGGGCACCGCCGGGTCGCGGGGACAGGCTGAGCGAGGCTTGGCCGGGCCAGGCAGCCGCGGTTCCTCTTCTCCTTAAATRCCCCCTTGTTTTGCATCTGGATTGTTTTCAGGGAGCCGCCGAAGAATAAGTGATTCTTGYGATGGCAAGTTCAATAAATTTAAAATACCGGTTTCCTTCCTAGCCTTGAACTGCTACGTAGAGATTAAAAGAAGTCAAGCCAGAGTGGTGAAGCATCTTTTCAAAGAGACAGGCAGTATTAAAGTATATTTCATGAACTGCAAAGTTTTTTGATAGCAGTGATTGCTGTTTGACCTAAAGGCTAGTTTGACTCTAACTTCTGTTTTTGATAGAGAAATATAATGCTTTGTGCGAGGAAAGAGAATTGTGATTATTGCCGTCCTGGCTGAAGGCTGCTCGGGCTCCCTGGCCAGTTCCCCCACCAGCAGGGATGCGGCGRTGCGCGGCCCGGCCGGGCGTTGTGTAGTAGATAAGGATGTATTTTCTTGCGTTGCCCCAAGTTCCCTTAAACATTAAAAAAGGGAACAGCGAAGGATTCTTTGAGAATATTTCCTGAACTCCTGAATTTAAGAGTGAGCGTTGTTTGTAAAAGGTAGTTTTGTTTCCAGTAACAATGAAAAACGGTAAAGAAATCGCATAATATTATAGTCGAGTTGAAAAACTAGCTATTACTGGTATGTTTATTTTAAGTATTTGAATGGTTTCTCTTTGTGGAGCCGCTTTTTGAGGAGGAAAGCCGTTATTATTTGTCACRCGAATCTAGAGAGCGGCTGCGGTACCGGAGACCCGCGTTCCCGGCAGGACGCRTCTCCTTCGGCCGAGCATCCGGACACGCGGCGCTCCGAAAGGATGGGAAGCCRCCGGGCACCGCGGGTAAGGAGGGCTCACAAAAACCGCTCGGCGCTGTGTTTGCCTCGGTTTTACAGGGTAACGCATGCTCAGTTTATGCGTTCTTATCTAGGATTTATTAAATCTTGTGATAACGCTGCTTTAATTTTATTTTTCYTGACAGGCGGAATTTGCTCTCATGTTTTATGGATATGTTTTTACTATTCAGTGTTATTAGGCATTAAGATCACTGATATATTTTGATCCATATGCGGTGCCTGTAATGAATTCTGCTGCCGGATTTGTGCTGTTTATCCAACAGACATTTAAAATTTGACTGCTGTGGATGCAGGCCTCGTTAGTAGCAATAATTTAATTTCTTGTTCCAGCGTGGTGTCTTGATGAAGCTGTGGGGCTAAGTGCAGAGAAGTACTTGCTAATGTGATTAAAACAGGGAAGAATAGTGGGAAGAAGGGATAACGCTCGTGCGATTTTACCGTTAATTGGAGGTGGAAACATGCCTGTGCATAAACTTTGCAGGTCTAAGTAGAGTAACAAAATGAAGTATTGATGGTCATTCCATCTTGCAAATGTGCTTCTTATTTTGACCGCATTGTCACCTATTTTTTTACATTAGGCTATTCATTCCTTCCCTTTCAAAGTGTATTTGTTACTATGGAGACAGCAAAATAGTTCATATGAGTGGAGCTTAGGAGCATGGATGGGGCACGGCAACAAATTGCTTTATAGAACGGTTGAAAAATTATATGTCGGCTAGTGGATAAACAGGTATTTTACGTAGGAGTTATGTATTTGCAATATAATACGATGTCAGTTTTATTTGTTCTTTTGGAGATTTATTAGTGCCTCAGGAAGAAAGAAACGAACAGCCTTAATTGAAGACCTTAGAGGATAGCAGCATTAGAAATGACCCTTCCAAGTATTACACTTTTTACAGAAAGTCATAGTTTATTCTTCTGTGAGGTTTTTATTGATGTCAGCTGTATTTATCCTACTGCTTGTAATATATTCATTTTCAGGCATATGTGCTTGAAGAGAGAGAAACGTCCCTGAAATTTGAACAGTGTGTCATGCAAAATAAAAAATGAGCGCAAATAAAACTGTGCTTATCAGCGTACAGAGAAGTGGACAGAGGTTCAGAGGAGGCATGAGGGATCTCATTAAATGCCRAAGTCTGCATTTCGATTCGTGAGCCCTGCTCCAGTTACAGGGGTTCGGTTCAYGGAAGTGATAAATGCGGGGTCAGGATCACACAGTCAGGCATTCATTCATCTGTCATTATTAAACTGAATTCAAATTTTAAAAAGGGGCTAAAGGGGAGAGACAATTATATTAAAAAATGTTCTGTATCTTTTTGAAGCTCAGAGAAAATGTGGCTATTCAGAAGCAGTCTTTTTTCTTTCTTGTAGTTCCACAACACAAAACTTTTTACTGTCTTACTCTTTCACTTCTGTACTAATGCAAATATCAACGTTATGCACTGAGGTTTGGCACTGAAAAAAGAGAGGTGAGATTGTGGTGCTATGTTTTTTGAGTTGTTCTGTGTGGTAGGAGTACAGCTCTTGGGGTATGAGATGCCTGTACCCCATTTGACCTTTCCTTGTYGGCTCATTTTTAGGACAGGTTGTCCATAGCGTTATTAATGAAAAGCAAAGCTAAGGCTTCTAGGATGTTTGATATTTTGCAGATTTAGCCCTTTTAATAGGAAGTCATTGAATTCCTAGGGGTAAAACTTTTYGGACAATCTCCAAATAATGTATTTCCAGTTTTGATAGAGTAGGGCAGTTCGTGAGCTGTGCGAGCCGTGTCTGTACGAGGAAGCCCGGTGTGGTGAAACCGCGGGCACCAGCGCTGAAATGTCTCTGCCCRGTCTGGTCCTTAGCACGTGCCCAGGCACAGGTTTGGCTCACACTCCCCAACTACATCCCTTGGGYTTCAGTCCCAAATAATGCAGTGGTTCAGGAGAAAGCACGGGCCTGGGACTGTTTCCAAATGCAGTATGGATGGGAGCATSCTATTCTGGAAGAGGATGGGAAGAGGTGGGGATCTACGTGTGAGCTGTGTCCGTTGCCACCAGGCGCTAGGAGTAGACCCTGGCCTGCTGCAGTACTAGYGTAGCCATGGCTCTTTAGCTCGCTTCAACTAAGTATTGTTAAATATTTATTTGTAAATGTGTTCACAATAGGTTAATATATTAGCAGTCTGTTTTTCTCTAATGTCACTGTGAGACCTAGATTAGAGCGAGGACACCACCGATGGGCGCTGACCCCATGGTACCCTCAGTCCTCCGAGAGGAAGAGCCGCCAGTGTGGAGTGGAGGTTATGCGAGAATTTTCTGGCTTTCCCTGTTCTCGCTTCTCTGATCCCTCAGGGGAAAGCGGTGGAAGAAAATACATTTTCCTGCGAAGACAGGCTGTTTTTCCTGCATGCTGGGAACATTTCTAGGGCCGTTTGTCGGGAGGAGGCGTGCGGTGCCGGTTGCGGCGGTCGTGTCGCCAAGGGACAGGCGAGCCGCTGCGAGCGGGTGGCAGCTCGGACGCGCAGGGCACGGTGCTTTCCAGAGGGCCCCGGAGGCTCGTGTTGAGCTCAYGGTGCCGAAGGGGCGGACGTGCTTTTGGGGAGACAGGTAAGCAATAAACAAATCCTCAAAAGCAGCAGTGAAGCAGTAGCCTGAGGAGCTCACGGATTGTGTACGGGGAAATCTCAGAATTGGCTACTGACATGGGTTGTTCGACAGGCTTATGTATTARAAAAGAAAACACTTCAAGGTAGTGACCACCTCTTAAAATGTCAGCCTGAAGAAAGATTTTCRTATGCATGAGGAGAATACTTGATCTCAAACATGGATATATTTTTGATTAGTGAAGGGAAAAAACCAGAAGGCATGACGAGTGATGACAAATATCAAGAGCAGGGGATAATTTCAGCATTAATTCTACATAAAATCTGTAGATTTTATAGCAGTGGGAACATTAATGCTTGGGAGCAGTGATGTTGTTAGATGTGGGTGAAATTGCTTGGAAGGAATTCTCGTTAAAGTATTCAGTGGAGAAAAAGTCCAGTGTAGGCATTATTCTGTAAGAATATAATTGAAAAATAGGGTTGCTTGATGACAGTTGCTGCACCTTGCCGGTTTGTAGGGACGTTGGAAGAAGAGCTATGCAGGGCCTGACTTACTGGGTGGAAGGRATGGAAAGAGTTCTTTTAAGAGAGTTTCCCGTTACTGTGTCTGGTTGGTTTATCTAAATGTGATGCATCTGCATCTCTTYCATTTCCAAATGAACCCAACTCGAGTACCTCTTCCTGAAGGCTTGTGCTGCTGCGTGCTCGGAGAGTAGTGAGCTGGGTGCTTACTAATAATCAGGGTGATTAGGTAACTTCATGTGCTATCGGACAGAGCTTTGCACAATCCTGTGTATCAGATAAAATAGCTGCTAAGCTGCCTGGCCATTTCAGTATGAAGCAGAGTGAGCTGTCACATCCYTTTGAGCACAGTGAAAGGCTGGAAGATCTTGATAGTGAGATTTTTGAAGCTGCTTGAGGGGCTGAATGTGCAGTCACCAGTATATTTAATGAGAGTTCATCATCCAAATCCTTTTGCTAGTTTTGAAAATCTCATCCCACTTCTTGGTAAAATATTCACCATGTTTGGTGGAATTGGAAGATTCCCAAAGTTCAGGATTCTGAGGTGTGCTTTAGTTAAGGTTCATCTCAATTCTTCATACCTTCATTCAATTTGATACAAGCGTAATTTACAGGAATTCTAATTATGGACCCAGTCTTGCTGCTTGTATAGCGAGTGGGTGTCAAACAATGTCTTTACGGTGGCAGAATGTCAGAGGCAATTTTGATTTTGGCATTTTCATTTTTCCTCAGGTTCTTGTTTTCTGGAGGCCTTGTAAGTAAGGTCTTGCACTTAGGTTCTGTTTTCTCTGAACGTTCCTTTTCCTGTGGTCAGAAAAGACTGATTCATACAAAACTTACACATATAAATCTGTAAATCTCCTTTTCTGTACATCCGAAGGTGCTGTAAACCTTCAGATGTGCAGATGGTGTAAAGATCTAGAGACTGAGGATATAGATATTTTTTCCATTCCTGCATTGATCTATGTTGTCTTTCAAAAAGATGATCAATTGCAATAGAGAATTGCAAGGTGAACTTGAGATGGAAGAAGCGGATAGTCTCAGACTATCAGCTATTGCAAAATCAGGGGCTGACTCTGGGGCTCTTCAAATGAGGAATTATGAAGGATTGGTATTACGCTGGAGAAACGACGGCTGAATTGTTTGGGCACTAGCAGCAGCAGTCCTGACTCTCTCAAGAAACGGGAAATCCTGGGGAAGAACAGTACAAAGCTCTCCAGCTGCTGAGTAAGACTTCATGCTTTGTAAAGCTTAATACAGTCTGTTGGAGGGCATAGATGTCCAGCTGGCTATCCTTCCACCCCAAACACACCGGAAAGAGCTTGCTATGGCTTTCCTTGCAGATGCACTGACTTGGCCCAGGGCTATTCCCTGTTGTTTTGTCGATTAAGGAAAACAATATGTATTTACGAATATAAGCAATGAGGGCATTATCAAAGACCTATTAAAATGTTTATATTCCTAATATGCTACAGATTGTGGATTTCTTGCAAATTCTTGTTTTCTAATGAATGTTTGTAGCCTAAAGCAGCAGTAGAGAATTGTGTGATTGGTTCTCTGACCGCGAGTCACTCCTGTGTGATGAAATTGGTACAACGGTAAAAACGTCGTTGCTCTTCTGCGGGGAATATGCCCCCTACCCCCTGCCAGCCTTGGGAGGCTTGGTGGAGGTGCCGGTTGCTCCCTCCTCTGGTGCTGCCCGTGCCAAGTTGGCCATGAGCAGTGAAGCTGCAGGTTGATGGAGAGGAGAGCTTGCTGCAACAGCCTCGTGGGCGTCCAGCTTGTTTTTAGGTGTATGAAAGGCTCTGAAATAAGGAGACAACGTGTCTCAGTGTAGTCGTAAAGAGGGTGAGATATTAAGCAAGTGGGAGCTGAGGGACCTCTTGAGCACTTTACTTCTCAGCGTAACAAGTTGAAGCCTCGTGCAGCTGCTGCTGCTGCACAGGACGTGCAGCCGTGACAACAGCTGATGGTTTATGTTCCCACCCGCCTCGCTGTCCTCTCACTCCAAGGACACCGCCGAGTGCATACGTCCCGGTAGTCCTGTGCTGCGCTGTGCCGGTGCCCTGGCCTCCGCGGTCGCGGGAGGGGTGGCCTCCTCTGGGCCTCCCTCCTGCCTCCTCCTGCATGCTGCACACAGGCTTAGGTCCCCGCGAGCTCCAGTGACCTATGAGGCCTACAGAAGGCCATGCATGGTCAAAAGAGGTCAAAAGACCTCACATTGTTAGGGTTTAGTTCTTCTCGTTTTCCTCTTCTCTGCTAAATCCGTCATGATGGGAAGCAGGATGCAGTCACCGGGCTCC
Organism: Casuarius casuarius; assembly: GCA_003342895.1. Taxonomy (NCBI): domain Eukaryota; kingdom Metazoa; phylum Chordata; class Aves; order Casuariiformes; family Casuariidae; genus Casuarius; species Casuarius casuarius. Next base: position 1,377,573 of record PTFA01000061.1, on the reverse strand, counting down.
AGTGGTGCAGGTTCGATTGCCGCCGCCGGCAGGGGAGCTGGTACCCACCCGTGTTAAGTCCATGCTGGAGCATCTCCTGAAGGTTCCTGGGCCTCGCTGCTTTCTGGAGAGCCCCGGCCATGCATCACCTCCCGGCGAGGCACCTCGTCTTCGAGGAGGCACTGGAGAGCTGCCGCTGCAGCCGGGACCCCCCTGGCCAGGTTCAACCCGGGGCTGACCACGAAGCATGAGCTCCACCAGCACCGCGGCAGCCCCCGAGGCCAAGACGCAGCTCCTCAGCGCTCCCTGTTCTTGCTGCAATACCGCGTCAGCAGCAGCGGGTTTTATTTCTCTTTTTTGAACTGACTGTTTTAAGATCCTCGAGTTCTGTGACCTTTAACAAACGCGAGGGACTGCTCCTCGCTTTCATGGTAATAACACACGGGATTCGAAACTGCTACTGAATTGTCTCTAGTTTTGTGCACAGTTTTAGTGGCGTTCTGTGAAATTCAAAACGAGCCCTGGTGCTTTAATTAGACCAGAAACAAACCGAGGTGTTTTTAATGCATATTGATACTGAGGCTCCGTAACACCGGACAGAACAGCTGTTAGACAGCAATTTGCCAAAATGCCTGCATTTAATTTGGACAGTTGGTGAACTGTAGTATTTGCCAGCTCGTGAACAAGACGGGCACTTATTCCAATTATATGGTCTTATTTGCTGCAGCAATCAGTTTGGGGTCGAAGAGCTGCTATGCAAATTGAAAGGGAAGCACTGCAGCTAACTGGCTTAAACTGCGGTTCATCCTGCTTCAGCTCCACTTCGGTGTGTGTTTAATGGTAAGCTCTAAGGAAAACTGATGCAAACTGGTAACACTGCTTGAGCACGGCAGCTCCGGAAATGTTATGACATGTTTATGCAGGGCTTTCAGCACAACAAATGTCGTATAATTGAAACAGTTGATGGGTCACCAAATTTGAATAAAACATTGTGCCTTCGGAGCGGCTTTTCTATAGAAACAGATCAGCGCGATTTACGGCGTAGAGCAGTGGGGACAAAGGAAAGGCAATTACTTTGGGTAACCCGGCATTCGTTTTTTATTAACTGGTGCAGAGTGGTTAGCAAATTACTGGATCTTTTCATTCCCGCCAGAAGAACGGCAGGTCCTGATCCGTTGGTGCTCGTGCTGTAAGCCGCCTACGTCCTAGGCAACGGGGCCGCACCACCGCGTTTCCACATCCTTCAGAAATTTTTTGCCTGAGTCAGAGGTTTCCCCAGGTTTGCAAAGGGTGGAGAAATCCATCGACTTTATTTGCTGTGAGGACTTTTTGGGTTTTGTTGTCTTTAAAGTGCAGTTGCAAAGTACGGGTTTTCTTTGCAACGCTCATCCTAATGAATTACAAGCATGCTTTGTTTGTAAGCTGAAAATGGCTAAATAACCTAGCAGATAATAGGATTTCGTGTGTGTTTTTAATTTGGTACCACTGCCCACAGCATGATAGGATGTTATGGTAATGGAGTAGTTTAACAGTGTGCTTCTATCATTTTGTAGCTTCATTTAGAGATTTCTAAGGCATCGTTATTAGTGGTAATACAGTCGGGTGTGCGCCGGCAGTCTGGCGAGTGGCAGTCCGTGTGCTGGTTCCTCCAAAGCAGTGGTAACGGACTACGTGGGATTTACTGCTGTGTTCATGTGATAGACAATTTGTAAGACTTGTGAACATTGTAAATTTCCCTAAAAAATACTCTAACAAAATGAAGAATCAACCTTCTTTTCTTGGGAAAGAAACGCTTATTCAAACATTTGTCTAAAACTAGCAAGATTATTTCTTAATGTGGCAGGAGGCTCTGGGGGTTTTGTCCATCTGTAGCTAGCATTCCTCGGGCGTTTCTAGGACTGTGTACCACTCTTCTCCCAGATGAGTAGATGACAGCATATACCTGTAGCTCTAATTCCTGTGATAGGCTTTGAGGACAAAATCTGCCTAAATATAAAAAATTAAATGGCTTGAATAAAGTGCCGGTATTTTGAAAACCAGTGAAAAATTGTTCTGCTTCTCCAAATATCCTTCATATCTGTGTTAGGTCTGAAACACCTCAAGTAATGACCTGGAACTTGACAAATACCCGGTGCTTTCACCCATACCTCCAGGGCTGTGCGGACACGAGCTCCTCGGCGCCGGGCTGTAAAGCAGGTGGCTCGTCTGTGCCCCCTACCCTCGAACGGTTGACTTAGAAAAATGGGAAGCGTTTTCCTCCCCTCTCCCTGCCTTCGTAAATGATCTTGTAATGAAGGGGAAGCGGAATGACCATCTATCACATGAAACTTTTCAGTGTTTTCATAAAATAATAATCCTCTTTAGGGCTACCTGTCTGAACAAGCGGTCAACAGCTCCAGTCCTGGTTATCCATCCATGCCCAGCAGCTCCTGCAAGCTCGGCCCGGCCTCCGAGGCCTTCCAGGGGCGGCATGGGGTGATGACGGAGAGGTGGTTGAAGTTGGTGAGCCCCATCCGCCCAGGAGCCGCACGGGGTTGAAGAAGACCTGGGGACGCCTGGGCTCGCAGTGAGCCTGGCATCGGTGGCCTGCCTGTCCAGACAGCTTTTGAGTATCTCCAAGGATGTAGATATATATACATAAATATATATATATTTATATACATATCATGCCATCCCCAGCTCAAGATTTCTCTCTTCTTTGGGGTATTTTTTCCTTGGGGAAAAACTGCTCGGTGTCTGCAGCACACTGGTAAAGCTATGGTACAAGGTGGTCTGCAAAGGTAAATTACTGAATTCGGCAGGATTTCCTGTATTTCTTGTAAGAGCTTTACTCTGTAAATAGAAGTCTTTATTACTTAGAAAGACAGCAAGGGCTGGTGACAAGGTGGGCAAAGACTAGCTGTGGGTTGTTGATGTTAAAACGCTAATTCGTGCCTGCTTTAATTATAACACACATATGAAGAAATCCAAAGTATCTCTCCAAGTACAGGTAGCGTAGTCACGTTGATGTTTCCAACAACGTGAAAATCAAGGATGTCATTGGACTAAACCAGTGGTAGGTAGGATGATATTCGTGTAGATGATGGACTGAAGGAGTAGGAGTGCGGCGGAGGAGCTCTTTGCTGCTGCCCCTGCCTTGTACACGAGAGCCGAGGGGCCGCAAGCAGCTCCGGCAGCCCCGGGGTCAGTGGTGAGAGGTCTCCCATGGATGGGAGATGTCTCCCAACAGCCGGGACTGAGAGCGCAGAGGATGGTCAGGATTGTTGCCTCGGTGTTGTGCCTGCTCAGGGCACATAACGACACGTTGCTTTGTGGACGTGGGATTTTGTGAGCTTCCCGTGTGGAGCCTTGCCCACACGTTTAATGGAAGTGATGCTAGGTGTCTTGGCCTCACGGCACAGCGCGCTTTCCCGTGGCGGACAAGCTCTGATGAAAGCATCCTTTGCTGAAGGCAGGTGCTAATAATGTGACAAGGCAGCTGTGCTGCACAGTATTTAGTTGCAAGTTACCCAAGGATAAAACCTATTCCGAATCATCGCAGAATCGGGCTAAGTCTTTGCAAGCGTGCACCAATAGCATTTGCACGTCATCATGGATAGAAACACTTACTTCAAAGACTAATGAGATGAAGACTTTCACTGGAGAGAACTAGAGTAGGATTTCACAGTCGCTTGCTTTAGCAGTAATTGGCTATCACTTCTTTTGCGCTCAGACTGCATCAGGCTTCCCTGGGAAAAGCCACATGGAAAGTGATGCCTTAAAGCGATCATAGCTACCGTAATGACCGTATGAAAATGCTATTTCCTTATTCAGCAGGCTTGTCCAGTTGAGCAGTCAGGTTGTTTGGACTTAGTTCACAATCAAAAATTTTTCTGCTTTTTTTTTTCCAGTGTTTTATTCTATAGGTCCTTCAGGGTATTTATAAAGACTTGCACACGGGCAGTCGCGGACCTACATTTTCCAAAAGAGCAGATGATCTTACAGCGCTCCTGTTATCAACAGTCCAATTAGAAACATCGTAAAGATTCTCATAAAAATCTATGAGTTTATTATCTCGGCTCTGTGGGAGACTGAGCCGAGTCCCTCTTGAAGCGCAGGCATGATGCGTTTGTGTGTGTCTGCGTGTCTCCGAGCTGCTGGGGAGGCTGAGCTTCAGCAGGTTCTCGCTGCAGCGCGACCTCGATAGCTGCCCTTCCGCCTCCAGGGCTGGGTGTGCTGGACCGGGATGCTGGGCTCCTCCGCCTTTCCTTTCTAATCGGCGCCCGTTGCTCGCTCTGGCAGTCGGAAGAAGCTTCCTCCTCCTTACTGCTGAGGAGGAGTAAAAAAGCTGTTCAGGTCTGCAGGCAGCAGATTTTCTTCTCGCCCTCCAATTCCTGTGCCCGGCATAAAGAAAGACGGTGAAATGTTCTCCCGGGGCTCCGCGGGACCACGCGGGACTGGCGGTGCGATGCTGCAGGCTGGGATTTTGCGGTGTTGCACAGCTATTGGAAACCCTTACAGAAAGCACCGCTGAGCAGCATTCTGCAATGCACCGCTGTACAGCAGCACGTGGTGGTGAGCGGTGTTGATAGGGCATCTGGCGATGCCGCGGTGGAGGAAACTCCAACGTGCTGAACGTTTCCTCTGCCCGAGGAAAGCAGAGGAGTCACTTCCCACGAAAGACGATTCCCTGGTTTGTATCCGCGGATGCTGGCAGGTACGCTATGCGAAATGACGTGTTAATTAAAGCACTCCCTGAAACATAATGAGTGAAAAAGGTGTATTTAAACTTGTTGAAACCTGACATTTCTGCAAAGCATTTCTTTTCAGTAATGTCAGAAGATTTTATGTTCGCTGCTATATTTTTCATTTCATCTTTAACATTAGCATGTCTAACACAGCATGCTTTATTACCGAGAATTTTTTTGTAGAGAATCTAATTGTAATCCAATAGATACTTGAACAAAGTCACCTTCTTTTACAAATTACTGAGGGTTTTAAAACTGAATTTTCAAAGTTGCAAGGAAATGGTTTCTATAACGAAATGAGATTGGTATAAATTCACTGTCTCTATTATTAGGCATTTATAAATCCATTGGATATGTAGGGCTGCTGCATGGAGGTGAACACGAGCTCTTCCTCGCGCCGGTGGAGAAGTGGTAGAGGTCTATAAATGAGGGTTTTTCCGTGCGCGCTGTGGATGTTGTGTCGCTGGGTTGCTTTATGCTCCGTTGATCTCGTCTGTAGGTGCAGGAGTTTGATAGTGCAGCACAACAGGTACCGGCATCTCCGCCAGAATCAGGTGATGCCACTAAAAACGGTGCAAAATACCACTTCAAAATACGTTTCTCTCCCTGAAGCGCACTGGACCCACCTGGCATGTCTGACCGGGTTTTCAAGGTGTCGCGCCTTAGCTTACCGCCCTTCCGTGCTGGTCCAGAAGAAGGGCAGTACTCACTTGTCCTGTAATGAAAATGGCTTATGTTACAAGCAATCATTGCTGCCGTAGTGGAGGGAGAAACAGGACGATACAGCATGTCATCTCCTGAAGTTATTTTGTTTAGTGTCTGTGTAACATATTAAATATTGTGTCATAAAATGTGTGGTTATAGAGAATTTCAATAGACGTCAAGGTAAGAGAAAAATAATATAAACATCCTAGTGTCTCATAACACAGCCCTTTGCAACAGGGGAACGCTAAACCTAAAATGACTTTTTGCCGATAATTATCTTTAGGATCTTTTAAGCAATACAGTCAAACCCCTGTAGACTTAAAACGGGCAGTTACAGGATTAGTGTCTCTACTAAACATAAAATTCAATTCAGTGCTCAGTTGTTTAAAATTTAAAATCTAAACTTCAGTGTGTAATAAAAATTGAACTTGTCCGGGTACTTATTAGTCTGGAAATTTTTTTGGTCTAATTCAGTGGAGTTTTCTTTCCTCGCTTTAGGAAGAGTTTCTGGAAACAGCCCATCAAAACTTCAAAACTGGGGGAATGAGCTCTTCAGACCTACGGGAACTCAAAAAAAAAAAAAAAAAGAATTGGGAATTATTTGCTACTTTTCTTGCTTTCAAAAGAAGCTGAGCCCTGGGAAATGGGACACCTGGAGACACAGCCCTTAGCAGGCTTCTGGCTCCTGTATTTCAAGCAGAAGAAGAGAAAGCAGGTATGCTGGAAAAGTTCCTAGTGTTACGGTGACACGGTTGTAGCCGGATCACAAATAGATCCCACCTCTAAATTTTAGTAGGCTGATGCAGATTTAATGAGTCAACACAGTAGACCTTTCCTTCTCCCCCTCAAACAGACGGTTTTTGTGATCTAGGGTGTTAAACCCTAAATTACAGCTCAACAGGCAGTGAAAACAAGGAGTTACTTCTGACCATTACAGTCGTACAGGATACAGGTTTTGAGTAACTGTCAAGCAGCTTTTGCGAGGATGCCTATGACATGGTGTGTACAATGTGCGTATCAAAGTTTTGCCGTTTTTTGCTTTGTATTCGGTTCATATTGGATATATCACAGAGTTTTCCATTAAAATAACTTCCATTTGCATGTTTGGAGAAGAATGTATTTTGAAAATCCCATTACTTGAATTTTCATAAAAGTTTAATATAAGTTCCATTAAAAAAAAAAAAATCCTAAACATCGACAATGCTATCTTTGCATTTATTGTGCTAAAATATTAATGAAATATTTCGAGATACTTTCAGAGATTTTCATGAAAATATTCATGAAAGATTGAAGAAAACATTTTAAAAAGTACCCATAATTCTAGTAAAAGGCCTCCTCCCTGCAGTGTCCATGCAGACTTTAATGGAGAAAAAATGGCACATCATACCAATACCCCCCTGCAGGTTAAAAAAGGCATTAAAACATCTCAAATCTGCAAATGAACAATTGCATGAAAGTAAACTTCCCACATCTAAGAAAAGTTCCATTAAAAAGTGCGGTTCCCAAACATAAAACCATAGTTTTCATAGTTCAGTTTTCATAATTCTGCCTAAAACTGTGTGGACAATTTCCCTTCAGATGCAAGAAGATCCCCTGAAATTCTAATGAAGGATTCGTAAAATATGCATGAAAAACATGCAGAAGTGTAAAGGAGACGCAACCGCACAACCACCGAGATGTGAGATTTGAGTTTACAGAGGATGCCTCTTCTTTTACAGGACAAACATCCCTCTTGGCGCTCCCCGGACGTCTGGAAGTCTCCGACGGCCCCCGACAGCGCTCGCCCTGCTCCGTTGCTCCGTGGGGCGATGGCAGCTGAGGATGAGGCTTTTGCACGTGTACGAATATCAGTTGAGCGGGTCTATGAGCAGCATGTCTAAAATACAGTACAGCAGGAGTAACAACACTTCATGACCCTGAAACTTAAGCTAAGTCTGGGCCTCACAGTGTCTGCAGAAATCCTCATCTGCGGTTTAAAATGTTCTTAAAAAGAGCAGTGATAATCTAGGTACTTTCTCTTTGCTTGTGTAAAAAGTCACCCTTTCTCCTTAAAAAAACACCTGAGATTCCTGTGCATGATGTTGCCCTGATTATGAAGATATTTGGGATTTTACTGGATTGTGCTTTCAGCAATTTTTCCAAAGTAAATGCTGGATTTATGTTCTCCTCTCAGACACTGTGTTAAAGGAATAATAACCGTGTGCTAACATTTTTTTGTTTTGCAGCTTAGCATAAATCTTTATTAGAGTTCGCCGAGTGGTGAAATAACCTTTGGCACGAAGCACTCGGGAGGGTTTTCCAGCACGTCCTGAAGGCAACAGGAGGGCTTCGGTGGGCTTGGTGGACGCCGAACTGGCTTCATAGCTTTCCCTGGACTCCCTCTTCAGCAGACGCCCGCCCTCCATCGCTTTCTGTAGGTGCTCTGTAGGTCCCAATAGTGGGAGAAGAAAGAAGATTGGAGAAGTGGAGGAACTGGGGAGCATCCGCGAGGCAGGGTAGGGCTGGAGCGTGGTGTCCGCCGGTACGGTGACGCAGGGGACCTGCCCGCCGCCCCTCGGCTGCTGCAAGGGCAACGCCGTTCGGGTGCCCACCTTCACCGCGGGCAGGTTTGCACCATGTCTGCAGGTTACGCAGCAACCTAAATCATTTATCAGCCCTAGGTTTGTGTTAGCATGTAAACGCAATCCACAACGGTTTCTTAGTGCGCTGCAGTTCAGCACTCTTATATCTGTAAAATGGAGTTTTTCAGCCTGACTTGGTGAATTAGCAACGGCTCTGGGAATTTGGGCAATCAACACTTGCTGGGATTTCCAGTGTTGTAGCTAATTCGAATATAAGTTAATATGTTTATTAAAGGAAATAAAAAACTCGTTTTGTTTTTAATCATATCATTCTTTGCCTACAGAATGTTTAATTTGCTTTGCAAATTATTTCACGAATTCTCTCAAAATGTTCATAATCCGCTCATTAAGAATTCCTTTTGTGCTTAGGATGAAGTCCAAGAAGCTCCAAAGGAGAAGAGCGATCACTTTCCATCAGAAAAATAAATGTATCAGTGTGGATTTCCGTGGGAGCAGTTTTCATAACTGCTCTGTGCTGAAGTTAAGTAACTCTAAACTCCTTAACAGTGAAAAGTTATTGCTTGCAGCTTGGCGAGATGAACGGGCTTTAGCCGGCATTTCGAGTTTTGTCAGATTTGTTCCCACCTGGTAATTACTGGAAGAGCGTGGCTCTCAGCCGCTTTATTGATTCCTCACTTGACCCTAGAACCGCTGTTTCCAGCCGGTGCTAAGCTGTACCGTTCTTGTTAGCAAAATAAATTGTAGATCTCCTTTTGCTGATTTCTTTGGAGCTGGTATTGTATTTCCAGTTCAAAAAAAAAAAAAATTTCTATAATGCTGGCTGTACTTAAATTACAGAAAATCTCTTAAGTGTGTTGGCAGCTCCCAGGACTTCAGGGATGACTCTTGCTGCATTTCTTCGCAGTGCAGTGCAGTGGGTGTAAGCTGTGGTTTGTCTCCCATAAAGCTCTGGTCCTGGGAAGAGCAGAGGCAGAGCTGACGGGGTGGACTTGCTCTTTAGCTGTGGCACCCTGCTCGTTTGAGAGCAATGCTCGGGGACATCTGCCCATCAAATTTTGGTAAATCCAGGTTCGGACCGATTGCACAGCGGTGCGCTGGGGCAGGCTACTGGGCTGGCTTAGCTTTGTGCATTTAATGATGATACAGTTTTGCTGATGCAGTTATCGGAAACACATGAAGGAGACTTACTTTCAGTAGTCCTTTGTCCCTGGATGTTATTTTTCCGAGCCGGGAGGCTTTTCTGAATTCTTACCGATCCTTTTAATGGACTTGATGGAAGTTGGAGGCTAAGCACGAGTGCTCTTCTGAGGGCCAGGCAAAGGGGGCTTGCGACAGGCTTTTTTCCTCAACATCCCCAAAGCAGAGGAGAACTTTCCACTACAAGTTTAGGTTTTAGCAAAACACAGACTTGGAGCACTTCAAGTTCTCCGTTGATGTAAATGATCATCGTGCCGGGAAAATCCAGAAGATTTAGGAGAGGAGGTGAAAGAGCTTGACACTAAACATCATAGGAGAATTCAGATTTGCCAGTAGCGCAAGTGAGAGGTGAATCATCCTCATCAGTAGCAGCTTGCAGGACAGATTCACATGGATTCACTGGCCTTTTCCCTCTCTTCAAATACATGTTCCTTTTCTTAATTTCAGAGTTTTTCTAATGCTGATTGCATAGGCCTCCCATTTTTCTAAAGCCAAAAAACAATTCTATTTTTCTGAGTACTTTTTTGCTGTTAAGATGCCGTTTGATTCTTTTCATTTGTGCTTCACAGATACTTCATCTGAACCTCTTGGCGATCGTGCCCCGGCGAGCACCCTATTTCGTGCAGCACTGCACTCCGTCTCGGAGCCCGAGGCTGCCGGCGCATTTTTGCGCCTCGTCTTTGCAGGTAAGAACGTAATCAACGTCGTCGCCCGAGTCCTGGGAAGCAGCAGTTCACTGTTGTTGTTCCTGAATTATTTACTGATCTAATTTGGAGGAAAAAACATAGCACTTTCTGGTGTATTCTTTTGGAAAAGTGACTTTGGATTGCAGATTTATTAATTTAGGCTTTGATATCGAGCAGCCAGGAGTCCATTTCACCTCTCTATCTGTTCCTCCTCTTGCCACTGCAGTTTTTAAAATTCCCCCGGACTCCGAAGGTGGCGAGTTTCAATTTCATAGGCACTGAGCTGGGACATTTTCATCCGTGGCTGTCTGTGCTCTTGGGAGAGCTTGGTTGCTCCGGCCGCTCGTCCGGGGAGCTAACCTCGGGAGTCCCGCAGCGCTCCGTGCTTCTCTGGGCTTTTTTAGTTTATTATCTACAAATATCTCTCCTTACCCGTCCAACCTTCCAGGATGGCGGGAGTTGTTCATGCCAGGGCGATGGCTTTTGCTGCCTTTTGAGTGAGCTGTATTTATTTCTCGGTGACCTGCTCCGGCTGTAGTCTCAGGGGAGATGGTGGGAGGTGCAGCAGGCACCCGCCGCTGTCCCCGGGGAGCCCCCGCCGGCCCGTGTTGGGGACCGAGGGTGACACAGCAGAGCGTTGCTGCCACCTGCCCACTTCTACCACCGCTGCCAAGCAATTTAGGCTGTTTTAAGACAAAGTAAGTCTAGTAATTGGTTGTTGCAGTGCGAATTGCAATGTATTGCACAATCCTCCTTGAATGATTCAAGGTGCTGGGCTTGGGTAGAAAGTGTCACCTGAAACAGCGAACGGCTGAAAGAGGGTGAAGGTGGCATCGTGCAATGAAGCCTGCAGCAATCTGGGAGAAAATACCCAAACCTGCCGGGTGTCGCCTGGTCTTATATAGCTCGTGTTCATGGTGTGGAAGAGGGAACAAAAAGCACACAACTACGTTAACGCTCTGTTCCATGTGGCTAAATAAGAAGCAACCACGCGGTATTTCAGCGCAGGTAATGAAACAGAAAGACAGAGCTTAGGAAAACAGAAGTATAAAGCAGAGCAGAAAATAAATTGGACGGTGAAAGCAGAGACCTTGTGATAGGAAAGAGCCTGCGGAAAGCAGCAGGGCCAGAAGGCAGCATGCAGGAAGGGCCATAGGAGACAGGGACTTGGACGGGAGCTTGCAATGTGAAATGGCAGCAAAAAGAGTCAATACGATTTTAGGGAACGTACGTGCAGACATGGTGCCATGTCCCTTTCTCTGCCGCTCTGGTGGGAGCGCTCTTGAAATACAGAGTTCAGTGCCAGCCACCATGAAAAGTACTGAGAATGTGGGTTTGGTGGGAGGAAACGTAGATGACCTGTGGGTAAGAGGTGGATTTCTGTGGAAAGATTGGAAGTGGCTGAATGACAGCAAAGCCGCGTGGGGCATGCCGGCACTTCGCTCGAGGAGGAGGCAGTCGCGGCGCTTTCCGCTGCGGTCGCTGCGAGCTGCTGCCCCGAGGATGCTCTCTCACCCTCCGTCCCGCACAGCGCTGGGTCGAGCTTTTAATCGACATCATCATGATTTGCCCGTGGTTCTTCCCAGCTCAACGTCATCCACTAATTTGGAAAAACTACCGTTCTTAATCCACTTTTGCCCTCACCTTGGACAGTTCATCTAGACTGTTTTGGAGAAGTGCGGCAGCCTCACAAATCTTTCCAAAGCCAATTTATGACATCTCCCGTCCCTTCCCTGCCTACAAGGCCTTTTATTTTGTCACGGGAGAAGATCAGGTTGCTTTGATGGAATTTATTCCTGACAAATTCGCTTTGGTTGTTTCTCATTGCCTGGGGGTGGTGGTTGAAGATGGTTTGCTTCGTTGTTTGCTCCAGTGCTTGGGCGAGAGTCGAAGTAAAGCTGACTAGTCTGAAGAATAAGAAACAAGAATTTAAAATTTTAAAGTTAAATCACGCATGCAGTGTCTCGCTTTAGGGACAGCTCACCAGCTGGCTATAGTCCGCCCCGTGCACGGGACGCCAGGGAGGAAATCCTTGCTCGGTGCGCATGTATTCTGGATCGCTGTTTCCTTCACATCGTGGATCCTCCTCCGATTTTTCCTGGGAAATAAGAGTTTTAACAATGGACACCCAAAAGAGGAGGAGCGGGGGGCACAGTAGTTTGAACTGGAAAACTTAGAGTGAACGGGGCATAACTGTGGATAAGAGGATGAAAAAAGAAAGGTTTAGGCAAAAGGCGCACTTCTGTAAAACAGGGTGTCGGGAAAAGTTTATTAAAAACTGGACTGGAAAATAACAGAGAAAAATGCTACGGGAAAATATCTGCCCCAACAATGCAGTAAGCCTCCTGTTTCAATTAGATTAAAAATACAAGTGGTTTCTGCCATTATATCAATAAACACAGAGTAATGGGGAATATATAGTACAGCAATAAAATAGCAAGGGCCACAGGTGAAAAATGTTTATTGCCTTGGAGTTTCTCTTCTGTGTTGTGCTTATTGCTTAATTAAAACACTGATAGCCCTTATGAGATATTGGTTATTTATTTTTCTGCAGTCAGTATTACAATATCCTACCCATACATAGTAAAACTGACTGGTATGCCCCGCATTGAGTTGGGCTTTTATTTTCTTTAGAAAAGAGAGGCACAATTTTGTTGTGCAGCGCTGTAGAATGATGTTTTTAACACAGAAATTCCAATCAATGGACTATAGATTTTATGTTCTTCTCTCGACCTGTATTTCTTACCTATAATGCACAGACATAGCGTTGGCTCTCACTTTGCTGCAAACACGAGGTTTGAAATTTGCAGAGCTACGTAGCAACCCTGCCTGCCTGAGAGTCGCTGGTTACCGCTAAAAGTATGTTCACAGCAAAACATTTCCCTGTTTTTTTCTTTTTTTGGAAGTGTTTTTTAAAGCTTGTCTCTCTGCTGCTCTACAGATGTTCGGTGGTATGGAAAAAGCCGTCGAAGAGCTTGGCAGCTGTAGTTGCCTCCTTTTGACTTCTCTCCATTTGATGAAGATGACAACCCCGGATATAACAAAGGGGATGAAGCTTCAGCAATTAGTGGAATTTCCCAGAAAAATGGCACCGTGTGCCGTGAGAGCCCCGAGCAGCGTCGTGGTTGCGTGTGCCGAGACGTCAGCCTTGCGTGTCCCCGACTTCCCGGTGTCTCCCACGGGGAACGCTGGCAGAAGCAACCTGATCTACCATCGGCACCATGCCCTGGAGCAATTTGGGCTTTTAGACTTAAAGCAGACGAGTCTTTCCCTCGTGTGATTTATCGGGTTCACAGCACAAAGGCAGGGAGAAATGGCTACGCAACTGCTAGTATTTCCCTGCTTGACATGAATGTTGGAAATATCTTTTGCAGAGTGCTTTTAGATACAAATGCATAAAAAGGCATGGTCATCTCAGCAATCCCCAGTGGGATCTCTGATAGCATTTGCTATATATATATATTTAGGTTATAGCACAGCAATATATTAAATACTTTCTGTAAAAAAAGGAAAGCATGGTATTATTTTATGGACTTCTGCCAGGTTTACTGATGTAAACCTGAACCTCTGCTGCACAGGCTGCTTTATATAATGCCTACAAATAATCCTGCTGAGGTTTGGCTGTTGGCAGTTTGGGGCTGGACACCCGCCTGCTCCGCTGGCTGCTCACCAGGGTATTCGACTGCGTGCGCCCAAGCTCGGTGCTTCGGAGTTTGGAAGGTTTATAAATTCACAAGGCTAACGGAAATAAAAAAAGGTATTGTACCTATAGCCTGGGGGGTCTTTGCTGGAAAACAGTTACTGGGCGTAATATTTACTGCAGAGGCCCTTTAATTTGTTTTCCCCTTGATTTTCATATGTCGTGTGTAGTTTTTGGAGGGAGCTGCGGTTGTTGGTTGTGGTCCCTGCACACAGCTGCACGCACAGCTGGAGGGCCGCGGTTGTGCCTGCTTCCCCAGGGTAGTCGCTGGGTTCGTGGGTAAATTTGTTTTCCATTATGTCTGTCAAATCTGACCAGCTTGGTGACACAGAAGATCGGTTTATTATTGCTTGATGATTTCAGAGTATTTTCTAAAGCTGATAAAATCACCTTTATAAAGTTGAGGTATGTTTAAAACAAACATTAATGACTGAAGAAGGCATCCTTGAGGAATGCCCCTATAATTTGCTTTGGATGGGATGTAGTCCGCTGATTCTTTAAGAGTTTTCTATGCAAGCCATCAAAGATACAAATCTAGTTTCTAGTACTACAGTTGATTGCTTAGCCATACAGTACATAGTGAAAAGTGAAATAATTCTGGTAAAAAATGTTGATTTTTTGAAAATACTTACAAGATCCGGTTTTACCCAACCTTTGTGTGAAACAAAACCATAGAAATAAAGCTCCTAACAAGCTGAAACTGGCTGTTACTGGAAGATTGATAGGGAGATGGTGAAATTCATTGCAAATTGCTGTATAGTTGAAAATACCAAAAGTGGATATACTTAAGGATTAATAGAATTTGCTTTTGTCTTTTTGTAATGAAGAAAAAGAGGCTACTGAAATCAGTAGTGTGCTTGGGTTATGCATATGCAGGCACAAAGGTTATGAAAATACAGCACAGTCTCCTCAATTTTGCGATTTAATTGAGACACGCTGGGGGAAAAGAAGCAAAAGGGATGCTAGCTAGCGTTTTCATCAATAAACTTGAGTTCCAGTTTTTGACGGTGCAAAACAATAGTTGTAGTAAGTGACTGCTTAACAGCGTAACATGTCAATAGATGAGTACTTAAAATCAGTGTGGAGGAATACAGGAGGACCTCACTTTTTTTACTGAAGAAAGTCGCATGCATTCATGAAAGGATTTTTAAAAAATGAATTTGAAGAAATCTGTAGAAATGATGGATTAGGGAATCGCTGTTTTTTTTTGAGGAAACGTTTTTTGAAGTTGCACTCCAAGATAAGTGGCTGAGCTAATGTGCTACTTGCGCTCGGCAGGTGACTGACCGAGAATGGAAAAATTGCGGAAGCAGGAACCAAATGGGCAAGTATTGAGGGTTTGTTGCTTCAGGTGGTGTGGGGACAAGAAGAGGGATTTAGGAGCTATGGTGCAAAATTTCTGAAATCATTAGCCTGGTGTGCAGCTATATTAAGAATTAGAAACTGTGCTATACTGTTTCTGTGTAAGGTAGTATTTTATAGCACTCCCATGCATTACCCCTCCTGTACAGTATTGTTATTCTGTAGGATGTCCAAAATAGCAAAGCAAGAATCCGAGGAGATTTTAGGATGACTTCTTTAATAAAACCAAAAAAAATAGAGAAAACTTCCAAGGGGATTAAATATTTGTAACTCCTTCTGACTTAAATGAGGTTTGAATTCTTAATATGTCTCAGGGTTAACTCGGACCGAGTGAGTTGAGCAGTGTAATTGGAAGAGCCCAAGACTGTACAAAGATATGCTGGGGCTGAGCTCTAATCTTACAGCATTTTAGTAAAATGCTCTTGAGAGGTGTCTCGAGAGTCAATATCCTGACCTCCTATTTGTAGAGAACTTTAAAAAATAAATTGGCATACTTTAAATCAGATTCTCAGGTAACACGATAATCCTGGGTATGTCTGTGGCCTTTCTCGACGTGAAAAGTAGTCCTTTTTCCCTGTGTGATTCATACTGAATTTTTAATAGAAAATAGGTGGCAAGGCAAGTTTTTGGCTGTTCCGATTCCTTTCTCAGCTGTGAGGCTTGCCGAATTTTGCAGGCTGTTCCAAAAAATCTGCCTAACTGATTCTTTGCTGCCCTTAAATGGGGATGCAAGTGTAACTACTTTTGCTGGTTTTTTTTAAGTGAAGCTAAAGAAAATCATTGTCCGTTCAGAATATGAGAAGTTCATATTGGTTCACCAGAGCACGTGGTTGGACTTCCACGTGCATTGAGTTCTCGTCCCGCCCACGTGGCCCTGGAGAGCCCGTATCCAGAGGGGACGGGGAGGACCTCCCCGGGCTGGACTGTCCCTCGGGCTCAGAGAGCAGAAGGGAGTCGCACGTGATGCTGTTATTGCTGATTTTCTCTTTTAATTAAAAAAAAAAAAAAAAGGGTTAAATGAGTAGTTCTTTTCTGGCAACTACTTTTTATAGTTAAAATAATCATTTCTCACTATCAATAGCATATTGCCAATTTGAGCTGCTGAGAGCTGGTCTAACAATAATGTGCTAATTACTCTTATTGCTGCAGTATATCTTGGATACACGCTGAAGAGTTTGAAGGTAATTAGTATTTAACCAATTAAACTTGTTGCAAGTTCATGAACACAGCACTTAGATGCTTTTCCCTGGTAAATTCAGAGAGAATGCAGTAATTTAGCAGCATTTTCAGAAAGAAGCAGAAGAGCCAGTTAAGGAGGGTTTTTCTTTTTATTTTGTTTTAACAGCAGCTCAGGGATTTCACCTTTTCCTCCCAGCTGTCTCCCAAGCTCTCTCCGATTTCTCATTAGACATCGTTAGACTACCGTCGTTGGATTATGGCGCTCACCTAGAGTAACCCCACAGTATTTGTTTCCATGTATTCTTAATGTGAAAAAGTAGAAGTACGAGCCTGTGGATTATGATGAAGGTCAACATGGTTTTCTTTCCTTTCTTCTTGCAGAAAGTGGCCATGTCCCTACTGAGAAATTCCCAGCATTGCTGTGGCACCCAGTGTTGATTCCCACACAATAAATTTTAAAGAGTCCTTAACTTTACGGAAAAAGAAAATGGTTAACAAATAGTTGTTAAGTGTATGAGGAAAAAAACCCTTGCTGGCTGAACAATCCTTCCTGTGTTTCCGAAAGCAGAGCTCTTGTATGATGAGGCATCTAAAATCAGTTAACATTTGTGTTGATTACTAATTAACGTGCTGCTAAGCTGCTGCATGTATTGCCTACAGCCTTAAGTGACTGTTAGCCTTTTCACTTGCAATCACCTCCTGCGAGTGACACAGTTGCTGACGATTAGGATTGCCTGGACTGTCTCTTTTTGAGACATTTTTGGTGATGGTATGACAATTCAAACAATACTTGGAGCCCTTGAGTTTCTTTAGTCCTTTTTAACTGAATTTTTCACATCGATGGAAGTAGAGAGCAATAACTTGGTGATGGATGAAGATCAGTGTCAGCTGTGCACAGGAGTATTTTGAGCATTGACTACTGAATTCGTGCCTAGTTAAGTGCATCACTTTGTTTTAATAGAACTTACTCTGTCTTTTCTCCTTTTAGCCTGCCTATGAAGCAATCAGGTATTTTTAGTTGTACTTCCAACAATGTTTGAAAGATATATTAAAAGTGAGCATAAATACAAATATATATTTTGGATTTTCTTGAAAAATACAGTACTTCTAAGTTCGCTAGAGCCTGCATGAGATTAGATTTGCTGGACTCATCTTTATTTCAACCTTAAGGGAAATCTGGATGATTGGAGGAAGTATTTAAAACGTGGCTAAGCAGATGCCTGCCCCAAAGGCGGTTTTGGTTGGCCCGAAGCCCTCTTCCAAAGCTGCGCGGTACCAGTTAAGCGGTAGGTAAGGGCAGGTAGTGTCATTACGACGGCATTAGCCGCTGATTGGAGCAATGGGCACAGGTCTGTGGAGCGAGGCAGTTGATGCCAAGGACCAAATATCGGTGTTATGGGCCATGCAACAGTTCTTTCCCTGCGGTCCCCACCGCCGCCTGCGCTGTAGTTTGCCCGGCAGAGCAGCCGACGTGCGGGAACTGCCCCGCGCAGCCTGCCGCCGTGAACGCTGCGGGCTCCAGCCCTGCAGGGCCTCGCTGCAGTTTCACCTGGAATGAACCCAGCTGTGAGGCTGCTGCTTGGTGAGAACCCCAGAAAAGCCAGTTTTTAGGTACGATTGGGGTACTTGACTCAGAAGTATAAAGATGCCCCCTAAATCCTCTCTGTCCAAAAGTAGGTCATGGTTGTTTAATCTGCGGAAACTGCGCTTTACAAATATTTACAGCTTTGAAATGGTGTCGTACAGAGCGAATCTATCAATATGGTCATGTGACAAGGATTCTTTAAATATTGACTTCTTGTTGCCTCTAATGAACTAATAACGATCGTTAAATGTGGTCAGGCACTAGCTAAATACCAAGTAGTAAAGCAGAAAGTTGCCTTTGCAAATTCATCAACCTGTGATTTTTGTTATCTTCAAGACGATCTGTCTGTTCAGGATTTTACCTGAGAGCTGTTGGTAATGCAGATGATTGCTGATACGCTGACTTAAACAGCACTTCAGAACCAGCTAGAAATCACGCGTTCTTGTCTCACGAATGGTGTGATCCAAACGAGACTTGGTAGACGAAGAGAGCTGAGGAGGCAACGCGGTGAGGGCAAGAGTCGGCACTGAAGTGGAAATTTTAATGACACTTGTGACGTTTCAGACCTTCCGCTTGGGCTGCTGCTGGACGATGCTTTGGAGCCCATATACATGGGCCTAGGGAAGAATTTAATGGGCATACTTACGCAAATCTAAACATTTATAAATAACATACCGCAGAATAAATGGCCAGTGGGAAGTTACAGATAAACTCATGGCCGGATGAATCAAGTTGCTCTAGACCGATGTTCGCAGCTGTGACTGTCACCTGTGAAGGACTGCACAGCCCGTCCGAGGTGGGTAGGCGCTTTGCTTTATGTGTTCATTACCGGGCTTGTTTCTGCAGAACCTCACTGCATCGCTTCGCATCTCACGAGAGCAAGCTACTCCTTCATCTGCTCGCTATAAACTACTTTTATACACGCTAGCTGTGGGAAGAATACCAAGAGGCTGCTCCAATTAAGATATGCTTGAACAAAGTTAATTTTCGGAATTTTTCGTTGCTGACAGGAGCACACCATCATTATTATACAGTTAGTGTAATTGGCTTTTTTAATGCCGTACTTACAAACACCCGGTTAAATATCCTGGTGTAAGTAATGAATAAATTGTTCATAAATTATATCACTAATTCTTGAAATAAATAGTTAAATACATTAACATTTACAGTCCTATTCCTTTGGCAAAGAGGATAGTAAGTGATGAATTTAGTGGTTTTTCTCTTAGCGTAATGAACAGACTGTAAATGACTTAGGAATCTGGAGAAGCAAATCCAGCGTATTTTTTAGCCTCTTCAAACTTGCTGTTTGTTTACGTGTGTTTATTCCAATTTTATGTGATCGTTTTGTTTCTTTTCTTTATTTATTTTTGCTGTTTGTAACAGTTTTGCCAAGTTTACCCTGGCTAGCGGCGGTGTGGCCAGCTCAGCCCTGGACCGGTGCGCCGCGGTGGCCTGGCGCGAGGGTGGGCTGCATCTCTGGGCTCCCACCGGAGCAGACTCAACCGTTCAAAGCCATGGCGAGAGTAGCAAAACCTCATTTTAAAACCTGGAAAACAGTGTAAATACGCTGGCGGCTGAGATATAACAACTGATGGAAATATTTAAAGTTAAGAATTCCGAGTCTCTCTTTGAGCAGGTTTTATATATTTAAATATAGTTTAGAAATCACATGTTTTCTTTAACTTGTATTGATTTGTGTGTGTTTCGCGGACGTTATCCGCAATACAGAGTAGTTGTCAGAGGCATTCACAGCTTCTCAGGCTGCTGGCAGTAGGGATATGAGAATACTGAGGAGAGAAGCTGAAAAATGCATAGAAGCCTATGTGGATTTCCCCAGTCCTTTCAGGGCTTTTATTGTTATTATTATTATTTTATTTCCGTGAATCTCATAGATACTGGAGGAGCTGATCCTCTCTCTGAGGTGGACTAGTTAGTAATTTAGGAGGAAATTTGTTCCTGTCCTGTGGGATAAATGTGGTAATTCTTTCTAGAGCTTGGCAATTGCTGCAGGATGATGAGCAGCTATTATTCACTGGAAATTAAATATGTCTGTGGTGGGAAATATTTGCCGTGGCAGTCAGCTTGCAGGAAGAGCTGTTCGGTTGCAGGTGTATGTGTTGGGCAGAGCAGCCCCTTGCCCTGCTCCCTTGGCCCCGTTTGCCTCCTTTGCAAGGTGTCCTGGGCAGGCTGCGAGGCAAGGCTGGTCATTGAGGGATGCTATGTGCTGCGGTAACAGCCTCCAGAGCCTTGCTCTTCTGACAAGCACCATACTTCCAGCTGGAGAAAGGCATTTCTCAAAAGAAATTTGATTTGAAAAAAAACCAGGATGAATCATGGCAGGGTTTGGAGCTCAAGGTGTTCATCAGCCTGAGTGATGGGGCGAAGCTGACAAATCTGCCGAGGGACCCTGTCCGGTTCCCAGCAAACAGCCCATCTCCGCCTGTAATTCCTCAAGTGTTTAGGATTCACAAGCACCATCCAGATAAACTGTTATTGCATTAAAACGTCTGGCTTCCGTGGAGCTGGGGGTTTTGCCGCTCAGACAGATGATGGGAGGAAAGCCCTGCTCCGCGGGTGGCACGCAAGCCTTTCTGCCTCGTAAGCAAGAGACAGCCAAAACTGTAAATTTTCTAGACAACCAAAAGAGCTCTGACAAGCTCTTTGTAGGGAAAATATGCTTCGTGGAGATTTTTTTAAAATAATAGTCTACCTTTTGTTCATATACATTTTCTGAGTGGCCTGTGTTAACTTCTCCTACCACTCTGAAAAATTAATACTTCCTGAGAAAGGTGGAATTACGGACTGGAAGCTTCATCCATCTGTGCAGTCTGAAATCCACACTGCAATATTTGTGCTGAGCTTATTCCTGCCTTTAGCATTCCAGTAATGCTGTAGATAATTCAGAAGAGTATAGGATCAAATGCAGCTTTTGAGCAAGGAGGACGGGGCGGGTTAGGTACCCGCTGTGCCTGCCCCAAGCTGGGACTCGGCAGTGGCCGCTGGCTCCTTCGGCACCCGCTCGGGGTGCAGCACGAGCAGCTCTTCGCTGCGGCGATGCCCACGCCGGGGCCAGCTCTTCCCACCCTGGCAGTCCCACAGGAACATCGCCCCTGAGGCATCCAAAATCATGGAGGCACCGCTTGGATGCTGGGGTGACCCTGCAAGAGGACCCCGTAGCATGCTGCACATCTGCTTTGAGAGGACGAGAAGGTCAAAGTGACCAGCCTTGCCCGGCGAGGCAAGGACCTCCTCCAAGGACTTCCGTATCCAGGGATAAAAGGGTTCAGGATTTTATCTAGCTATCTACGGTTCTGCGTATGGTACAAAATGTAAATAGGGGAAAATCTGAACTTTGGACAAGATCTCAACACATGGTTCTTCTTTCCGATGAGAATATGGTGGGTTAAAGAGTAGAGCAAAAGAGCGTAAAAGTAAAAGCCACCCATGTTTCCTTTTTTTCTGATCTCAAAAGTCCTTTGGCGCCTGCGGCTTTCTGTTTGGAGAAAGATCACCTTTCTCCATG
Source organism: Casuarius casuarius (assembly GCA_003342895.1). Classification (NCBI taxonomy): domain Eukaryota; kingdom Metazoa; phylum Chordata; class Aves; order Casuariiformes; family Casuariidae; genus Casuarius; species Casuarius casuarius. Next base: position 1,356,348 of record PTFA01000061.1, on the reverse strand, counting down.
AAGCTGCCTGTCAGAACGCTGCTTCGGCTTTCTGGATGTTAGTGCAGAAACGGACGTCACGAAAATCGCGCTTCTGACACGCGTTCCCGTAACATGCCTGCCCTAAACAAAGATGCTCCGTCAAAATCAAATCTCCATCAGGTTGACGTGCAATCTTCTCTGCGACCTCTCTATCTCATCTGCTCGGATGTCACTCAAACGCCGTTGGCAGGCGGCTGTCGCTTTAGAGAGCCAAGTACACTCAATAATCCGCGAGCTGCCTGTCACGTGGGGGTCTGGTCTCGCCGTACTCCCACGTGGCAGGATATTAGGATTTGATATGTTATCACAAAAGGGCAACAAGAAAACATGTCAGCAAAATTTGTTCGAGTGTCAGGTAGGGAAAGGAGAGCAGCGATACTGGGAGCAGGGTAAGTATGCAAAGAGCATATGAAAAACATATGCATTATTTATCTATTAATCTCTTGGCGAAATAAGAGTATAACTGAAAGCGCCTCGTCTCTAACATTGGAAAGCACATCTTGTTGTCATGAACATGCTTTTCTCCACCCTCACTTCTTTCTAGGCCGCGTGGCTGCTCCCAGGGCCGGGGCTCAGCCTTGGAGCAATTTGAAATGCTATGGGCATTTCTAGGTATTGACTGGAAGATTTGGTCTTGCTACCGCTTGCTGCTTTTTGTAAGATGAGCTAAAATCACATTGCTAAAAATTGCTGCCCAGTTTGCAATTCAGATCCCTGCGGGTGAGGTTTGTGCCCCTGTTACTGCCACGCGTTTGCGAGGTTGGTATAAAAATTCTCGCTTTAGGATGTCAGCCCAAACAAATTTCTTGGCTATGTAAATGAAAAGCAAAGACAAATTATGTTGTAGACAAAATATGTGCTACAGGTGTTTGCAAACTCACTGTTTCAAAGTGATTTCATCAGCTTAATTTGACCATACACAAATACTATAGGGATCTAATACCGAGCTTTGCGCTGTTAGCATATGGAATAGAAATGTAAACTGCTTGGATTTGTCATAGACAGATGGTTCATTTTGTAGAATACCATCAGGATATATAAAAAATGAGAAATCCAGAAAGAGTTTGTACTAGGAGTCTGAGTTTTAGAGACTATGAATCTTTGTAGGATAATCAAAATGACAGTCAGTAATTCACACTTCTCTCCAATCACAGAGCTTTAAATGAGTTTTGCCTGTTTCGCTTGTGACTCTTTCCCTTCCTACGTATTGCTAACATTATTATTTACACTACTCTGTTGGATTAAAATTATTATTCATATGCAAGAGGGAACAGTTCCTCTGGTGGAGAGGTTGCGATAACGTCGGCGTGGTGATATACCTTCGTATTATGCTACAATTGGCGCGTGTTGCTTAGTGAAGCAAGAAAGCACCGAGCTGCGTGGAGTCTTAAATGTCAAGGTTGAAAGAACAAAGCTACCTCAAGAGCAATAATATATATTTTTTTTTAAAAAAAAGGCAGTTACCAGAATTGGTTTCTTTTAGTATATGTTGGAACTCTGGGGTTTCTGAGTCTGGATGATGTTTGTATTGACTCATCTTTTGATCAGCATAATATCCCAGCTAGACATCTGAAAGGCAATATTTTTCGGTCTTGACCTTGTAAACTTGCTAATTAATGATTCTGGTACAGACTTAAGAATTTGAGACATCTTTTCCCGATCTTACCGTCCTTATATTGAACATTTAATATGTTAGTGGTGCTGGGGAAACCTATGAGAAGCAAACAAGAGGGGAGTCTCTTAGAAGGGGTGGTGATCAGAAGGCAGCGGACAGAAACAGCAATAGTTTCCTGTGGTGAGAGACGTGTTAATTCTCTGAGGGYTTTTTTCCTATATAGAAGCTCATTTCTTACAATAGAGGAGCTAACGAAATTGCTATGTATGAGTTCTGCGGAGACTGAAAAGGGASAGATGATCCTCAATACAGTCATCTTACCTAAGTGGTTTGCAACTTAAAAAACCGAGAAACAGTATATAGCTGCAAAACCAATGGACCTTATAATATTTAGAATTTCCCTGCTGGGAGCAGGAGGTGCTTGCACAGGATGAGGTATTAATACTGGCACTAAACTTTAATTCTTACAGTTCGAGTCTCAAGAAAATGTCAGTATTGTTCTAGGCTTTTCCCGTACCAACAGAGCCATCAGCGCAAAGCAAACAGGGAAGTAAATGATCGATAAAGAGCCCGGGCAATGGTTTTTTATTTTCTTAACATTCTGTTACGATGCCTGATCATCTCCGGAAACCTTTCTTTGAAGCTACAAAAAGCTGCAGATAACTTCAATGAAATGGAAATTTGTTGAAACTCAGTTCCAGCAGATGGAAAAATGGACAGAAGAATTTAAAGCAACCGATCTATAAATGAGTTATGAAAAATCCCTTTAAAATATGCATTTTGCCAGGCTCTGCAGCCCTTGCATCCTGCAYTGTTGATTAGTCAGTACCGCACCATGACTGACAAAACATCACCTTCAAGCAAGAAATGAATTATCTGGTAAATAACAACAGCCCATTCGTTGGTAAAGTTGCTCTTAAAATCATGCAAAGGTCAAATTGGAATGTGCRTCCTTAGTTTTCTAGGAGGAAAATCCTGAAAACAAAATGATATTCCAAAATCTTAAGCTGATGCCCTTGCGGAAATGCCTTCAGTTTACCTGTATACTCACGTTCGCGGCAGAAACGGTGTTTTTCTCCCAACAGCAATCTGGGGTTTCAACCATCGTTCAGTTGTGCTGTTTATAAGAAGTCTTTARTACTCAGTACTGTAAAGCCTAGTTCCAAAATCAAGAAATGAATGTTAAGTTGGGAAATGTGAGCTAAAGGAAACGATAATCAGTCGAGGACCTGAATCGAGTTAGCAGAAGCTGTAGAGCAGAAGTCAGTAGTTCCCTGAGCTTGTTGAAATTCCGTCAGCCGCACCAGCTCCTTCAGTCGGTGGTGCAATGAGAGTTATTAACGTTGGGTACTAGGAGTAAAAACCGGTAACAGCAGTAGACTGTTAAAAATACAAAAGCACTATTGTCTTCTTTTCRCTCCAATGGAAAAAACCCAAAAATTGATACTCCGATTAAACCGGAGGACACCTGCCGCTGGTGGTAATAGAATTATGAAAATGATCCTTTTATTACATGCCATTCTGAAGGATCCAGGGTCTTTTTATAATTTTCATCATATTTGTCTTAACATTGCAGTATCTGAAAACCTTCCCTTTAAATAGTGAGATTTCTCTCCCGGGTTTGTTTCTTTTCTTCTTTTTAGAGGGCGATGTATATGCAGTGCCTCGTTTGGTTGAAGTCTCCAGGTTTTATTATCTCTTTATGATCTCTCTTTATTATCTCGGTTTTTAATAAGWATTAATTGTTAACTAAATATTTGTTAGAAAAAAAGATAGTTGAGAGACTGCCTAGCACAGAGGCAGAGGCAGTTGTAGAAGTGTTGTAGTATAAAATTACTCGTATAGAAGTTTCTTGCTGGCTAGGAGCACTAGTTGGAAAGGGGATAGCTGCCATGGAAATGAGTTTCAGGGTGATGCCATGGAAATGAGTTTCAGGGTGACTGGTGAGACTCACAAGGGTTTTGGCCAAGACTCCTGCTCGGAGCTTCTGGTGGACGGCGTCGGAGGTGTCCCGTGGCGTGGGGAAGCCCAAGTCACTGAACTGCACTTGAAGGGCAGCTGGTGGAAGAAAGGCATGATGTAGGCATGTAGAGAGGTCTACATTACCGGGGAAAGGCAATGCATTGAGAACTAGCTGGGGTTGTATAAACAGCAAGGTTTCCTGGCTAGACAAGCCGTGTTTCAGTAGCTCGGCTTAGAAATGAGYGTGTGATTACCTCTGACCGGGCCATTATTCACCGTGTAGCGCAAAGCCTCCTCGACAGATTGGTGATGTTGAAAAGCCTGAGAAAAGTCTTTGTGATTTCRTGTTTGATAAGAGCGTAACAAGCTCGACCTTCTTGTTCCCATSCGGTTGGGGTGGCTGTTCTGGTAGGAGAGAGTGGCTGATGCAGGCTCGGTGACGGCAGGCCGGCTGGTCTCGGTGACGAAGGTCGGGTCAAATTCTCTGTATTTAGGGGACTGACAYCCAGATTTTCTTGATGAATACAGACCTTTTGATATGTACTTTTTTCCACATGAATGGCAACCTGTTAGGTTTCTTTTCACACRGCTTTCAGAAAAAGGTATTTACAAAGACAGCATATAAATGAGTTAATTATGAAATATGTGCTGGCGTTTAGTGATAGCTAAATTTCCAGGGAACTTTTGTGTGGCAGAAAGAAAGCCCGAAGAAAGCTTGCTTCCCTGAACCCATTTCCTTAGAAACAGTTCTGAAAGCAGGTTTCTCTAACACTGAATTTATTAGGGCAAATTCAGCTGCCGGTGTCAGTGAGTTCTGAGGTTGCCAAGGGAGGGTGTGAAATCTCCGACCAGGAGATGGTCAGACCGGAGTGGACACGGCTCTGAGCAACCGGTATGAAGTTGACCCTGCTTTGAGTGGCSGGTTGGGCCCAAGACCTCCTAAAATCCCTTCCAACCTGAATTGTTTTATGATTTTATGTCCAAGAAGCATGGAAGAGATGTTATCACTGTGCTGAATGACTGTGTTCAAATGGACTAATTAGRCTGAGAAAATGTACGTGTGTTACTTTAGGCTGTTAGACTGCTGATAGCTGAGAAATAGGAGCTTGATTGCAGGAAAAAAATGCAAATATTAAAATAATGATGCAGAACAGGAGAAACATTTGGAAGCACCCCTTGGAGGAGCATTGTGGGAGATGGCATCCTAGTAGTAGAAGCAGACGACAACCTGAAAGACCTCATGGCCGTATTTGCCTTCTCCTGGAGGTTTCCTATGCTGGTTGTGTTGCTTGAAACCCCGTCTCCTTTCCGGGAGAGCCCGTTCCCTCCTGAGCACGCCTGTCTCCAGCAAAGCCAGCCAGCGATGCGAGTTCATAATTCCGCAGTTTGTGGCTTGGGTTGTTTCCCATCTTTTTCTCYCATATGTCTCCGTGCCTCATTGTGGCTTGTTTGAGGTGTCTGATCACTGGCTTTGACAGGTATGTGACCAAATGGTGATTAATGTCAGAGCATATTCACAAGGAGCAGAATGCATATTGATTTATGCTCTCAGGAAAAAAATTAAAAAGCATGCAYGGGAAAGTAATCAATTTTTTTGTTAGCAATGCGAAGGAAAGCTTTCCTGTCCAAATAATACAATACTACTACTTTGCTCCAGATAAGGATTCGCTCGAGTCTGGTGGGCCTGCGAGATGGTCTGTACATAATGCGACCTGATTTCCCCCCGAAGCGCGGTATGCTTCTTGCTGCAAAATTTTGTTTTTCTTGCTGCTTTTTTGCATATCACACGTAATTCCTGCTTCAGGTGGTGCGAACACCTGGGACTGTATGCGTGAACCAGCATGTAGGTGCGGGGCGGCCGTGCCGGGAGCGGGGCCAGGGCGAAGGATGGGGCCGGAGAGGGCTGGCCGGTGCTGCTGGATGCTACGGGCAGGGAGCCAAGGGACCACCTMCATCCCGCCTCAGAAGGAGGGATGTAGGGCAGGGAAACCAGGAGGCGGCCGGGGGACCGGGCAGGGAGCTGGGCCAGCAGCGACGGGGACGGAAAGGGATGCGCATCCGGTGGGATGGGGCGAGCTGCTGAGAACATGCGGAAGAAAGCTTAGCAGAAAAAATAAGTTGTCCTGCCGTTTTTGTAGAGGTGCCCTTAGGTGTGTGAGTTCAGGCGTGCCGAATCTCGCCGCCCCTCTGCTGGCAGCGGGTGCCTGGGAGCCTGTCTCCAAATGGTGCTTCTCATCTTCATCAGGGACCGCGCGGTGGTGGTGGTCTGCGTGGTGAGCCTCAGCGTGCTGAGTCTGATGCCAACCCACGCGTGTGTGTGTGTATAGATGTCGTGGGACTATCAGGATTTACAGGCCCTGCCTGCTCCGCTGGGCCTTCAAGACCCCGATGGGAAATTCGGTATCAGCTCTGCCGAATATGCCGAAAACAGGTCAGCGGTGATCTCGTGCCTAAGCCYGCTTCAAGCAGCRTGAGCGATTGCGCGAAGGTCTCCCCGGAGCTGCGGAGGAGATGKGGTCCTTAAATACTTGCCTAAATAGGGGCCTAATAAAATGAGTGCAGCGTTTCTCTGAAGGCAAGAGCTGTATATTAAAACATGCCCTGAGGTTAAAAAAAAAAAAAAAAAAAAATTATTTCTCATGGGTCTTTCAGATTATGTATGATTCCAGTGAATGAAAATACTAAAATGATGATACAGATTTTCTTCCCTTAGGTGATGTTTTATTTCTGTTGCTCTCATAGCCAATCATTAATTTTATATATCATTTTTACTAAACTCATTTTCCTCTAAGTGATATTTTAAATGCAGTTCCTTATTATGTAGTACATTGTGAAATCTCAAGAATTTTTTTTTCCCTCTCTGCAAGCACAGAAAAGGCTTTTATTTCCTCCAAATTGGGTGATTATTTTTCTGCTTGTGAAGATGAAAGGCTAGAAGTGCCGGGAGCGCGAGTCCYGTATTTCTCCGCGGGTCAGATATCACAGATATGAGCTCGTCCTGTGGCTCTGGCCACGGCTGGGAGGAGATTCGGGGGGACGGTGGCTGCGTCCTGGTGTCCCCTGAGCAGGCGGTAAGTTTGCTTCCTGGTGATGAACCATGGGCCATAGCCGTCTGGCTAACTAACCACGGTCTCTTCTGGACATGGGGAAAGTCCGATGAGATTTGGTCTGCTCCGTACTCATGAACATCCTCCAAGTATTCTAGGGAATGTCTTTTGCTAGAATAAACTTCTCTTTTGTTCAAGTTTCTTTGTATTAGGATATTTGGGGTTTTTACAGGGTCTTTGCAGTTGCTGGTATTTTCCCTAGCTCCACTTACCTCCTCCGGTTTCAGGATCTCCAGACACAGCAAGAGTTTTGTATATGAGACTTATTACAGCTGCGGTTTTCTTAAGAAGCTTTAGTTTGTTCAGCGTAAATCCGTCCTTCCCAACCAGCCAAGTCAACGGTGAAGGCAGTTGCAGTGGTGGAAGGAATATGCAGTACAGGTATTCATAGAAAAAAAAAGGTGGGAGCGGCGAGGTGGAAAGAAAAAGCAAAAGACAGTCTTGTTCCCTGAAAAGGTGCAAAAAACATTTCTGTAGCAAACTGCTGTTAGTCTCAAGAACATTGCACTATATCAAGAGCTTCACTATTGCAAGGTTCAGCAATTGTCACGGAAATTTATAACCTGCGTATGAGGAAACCATCGCAGATGTAAGATGGAACAAAGTACAGATACATAAATTTGGCTAACGCGCATCTGACTGGTTGCTGCTGGAATTGCAAAACACACTCCTTTGAAATAAAAAAAGTAGTCGGGAAGAAGAAATACGGCTAACATTAGTCTCACACGACAAATGCAGTGACATCACCTTTATAACACAATTGCTTTTTATTTCACTTTAAGAGACTTTGGATTGTCTGCCAATAGGAAAAATGAGATTTTAGGAAAAAAATTGTGAAGAATGCTGTGATTAATCTTGAGGCAAATCTCAGCCTTTTCTGAAGAAGTTTCTATTAAGCAGGATCCTAATTTTATCCTTTCCACGTTTTCCACATTTTCCCTTAGGATATGGTCAGAAATTCTGAGTGTTAAAGTTTATGTCAATCTCTTGTTTTTCTTGCTAAAAGGAGCAAACAGAACTGCCCATGATGGATTAACTTTTATTATATTCTTCAGGTGTCACAGTGAATGTGAATTCCATTTAAGTAGCGCAGTCAGAGACCTATATTTATTATATAATTGATAAGAAATATAGCGCAGGAAGCCTAGACAATGAAAGCAACTTCTATAGGAAATATTTTACTAAAAGGCAACTATATGGGTAATACACCGGCTGCAGAAAATTGAGTTGCAAATTAAATAGGGAAAAAAATACTTCTTCTCATATAACAAAATTCTGTTTATTTTTTATTAGAAGTTGCAAGGCCCTGGCATAATTTGTTTGTAGACGATAGAGTAATAGACAAAAAACGTCGCCCCTGTGCAAGGTTGCTCTGCCGCAGCACCCTGCGGAGGAGGGCGGCTTGCATCTCCCCCCCGGGCACCTTCCTGGGAGCTGGAGGTCTTCTCGTAGTGACCCCCCGGGGAAGCGTTACTGCTGAGTGCCAGCTGGTTTCTCCGTTCCTTGTACATCTAAGAAACCCGTTGCCAGATGGATTTCTGTTTTCTTGGGTATTGTGACCACGGAGAGGGTAGATTTACCCGTGGTCCTTTACAATTTGTACATTACCTTTGCTGGCCCTGGGGATTGCAGCTCTTCCCCCTCTCTGTCCAACAACCGCACGTGGTAGGAAAATCCACGGCAATTAAAGTTAGCACAAAAAGATATGATTTAAACTGTCATATAGCCCATGCTGTTACAGTTTTATCTTTGCAAACTGCAAACATGACCAGTGACTTATTGCAAAACCAAACTGCACATCCGACTGATTTTTTTCTGTTCCTCTCACTCTTTCCAGCATGTCTATGCGCAGGCTGCCTCCTCTACGCACAGCTCTCCCTGGGCACCTTAGAGCTTTCTCCTGAATGTGAACGCTTACTGTATTTTAAAGTAGTTCCTTCCTTTGTGCTGTAATTTAAATATTTATCCTAGACTTAGAGAAATTAGGGCAAAACCCTGAAATGAGGAAAAGAAAGAGGAAAAAGCCCTCAAACCCCTGACAAGTTGCCAAGGCAACTTCAGAAAGACGTCTTCCAAGGCAGAGGAGTCTCGAATTAAACAGCAGGGATCAGGAGAGCCGCTGCAGGCTGGGGAGGAGGCAGAGCCCCTGTGCTGAGCTAGTGTAAGATCCAACTTCTTGTAATTAATTCAAATCGACTGTAAATGAAATAAATGTTGTGGGAAACTTGGAATATTTTCTACCCCAGAGTTAGTTTCAGCCTCTTTGAAATAAAGACTCTTGCCCCATTTTTCAAGGCTAGTTTCAAAAACCAGCTTTCCCCCCCTGCCTCATGTATATCAATGCTCTATTCTGTATGTAGTACTATAAAACGTGGAAGATAGTAGGGTTTCTAATAAAGTCTTTGAAGCTCTGTGCAAAACCTCTGTCTCTGGCATGCGAGGATACCGATCACTTACTCGATGATTATTTCTAACAATGGTCAACCAACCAGATTAAGAAATGCAGATCAAAAGGGTGATTCTCAAATATTTATTATAATAAGCTGAACAAGCAGCAGGCTGTAATTCACATGATGGAATGAAATCCTTGCTAAATCATCACATCATAAAGAAAATTGCTTTTTTAATTTAATATTTCTCTTTTGGCTGTTCCTATAGAGACATGCTAATTTAGGAGCTTAATTTATTATCCGGAAGAATATTACGCTAGATACAAGTTGTCCCCAAATCGCTTTCTGCTGAAACCAAAGCCTCACATAAGCTGGGCATGCAAGAAGAGTGCAAATTGCTTCCATCATTATTGCCTAATGGGAAGGCAGGTAATGGCTCATCATCCCGCTGGCACTAAAGGGGTGGATAATGATGCTCTTTGCTGCTAGTTTGGTCACCAAAATGCTGTAAACTCAGCAGTGAGATAGCAGCAGCCTTTTTACTAGAGATAGAGCATGGCAGTGTGGCTCTAACCCTTGTCACGTGGGAAAATACTGGTCCCATGGAAGAGCTCACCCATCGCGTGCTGAAAATGGACAGTAACCAGTGCGTGGCTCCCCGGCGTTGCATGGCCCCGCTCGCGTCTTGGCGCTCCCGAACAGGACCTCAGTTCCCGCGGCCACGGTCCGGCTGTCCTGGGACAGCCATGGATGATGATCTGCATCTGATGCTCAGCACTTGGCCGTGCTGATGAGCATGGGTTAAATGACCTTGTTTGTAGCATGTGATTTTGTTCTGCGCATCAGCCTAAATCAGACGTGACTGTGTATTACTAAATGATGCGTATGACAAAGTATGGGAATGAGTGGCTGGTAATTCAGTCTGGTTCTAACGGAGATGTGTCTCGATTAAGTTTTTTTCTTTATGTACTTTAAATGTCATTTATGCAGAGCATAAACTACGTAACAGGTTATACAGCAGAAGAACAAGGGATGCTCTGCTGCCCTCCAACTGGTGCTTTAGCCACGGCGGCGGTCGCTGTCTGCTGGTCTCCAGGGCAGTGAGGAAGCTCTGAAAGATTAGCAGCACTCACCGAAAAGCCCTTTTCATGTATCTCTTTCACATGACATTTGATTTTATACGTAGATTATCGGGAAAGACTGTTGATTCCTTGGTGCCATGTCGGTATTTGGTTGTGTTCTTACGCGTAAAGGTTGTAGGCAGGGAAATGTCAAGGAGGCACTAGCACATTCAGGTAAATTGGCTTCACTTTTAATCACTCTGCAGTTTTACAGAAACTCATTCAGCAGTCTGGCTTATGAATTTTCAGACACGTCAGGTGAGCAGATCAGCGTGGGTCTGTTTCATGCAATCTGCTACAATTTTCACACTTTAATGCTGCACAGTGAGTCCTTATTGCATCGTACGTCCTGGTAAAATCCCTGACGCAGTCTGTCTTTCTGACAGCCCGATCTCATGTCCTCGGTCTCTCTTGCTTCTTACCCGCTTCGGGAACCACCTGGGAGCGAAGGTCTGTAGTAGGACTGACATTAAATTAGACAATGATAAATGCTTGTAGTGCTTTCTAAAATTTCCTGGTTTTCCCCCCTTTTATTTCATCCTCCACACGTGCACCTTGGTTTGGTGTGGGAAGCGCTGTTTTACTGCTTAAAGAAAGGAGGCATTTCTACCGCAGGGAGGTTTGAAGATGAACCTGCAGATCATCGTCTCATTGCTTTACCACTACCAGTTCCTTTCTGGTGTTCACAATTAATTTCCCTTTGTAATAACACATTTTGTTTAATTTTCTGCAGTTTTGCTTGGTGCACAGCCTACAGAGGAGTTTTTGCACAGAGTTTTGTGCTCTTTGGGCAGGTGCTTTCAGGGTATTAGCAGTGTTTCTTAGGGCAAATTAGGCGCTTTAATATGCTAAAGACTTTGGTCTGCCCCAAAGATAAATGGCTGTTGGGCAGTGGCAACCTGCAGAAGCTTTTTCCAGCGTGCAGTTTTAAAACTTACTATATGTATTTTATCCTGAACGACAAAGTAGCAGGGAGAAGGATGGAGTTGTACATACAGCTGGTTCAGAAATATTTTGATGATGAAAATTTTCCTCCAAATTGTGCTTCCATTTCACAAAGATTTCTGAATTTAACTCTTTAATTTCAAGTTGAGACAAAAAATATTTTGGAATCGCAGACATAGCCTTGCTGAATTTATCATTTTGATAAGGTTAAGTAAATCCACATGACTCAATTTCGTTACGTGGTATGATATAATGACAGAGAGAAACACAGACTGTCAGTCTGGTGGACATAATGATCATGTCTCACATTCCTCCTGAAGAACTGATACATTACAACCGAGTGCTTTGATTTCCTATGAATTGGATTTTGTGGCAGAATCCTGTTGTGACTGACTTCTCATCTCAGCACAGTTGCAGGCAAGGAGGAGAGAGAGGGCAAGTGGTGTGCAGGAACTGCACGGACTGTGTGCCCCCAGTTTTATGGTTTTTTTCTTCTTCTTTTTATGGTGCACTCTTTCTAATACACTTCACAAAATCTACTTACGTGTATTGCCATCATAGCTTCTGCCCCGATCAGGAGAAAGGAAATGGGAAAACACAGTATTTCCCAGAATTTTCACATTGTTCTTTTACGAAGTGGGAGGGTTACAAGGAGTAATAAAGCATCTTCAAACAGAATGGCAGATTTTGGCAATAAGCACTTCTCATGTGCCTTCAAACCGCAGATGAGCCCTTTCTTATGAATTGTGTAGCTGCTGTGTGTGTGTACGTGTGCGCGCACATTGCTTTAGATCAAATGTACGTGCGGTATTTCACAACGTGATGCAGACTTAATTGAACAACCGAGCACAGGAGGAGTGCGATTGATTTTCTGTAATCTAAAGATTCAGGGCAATGGTTAGAGAAGCAGTGCGATCTTTGCCGTAGGAAGGATTACTCAATCTATATCAGACTGATATGAAAAAGCAGCAGTTAAGCAGCACTGAATACAAGCTCAGTGCACAACCACTGTAATCACTGGGAGTTAAATATTCTTGATGATTTCTATAAGTCTGTAAATCTAGAAAGATTCTGTAAATCTAGAGGAAAACTAGGGAAAAAGTTTGTGATGATTTAAAAAGATAGACTCTGATGAGGTTTTCGTTCAAATGGATAGCTGCTTTCCAGTTTAAGCAGGATAGGTCCCCCACACTGGTAAAGTGATTGGATGATATACTTAGTTCAGCATACGAAGTTCCATGGCACGATGTGACCGGTGTTTCTTTTAAGAGCTTGCAAGTGAACTAACTTGGGATGGAGGCTTAAAATGACACTGATTTTGTCTGTCAGGAAAGTTATTGATGATGAGTGGAGTAAAGGAAGAAGTGAGAGTGAGTAGAGATGAAAAGTGATTTAGAGTTGTAGGGAAAATAGTAGTATGAGAACTGGAGAGCGCGATCAGGATGAGGCATCACACGACAGAAAGCACAAACAAAACTGGGCAAAGATGACTAAATAACCTCAGTTTTTGCGAACCACCCTGGTGGGTTTTGTTTTCTAGACTGCTGGGCGATTTTCCTGCTCTCCTCCGGACTCTTTCCATGTCCGCAGTTGTGTGGAAGCCCAGTGCCAAACGGTGGCCACAGTAGCCCACGGTGGGATTTGACACTGATGCTGAGAGTGGAGCAGCAGGCACCTGCTGCTGAGCTCTACTTCTGCATCCCAGTATGATGATCATCTTCTCCGTAACACGAGGACACCGTTGACTTGTGGTCAAAATGTCATCTACTGTGGCCTCTGTGGAACAGGTACCTAGCCTGTATTTTTTCAGCTCATTATTCCTGCCTGCTGGAGGTACCTTGCAGTTGTTGTTATTGAATTTTCTTTTCTTAAGATTGGTGCTCCAGTCTGCCAAGATCCTTTGAATTGCAGTCTTCACCCCCAGAGCACGTGCATCCGCCTCGTGGGTTGGCACGATGCAGAAATTCAGTGCGTGTGGTCTCTGGCCTGGCACTTAGTCTGGATTTTGTTACAGTGAGTGTGGGAGAGACCCGTGATGGATCCCACTTGATGCCAAGTGAGTGATTTGGATCACTACAACTGAAATTAGCTTCTTTGCGATGCTGTTATTACCATCTTCTGTATTTCAGTAGACCCATTAGTGCATTCTAAAAATAATTAAAGATATTTATCCTTACTTTTCTGCTGTAATTTCTACTATAATTCTATTTCAGCAATGCTTTTATAATTTTCGTTTAGTTATATTTAAATAGTATTGGGGAAAATACTGTGCTCAGGCCGTCATAAATGACTTTACAACACTGCACCCATGAACTATAATATTTTTCTGTCTTGCCAAACCATTTAAAGCTGCTGTATTTTATTAGCATGGATTAAAAAAAATTGCCCCTGCTGGTAAAATTTTTTGTATCCTTTAACTCGTCTTAAAATCACACTTTGATCTCTTTTTTTTCCGTCGGCATCATAAAAATGATGTTTTCTTTGGAAGTAATTACATATTGACTGCTGGTGTGCACTCGCTGCTGAACTGTATATTGAGAAAGATACAGAGTTTTATTGGAAGTGGTGAAAGTAAGTGCAAAAAGCTTGATGGAAATACGGCTATGTACAGCTAGCTTCTACAGGTAGACTTTGTTTTAGGATTAGGAAAAAAGTAACTCTTCATTTATTTTTCTGAACTACACACAGAGAATAGAGTATTGCTTTGCAGAAAGGTTGTATTTAGTGTCCTGAAAATTTCCCTTTGAGTTGAGTAGGTAGCAATTATCAAAAAAACCACAAGCACCTGTGTTTCTATAAACTAAGTGTTTTCATTTTAACCTTTTCCAATCCATTCTGGTCCTTCATGTTTAAGTAGTATTTTCTTTAGACATTTCTTCTGCTGGCATACGGTCAGGATAAGGCCAGATGTGTACAGCATGAGGTTACCTGCCTGATAGGTTTCTTTGCAATTGCAGAATAGCAGGAACCTCTTTGCTTAAGGAAAAGTCTTTATTTCTAGATACGATTACAGCAATAGAGTATATGTTATATCCTAGATACCTGCTCAGCTGGAGCTTCTAAATCCACCGGTGGATTACAAAGACAGGCCAGGGTGGGTCATGTTTCGTCATGGTAGTGAAGGCCAGAGCCTTCCACTAAAGCCATGGATTTTCATGGTTTTGGATTACATAAACAAAACTACATAGTGTTTGAGATGTGAGGTTGTCCCATTAGCTTTTTCCTAAAGCCTAGCCTTTCAAGATACAGTCCTGGACCAGGCTCCTAGGGCAAGGTCTGTACCAACCCTTTGGCACAGCAACGTTTCCAGCCTCGCGGAGAGCAGACCACGTTGACAGCAGAGGTTCTCAGAGAGGTCCCATGCATTTTGCCTTAAATATTTAAAGGATAATCCGAAACGAGGTATTTTTGCAGACTTCTGTTGCATTTTTGGTTGATTGGGATGAATGCTAGCTGTAAGTTGCCAGAGAGACTTCTGCTGAGGATGGTGCACAAGTACGTGTGGACGCGAGGAGCAGCCCAGCTGAAGCTCTCCTGCACTGCAGTTTGTTTAGCAGCTCTATCAGCCGCTGTTGAAAGTGCTCCGGTATGTTAATATTCCAGCTATTAAACCATTAAAGTGTACCGGTGAGTTAATTACCATTATAGGTTACTTTCAAAACCTGCCAGCGATGGTCTCCGGGGGGGCTGCGTTTCAAGGAGGCCCTTCTGTAGCATCCTCTCCCGCGGGGGAGCTTCTCGGCTGAGCTATCAGCGGGCAGAATTGACTGTTGTTAGCGCTGCTCTAAATTGACGGCTCTGAGAATAGCTCTGGTGCCAGGTGCTTGCAAAACAGAGATGCTGGAGATGAAATCTGAATAACCAATTTTAGCTGATGTTAAGGTTTGAGCTTGGCGGAATCCTTAAGCACACATTGCTTCTAGCTAATTTAAGCACGATTGTCTCATGCGGCCGGCGGTGATGAACGCTGTGTCAGCAGCGCGGGAGCGTTGCACTTCCAAATGCACTGACTCCAAATGGTGCAAAAACAATTCGGGATGCTGCTGCGGAGGGATGCCAGCTCTACCTGCTTCACGTGCTCTCTGCTTGGCAGCCTGCCGTGCCTCCCGCCTGCCCCGGGTTTGTGCGAGAAATGTGGGATGTGGAGAGACTGACCCTGGGTCTTCCCAAAACCCAGTCCAGATGAAACCTGAATATATTTCCTTGATGAGCACCATACTCTGCTGCATAAGAAACTTCTATTTATGGAAGGTTCGAGAGCAAAACTCAAGAACTTCTGGTTTTCATAAAAGCCCAGTGAAATATGTTCGTACAGAGGCTAAAAAATGAGTCTTGTATAGGTGCGATAATTCATCAAGTGGTAACTAAAAAAGAGAATATGCATCAAATATCACAATATATTTAAATTAACAGGCAAGTCTTTTTACCTAATTGATTAATTATGACGTGGCAGGCTGCGTTGGGGATATTAATTATAGAGAAGGAAAGGCAGAAGTGAAATAGTGCAGCCATTGCAACGCTATTAATTGTTTGCCATCTGTCTTTGGAAACGAAGGAGAAACAAAAGAGATCGGATTTCTTGGAATAAAGGACGAGAGCTCAAAAGTGGGTTGTTAATATCAGAAATAATCATTAAAATTTTGAGGTTCCCTAAAGTTCATGAAATGCACTCTTGCTAATAAGGAAGAGTAAAGTGATTAGAGGCAGCTACAAGTGATAAAGAAGTTATTCTGTAAGAGATCAGCAGGTGATGGAGAATTCCCTGGAGGCTGTATTG
The DNA here is from genome assembly GCA_003342895.1 of Casuarius casuarius. Classification (NCBI taxonomy): domain Eukaryota; kingdom Metazoa; phylum Chordata; class Aves; order Casuariiformes; family Casuariidae; genus Casuarius; species Casuarius casuarius. The sequence goes on along the minus strand of PTFA01000061.1, from coordinate 1,340,410 downwards.
TCAGTGCAACTTTATTATTCTTGTTAACTTCGGGAGTCCTTTATAGGGAAACTTGGTGAAACTCTGCAAGGGGTGGTGAGCAGTGTTGGCTTTGTGAACTGCTCCGCTGTTGGCAAATCACGCAAAGGAAAAAAAGACGAGACTTGTTGCCTGTACGGCTCCACAGTCAGATAGCCCCACTGACAGAGATTATAATTGGTTCCATTAATTTAAATGATGTATCCTAGAAAGTGAAACTTTATTTAATCTGACAACTGGGGGGGGGCAAAAAAATGACTATAACAAAACTGTGTTTAATCTTTTCTTTAGTCATCACGGCATAGGGAGTAGATGAGCTGCCCAGTCCAGCTTCCCTTTGCTCCAGTAGGACTGTCCTAGTCGTAGCAAAGGGCACCGTAGCACCAGGTCCGTAGATAGGTGCAAGATCTGAGAGTAACACGGTGAAGAGGACTGCAGTATTAAGAATGAAAATTTTGCGCTTTATTTTCTTCTTGCCAAAAAGGCTGGGAAAAAATGCAGTGAATTTAAGACGCTTTTTCTTTTAGGTCAAATATTTTGCAAAAAATCCTCTACTGATATAATGCTGAGGAACAAGACAGCAGCTTCAGTGTATATGCTTGCAAATCAAAAAAATCATTGTAGTAAAAAGTAGACTGCAGCAGTATAACTTCTTCACAAATATGTTTGTTCACATGCTGTAAGAATAAGCTTTTTTAAATAATGCAAAGCTACTCAGCAAGATATTTAACAACCACGCACCAAGGTGCAGTTTTGATGAAGTGATTTTGGGGGTACTCCTGCTCTTTTACTATCCCTGAGGACTAAATTTGTAAAAGTGGCTTCTAGTTTGGAGTTTCCAAATGTGTACTTAATTCCAAATTACGTACTTACTCATAAGAGCTAATGGGAATCTCTGTAATTCTTGGTTACGGGCATCCAGCATTTCAGCTGGCGTTAGATCCCTTATTGGCTTTTAGGTCCCTGGGCTAATTTTTCAAGGCTGGTCAGAACGCCCAAGCAAAGCCCTAGCCATCACCTTGGAAACTCCTGAGTGCGAAATAAATCTTCCAGCTATGGAGACTTACAAGCAACAGATCTTCAGACGTTTTTCTTTCTGTTTTTCCACCAGACCTTTGATATCGTTCCCGCTCTTGCTCTTCAGTCAGTCTTTGCAATGCAGATTGTGCTTTCTAATACTGAGGCAGCTCACGCAATCCCAGCTCCTCGTCCACATGGTTTTTATTCCAGCGTTGGGTGAGTGTTTTGCATCATGTGGCGGTGAAGAGCCATAAAAACCCTGGCCAATTCAAGGAAGAAAACTAAAATGTGAATTTCTAAAAACGTCTGTGGATTTTTACTGGCTAATTATGTCTGCACACTTAGCAGAGACTTGCTTAGCAAAATGTCTTAAACCTATATTGCAGGTGTTTTACTGGTGTTTTTATGTGGATTGTATATACCCACTGCTTAGTAACATAGTGAGGAAACTAAAGAGCATCCAAAATGACTAGATTGAACTCCTGTGTTCCCAAAATTCTCTTTATCTGTGATGTAATTCCCGGTTTCCTAATTTCATGACAAAACCATTGATGCTATGAGTAAAAAATTGCAAGTGAACAGCACAACTCTATGGTGGTTGGAGAAACTAGGAGAAAAATTGGAACAACAGGAGAACTTAAAAACAAAACAGCAAGGAAGCCGCAGAGATGCCGATGTGCTCCCCACCTGTATTAATTTACAAATTGGTTGTTAGCCTCTGACCGACTATTTCCCAGTGACTGCCAGAGCATCAAAGTCAGAAAATGATTTTTTTTAAGGTATGAAAAGAGATGCAAGACATTTAATCTTCCAAAAGTGTGCTCAGGGAAAGACCACATTCCCCGGCAAGCGTAGGTCACCTGCATGTCGGTGACATCAATCGTGCTGGGCTAATTTGTCCATTAGAATTTGTCGCTTTGCCTTTCTTACATTCAAAATACTTGCCTAAAGTTCTTAAGCGCATCCTCTCGGTGTAGGACCTAGTTTTTTGCCCCTTCATCTAGGTAGTACCATGAGGTCAAGGTTTTAAGGCTGAAATTCTCTTGTTTCCAACCATGTTAGCCTGAAAGGACCAAATGAGTTTGCTGCTTGTGAACCTCTTTGTCTGGAAAATGCAATTTTGCGTTGACACAGAAAAGGTGTCTTCAAAACATGGTATTAATTACTCAGAGGATAAAGCATCCCTTACTGTCACCAAACCCAGAAGGCCTTTCTGTAGCCCACTGCCTTAGTGAGCACGGGGAGAAGTGCGCTGTCCCTTGTTTGCATGTAGGGGAGGCTCCCGAAAATGAGGATCCCTACGGTTGCGTCAAGGGCTCCGATGCATATCGTTACTTTGCCTTTCTTGCTTCATCCCTTTGATCTAAATCTCTGCATTCAGGAAAGGAAATGTAACTTATGCAAACTGATACATACATGCTGCTGTTTGAAAAGAAATAAAACGACTGCATGATGATGTCCTTGCTCTCCACGAGGAGAGCGCCGGAGGAGATCACGCTGTGTTGCAGTATACTCTGTAGCAGTCAATTCTCTCAACTTGCTATGAAATTTTCACAGAGGCAACACAGGACAAGCAGAAGACAGGCAATTTACACTGGCTATTTTACTTATCATAATTTCAATCAAAACATAGGTTACCCTAAAACCAGAATTGTCTTTTGAACATTGCAATGCATTGAAATGACTTCAGGCTTTTACTGTATTTCATTTGTAAACAGTTTTGCTGCATTTAATGTGGTCCCAATAAGTGGTTTGCTCGGTGTATGTGTATGCACATGCAAGTTTGGTGACCTTTTTTGTTATGGTTGTGTTCAGTATTACAGCAAATGGCACAGTTCAAAAGTGACTGGAAAGCACAGTCTGCAGTTTCTCTCTCCAGTGGGTGAAGAGGAATTTTTCATTTCATACATCATTTACGACTAGCTGCAGTGATTCCACCAAGTCAGTACGTATCCCTCAGACAAAGTTACGGCAAGTAAACAGATTTTGAAGTTCGCTATTGTTCTCGTTGTGTACGTTTGTTATTTTAGTTTACTACCTCTCACCACATTGCCAGGAATACCTTTTGGCAGCTGAATATAGAGTTCGACTGATTTCATTTCCAAACTCGGCTGGAGGGTAACCGCATAATTTCATCTTTTTTCAGTTGCACGTGTACGTATTTGCTAGTCCGTCTTTAAAAGATGGGCTTCCCTTTCCTCTCCTGTCGCCTAGTAAGGCGGTAATGGCCCACGGCCTCAAAACCTGTCCCGCGTAATGAAAAGGAGCATCAGTGAAGGCCACCGGCGGCAGCTTCTCGGAGCAGCTCGTCTCGCTGGGGCTCAGCAGGTTCCTCCAGGTCAGGGCACGTGGCAGAGGCAGGTGGGTCACCCCTTCCAAATCCTCCCTTCTCTCCAACTTTTTTTCTCTCTAACTTTTTTCAGAAGTAATCTAAACCACGTATGAAAGCATTGCATTACGTGAGAAGGTGGAAGGACCTTCCTAGGCTTATGTTCCCAAGTGCGTACTAATCTTCTTTCATTTCACATTCTCCCTTTCCCTGGAGGGACACTGGTTCCTTCCCTGTGCCCCTTGGAGCACGGGAAGTTACAAGACAGCAGTGTCACTAAAGGTTTTACAGTCTTTATTTTCCTGGGTTTAGAGGCAAGGAGAACTTGAAAAAACTCCTGGCTTTACTTGTGATGAAATTTTCTTCAAAAGCTGTTCATCTTTCTTATAAATTCCCACTTCAGATTTGTTTAGCAACTGTTTATTTTGTCCTACTAGCAAGCTTTCAGGGAATGCTGTCTTTAGGCATTGAAAAATAGGTACTTTAATTTTTCACTACTATTATTTTACATGTTGGTGTAGCAGAGCCTGAAGGCCATCTATGCTTGGGGGGTTCTTTTTAGGAGATTTCAATATATTTGTAAAGATACAATACTGGACAATCCGTCTTCATCCCTTCCCTTTGCAAAATGAGACTGGGCCTCTTCCACAAGAGCAGGTCTCTCTTAAAATTTTCCCTTGACAGGTAGCAAGAGCAAGTAGTGCCTGTGTCTCTGTGTCTCCCGACTGCTTTTGCTCGGTAGAGGTTGAAAGAAAAGTATCGATAATTCTGAACTTCAAAGCAATTCCAGTTCAGTTCCATGAAAGGGGCAAATTTACTTCTACGTGTTTGTTTTCATAAAATGTGTATTCCTTCTTAAGTCATGAACAGTTTGTTCACTACCAGAAACAGAGAAACCCGAGGAACGTATTTGCACCCATGGCGTTTCGAAGCCATAAAGCGTGCTTCGCCGTTGCAGGCGACGCTACTAGGGTTTCTGCAAATGCAGCAATAGCTGCTGTGGTCAAGAGGAGCATTTTTACTCCGTCTCTTGTTAATGAAAGCTTGCCTCATTAAACAGCTTCCTCTTCACGTGACTGTCCGGTGCTGCCGCACGGCTGCCCCGTTCCCGCGCCGGCGCTGCCTTTCCCGCGCCGCTCTCGGTGCCGTCCCTTCCCTTTTCCCGCTAGCGGCAGATCCGTCTCGCGGCTTTAAAATGCAGCAGCACCGTTATTAACTCAGATCTGACTCCGTTTAACACATCTAGACACCATGCGCTTTCAAATTACACTGATTTTAATAAGTAAGCCAATTTTCAACTTTTCTTTCATCAGATTTAATTTGAACTTTAACTTCAGTCATTTAAAACTTGATCATTAGTTTCGGCGTAAGCCTGTTAGAGTGGGTAGTAATTATATCTCTATAGTGTAATCCTGACAGGCTTTTAAGACACTTTTCCAGTTTCTCAACTTTAATTAAAGAATTAATTTAAAACTCTCGAAGAGACTGTTATTTTTGAAGGATGATCTGATATTTTGAGCCTTCTCCACACAAGCAATAAGTTATTTGAAGGGAAAACTTTTGCGGGTAAGCAAGGAAGCAAAGCGGATTTAAACACAGTTCAGAAATGAAGAGAAATTACAAGGAGTTTGGTCTAAGCGCAGGGAAATTGTTAGCCTGATTGCTTTTCTTTTGTGCAGCTGCGAAGTGCAATAAAAGTGGGAACACAGCAAAGATTAATGATTTTTTGGGGTGAGCTTTCTTGTAGAAGTGGATGAGTCTTTGGACAGAGACTCATTCATATTTTTGTCTGAGGAGAACTTTGCTGGGAAAAAAACAGGATAACTACAGCGGAGACAGAAATCAATACAGCTGTAACACACGGCGAATGCTGTAAGCTTGGCTTTAGTAATATTTTGAATTCAGTATGCAATAAAGGCCACGTCTCGTTTGAGCCGAGCTGGGATGGGAGCACGTGCAGAGGTGCCCACGCTGCCGCAGGCACCCGCCGCCGCTCTCGTGTAAACAGGACAATTTAAAAAGGGCAAACATTGATTGCAGTAGGATGGTATGGTTGGGGTGTGTTTGTGTGTATACATAGACATATATACATATATTTGCATATCATTGAATCACAGAATGGTTGAGGTTGGAGGGACCTCTGGAGATCACCTAGTCCAACCCCGCTGCTCAAGCAGGGTCATATATATATAAGTATAAGTATATATACATATATATATATCAATCACACTAATTATCAATATTTGACTATATTATCTTACTGTTTTTCTGTCTTCACAATAATTGTTCAAATTAATCTGAAGCCCCAGAAGTTTGCAGAAGGGTCAGAGTGAAGCTGCATAGAAAATGCTAAAGCCATGCCCACAGACTGGTAAATAAGACGTAGGGCCTCAGGATCTACACAGAAATTCGGGAAGGGGTTAGAACATTTTGGAGCAGGAGAGCAGAGCAAATAAATCACAAGATTGCAGTAGTTCATTGTTTCCATGATTCTTCAACCCTGGCAGCACTCAAAACACTGCATTAAAACTGGGATGATAATGATGTGTACAGCAGACTGCATTATTTATTCACAGCAAACCCAGACTTATTTATTCAGTTCATAACCATTAATTCGCAATCATTCCAAGATATAACCAGAATTAATGTTAAAGTGAAATTTGCAGCCTGCATAAGAAAACACATTCATTGCTGTGGGTCAATGGAAGGTTTCTCAATGAACAAATAATTTTCAGCTGCTAAATAAATCTTAGAAGCAGAATTTAAGAATAAATCCACGCTGATTCTAATGCAAGAATAAGGATTTTAAGATAATACATGTTCTTCACAAAACACTATGCTTCTATTTGAGAAGAAATGAGATTATGATATAGAAAAGTAAAATCAATAAACATTGTGATAGCATTTGTTCAGAGGTGTCAAAACTTGGGCAATTTTGAAATAGACCTCACTCATAAGGACTGGCCTGTCAGTTCTGTGGGATATGTGAATAGCAACATATTAGCTGCAAAAAAATCTTTTATTAATCTACTAACTCTTTCACAGGAAAAAAAACCAAGAAAGTCTCAGTGTTCAGATTTGTGTTCCCTTTGGATGGGGAACAGTGAATCCCTCAGAACTGGGAGAATTTGTCTAATGAAATTATTTCCTCTCTTCTCTTGCAAAGGCTAGACTGGAGGAAATTTAATGAATAGAAAACTTTTCCAAAACTTTCTGGAAAAAAAGAAGTTTTTTTCACATGTTTGTTAGGGAAGCCATCTGTCAAAATATATTTTATTCATCTTTCAGCCACGTTAGAAATGCAGATGTAAAAGGATTCTTGGTCCATTGGATTTTAACAAATCTGAGAATTCAGGAAAGCGCTGAATGAAGAAGAATGAAGTGAATATTACCAGATTAGATCTTTGTCTTCCCATTCTACTGCCTTGAAAAGAAGGCCCCATTCTCCTTTATTTCCTATGGTCTTCTATTCTACTCTGCAAATACAGTAAGTAGAAGTCTTACTTTATCTTTAGGCTTGAAAATTTGGTTCCTGGAACATTACAGATTATCAGAGTGATTTTAGGCTGTTTATCTCCATTTGGTCTTAAAATGATTATATAATATTTAGGCTTTTGGGGACATGATGGAACTGACACAGGGCCCTCCTGCTGCAGTGGATGACACAGGTTAGCAATACTTCATATTCATAGAAGAAAAGAGAGCATTTATTTCTTGCTTTAATCTATACAAATTTATCATGTCGTTATCTTTGGGAAGCTGGTGTTTTGTCAGCCTATGTGATAAAACAGATGAGAAATAGATTTCCTTTTCATATCATATTGAACACCTTCATTATGTCCCCTAACTCTCCTCTCTCCAAAGTCCTATATTTAATCTTAGCTTTCGCAATTTTTCCTAGTGAATAATAGGCAGACCAGTATTATTCGTAAGAAATCACTAAACAGTCTTTGTATAAATTATTTTAAAGGCTCTCATATGTGATAATTAGTTAGACTGAGAACTGCAGATTGGCAGCAGCATTTCATGGATAACTCAACTACCTCATCACTGGCAAAGTTTATGCCAACATATTTTTGTCCATATCACATCTCAAAAAACAGAATGGGGCTATGAGTTTCTTTTTGATAGGTTTGTGGCTGATGACTGCATTTGATATTAATCATATTTAAAATTAAAGGTGAAAAGAAAATTGAGGGCTCATTTTCATGAAGTCACACAGCTGTTGCAGGGTGAAGCTTTATATACAGTCTATTCCTGCGGGTTTGGAAAACATCATGGTACAGAACTTGCTAACCTATTTGAACAGGATCAACCCTAGAGTATTTAAATCAGCACGTGCAAGTAAAGTCAATTAGAAGAAATAAATTATGTAACTTTTCCGGTAATGTTCGTTCGCAGTAAAGCGTGCATTGTTCTGGTAAGGCGAAGCCGATACGCTGTAATGCAAAGTGTCAGAAACACTGAAGAGAGTGAATTATTCCGGATACTTGTCATCAGTTTGTACGGTGGCTGTTCAAGATATAATTTACACGTCCTATTCTCTGCATTGACTTGTTAGGAGGAAAATTGTAATCACGAAGAAGCCACAGTTTCTGTTCTCTGAAAAGAAAATTAATCAAGTAAAATCTTGATTGCTTAAGTGAGTAACAGCTTTTCTTAATATCTGGAACAATGAAGAATACAGGTTTGGAGCTGTTTTACTGTTTTAAATTAATAACTTCACATCTGCTTAAAAAGATAACACTGTCCTGAATAAAGCGTGACTTTCTAGCTTTGTATAATGACTCTCTTTCGGATGGTATTAGAGAGAGCGGTAGAATATGAAACAAACCTTAATGACTATTCTTTCAATTACAGTATATTTCACTGTCACATTCTTCTAATATTCATGAAGTAGTGAGAACCTGATAATAAAGCTAATGACTTGGAAACTAAAATAATATCAGACTCCAACTTAGTCTGCTCTTAGATAAGACAATTATTTAATTCCTACCTCTCATGCATTATTCAAAGCTTTGCTTTTAAGAGTATAGACAGTGATCCAGGTTCTGCTGTCACTTATATGCAGAAAATACCGAAGTATTAAAAATTCACTGAAAGTTCACTTCACTTCATTTGCTCCCGTTCTTTGAAAGAAAATGTAGCCTTGCATGGATTAATACATGGGATACTACGTGTCTTTATTTAGCCATTTCTGTTTCAAAGCTGCTGTAATGACCCTGTATTACAGTGGCTTTAGCAGCTGGGTTCTCTGAAGCTCATCTCGCAAAAGGAGTTGGGATTCTTCCAAAAATACGAAAGAAGATTGACAGAAAAAAGGCTGGGCCATCAGCTAGCGTAGGACGGACAGTTCAAAAGCAAAGGAGTATGTCTAGCTTACTAGTGAAGCCCTAAAAGTGGATAAAATGCTTTATTTAGGTGTCTTTTCAGGTAGAAAAGGGTGTTTCCAGTGAAATAGGGCGGTTAGAAAGGCAAGTTGCTGTATCGCGTTGTTAGGCTGTTTTGAACACTTATGAACACTTCTGAAACTGAAGGAATTGTTTGCTTTGGGATAATGCTCTTGCTTGGTTACATCAAAAGAAGAAGCTATAAAAGCAGCAGAAGTGGTTTTTTCCCTGCCTCGCCTGCTGCCCTCTGCTCTGAGGCTCCCTCCACCGTCTCCGCGGGTGCTTTCAGGTTCGCGCGTTTGAGGTGAAAAGCACATCCAATAAGAGTTGGCAAGGCAAACAACAACATATATTTTTTTGTAATTATAAAGCAACATTCCTCTGCTATGGCATTTGAGATATAAGATAGGACAGTGCAGTCATAAAAAAGAATAACTCTTCAAAATCTGCTGCATTGTGAGTAGAAAATAATCATTTTCTACAATAAGTAAATCAAACATCATGTCCACAGCTGCTGGAGTTTAGAAATAACAGCTGACAAAGGAAATAAAAGCTTGATAGTAACATATAAGTGTGAGAGAAACCACTTTTCAGTTGACCTACTCTAAAAGTCATTAACTAGCAATGTGCTGACAACACAGAAAAATAACCTCACAGAGACTTTTATTAGTTTTCCTACTGAGCTTCAAGTAGTGTCAGAGCCAGTTTATGAACTCAGCTTAGCACTTATGTAGCATATCCTTAATTATTTCATACTGCATTATTTGGGTGAAAATTTGTTGATCAGTTCACAGAATATGAAATTTACTGCTCATCTCAAATTCTAAGTACCAATTAGTTTGGTAATGAAAATTGATCCTACCTGTAGCCCCAGATCAAACCAGTTACCATGCACCTGAGGTGACAGGATTTTTGGCATTAATAATAAGCACTGTTGTCCAAATTCTTTCCTCACTTCCAGATTTACTTAGATACCCTATTCTTAGAAGAACCGAATGCAAAAAATTACTTTGTCAGCAAGGACTGTCTCCATGTTTAAACCAGTGCCATCTGCAGTTATTCTAGATTGTCAAACAATAGTCGATACCTGCGTCAAGCGGATAGTGATTCACTTTGATGGAGCTGAAGTGATGTGACGAAGCGCAGTCTGGCTCATTGTCTATAGCTATAGCCTTTTAATTTACATATTTTTCTTTCCTATGTTATTTCTGAGGAGAAAAAACAATAGTAAAAATACTGTTTTTTATTTGTAGTGTTGTTTTGGGCCAAGCCCATAATGATTGAAACGTAAGTAAGTGATGTTATATCATGTAATACAAATGAAGACTGGCAAATCCCTTTCCACTGGCCACTTTATAGTGCTACCTAAGTGTTACATAGAATAAATCATTCTATTTATCAAGAGGGGAATATTTCTGAGTGGAGGAAACACTGAATTCATTTTTCTGTAGTTTTTGTATTTAATAAAAAGTGGCCCTTATCCTTCTTTTAATTACCTCGTTGTACGAATGAACTTGTGCATTTGGAGGTTCCAGCCTTCAAGATGCAGCATATTGTATCTTTGGCAGCTCAGTGATGGTATTTCCAGTGCTCCAGTTACTGAAAGATATAATCACATTAATTTTGTCACTCTCCCTACCCCTTCCAGATATAGAGCCCATTAAAGCTGGTAAGATCATAGTGTGTCTAGAAATTTCTGGTAGATAATTGTCTAACCCAACGCCGTTCTTCAAAAAGCAAACCCCAAACAGCATCCAAACAAGAACGCGCAAAGAGGACTCAACTAAACAAAGTGATCAAATGTTTTTTAAAAAGTGCCTAAGTTCGAAAGTGCATGTTGCAAAGGCAAGCTAGTTGTCAAAGACGTTAAAATCATCAGCGCAAATGAAATCCCGCAGGCAAAGTTTTCGCAGAGTATTTGCAGTGCTCCAAGGCATCTCTGAGGCCGCCATAGTAAGGCTGTAGGTGGGAGAGAGGGTCCAAGGTGAGGCTGCCAAAAAACACGTCTCTACCATTGCAGATTTTTTCCTTGAAGCTCACACACAAGGTTTAAAAAAAAAAAATTTAGAAATAGAGAATACTATCTGACATAGCTTTTTCTTGCATGGTCACATTCACTTTCTGTGCTTCTTAATTCCGTAGCATGAAGTGACATTTCCCAAGAGATGCTTCTAAGACACAGAAGACTCCATGAAGCGCAGCCGTACGGCAGGTCATCTCAGAGCGAGCGGCGTTACTAAGAGCATCACGGTTCATGCACTGAAGCCGAGAACGGCTCGTCACAAATGCCCTTTTTTCTTGCGCTCCCTGGGCAGAGTGCTCTGCTTGCTGGCAGGAGACACGCAGGCGGGTGGCCAGTGGGATGAGCTGTGAGATGGTGGAGGGTGTGGGCATTGACCCACTGCTCTTCATGGTTTAGCTTTGCCCGTTCGCTCTACTGGAGTAGCAAAGACCTCCTAGAAGCACCACTGGCCGTTCCAGTTAATGAGTTCACCCTGCTCTTTTTATTCTTGCTTTATTTTATCCTTCACTCCTTTTGGGTGCAGGTAACTATGTTGGGGATGGATTCATTGCTGGGATCATGTTTGGTTTTGTTCAGTTTTATTTGTTGCTTTCAAACATGGAAATTGTTGCCTCTTTAGGCCGTGTAGCTCAGCTCGGTGTTGCCGTGCCTTCGGCCAGCCCGGGAAGCACGAGGGGATGGAGCCCCACCGCCGCACGTGCACCAACCTCTGCTTCCAGCGGCGCGTCGTGCTGATAGTCCCTGGTCTGCACTGCTTTCCAGGTGGTTTTTGGTCGCAGCTCAGGTTCCTAGGTATGGTTTGCAAGAGCTGCTGGGTTTTGGGTCTTCAGCGTTGCTGGTCTCCTCGCCCACTGCCCCGACAGGGAGAGCCCCGGGGTGCCGTCGCTGACGGTCTCGAGAGCTGCCTCTGCGCGGGCAGAGTCGTCTCTCCGTGGAGCCTTTGAATTTCAAATGTGCTTCCTCCTTAGTGTGAAATAACCCACATTTCTGATTTTTTTTTTTTTTTTAGGCAAGGCCTATTTTTGTAACTCCAGAGGGATGAGCTAAAAAATAGCGTTCCCAGTGGCATGAGCCAGAAAATCTCTCTTCTGCATGCGTAAAGTGAATTCATCTAGTGTTACAACTTCTTGCTGCAATAAGCATATTTTCCTCCTCTGTAAGGATTTATAATTATTGTTAAAGTGTATGGCTAAGATGATTATGCTGGGCAACATAAAGCAGTTAGAGATACAGAAAAATGAATTCTTAATGTAAAATGTGCTTATGATAATGTTTCTTTTGTTTATAGTCGAGACAAAAAAAGGTTGGAGAATGTTATGATTATTCCCCCCGCCCCGAAGCGGCCTAGATTCTTCCCTCATTCAGGTTCACTAACTTGGAGGTGATCTCTGCACTCTTATTGATGAGAAGATAATTCATGTGCTGCAAAAATAACTGATTTCATTGCTGTACATTACCTCCAGCTTTTCTTTTTATTATCTACAAAGCTGGGCTTTCAGTGAATAAAGGCACTCACACAAAGGAGACCTTTCTGCCAGCGAAACTTCTTTAATTGTTCGAGTGTGTGAAAGTCATCATGGATGCGCTGTATTTTATAAGGAAGCCGGTTATAGTATAATGGCCTATCTCCAGTAAATTGTAAATTAAACCTCTGAAATCCACTGGCTTTCTGTGACATATATACTGGTATTTTGTAATTGCGCTACAAATTACTTTCCAGGGGGATCGCATTAAGCTCTTGATTTCTTCAGTGACATCCCTGAAGAGGTGAAGTGCTTTATACTTACCATTAAAACCCAACGATCTATACAAATCATTTCCCAGTGTGGCGCTCACCCTTTTCCTCCAAGACAGATAACCGGCGCATCCCGGATAAGCTTCAGCTCGCATCTGTGTGACAGATAAGAAATTCCGTCGGACAGGTTTCCGCTGTGATAGACAGAAGTAATATCTTCAGCAACAGGAGTACTCAGCCACTTAAGTCTCTATAAAGTTAACACTTTTGGAGTAAACAGTTTTTATGCAAGAGAAGATTTATGGAATGTCTCAGAAATACCCGGTCGCGTATGCTGCTGTATTGAGTTAGCATTTCTAGTGCAGGCAGGGAACTATTGCAAGCAGATTAGCTGATGCTTAAAAATTGACCCAATAAGTAGATCTGATCTGGAATTGTACAGCTGAACTTTATGGGAGGGAGGGAGGGAGGGGGAAGCTGATTATTTGGAAGTAAGAGTTTTCGTAGGAAAAGTTCTGTTCTGGCAGAAATTGTCCACTCACACCGGGNGAGGAGAGAAGGGGGGAGTGCCAATAGTTTCAAACTGGAAAAGTTACGCTGTAAATTTACTTCTTATTTTGAAAGTTAAACCAATCTGGATTAAAAGGAAGGCTGAAAAATGTCCCAATTGGCCCAGACTTACTTTTTCATCTCTTCTTTGATCTATGGCAGTGGAAGAAAAGAGGAATACAGAAAATACAAAACATGGGAAAATGTAGTCCACCTTTATCACAGGGTCTAAATGTGAGATACATATTCTGATGTAAAAGGAAAGTTGCTTGTTTGAGTCACTTATGTGAGAGTAAAAAGAGGAGTCTAAAACTAGATCTGACCTTTTGCCTCGCTGCTGCCCTCCAAGAAGCTTGAGAATTGGCCATAGTTGGACAACATACTGCTTAGTCTTTCAATCTTTTCTTTTTTAAAAAAAAAAAACCCATAATTATTTCTCTCACTCTTTCCGATGTTATGTGAGCCATGGTTAGCTATTTATCACCTCTACTGGATGCAAGAAGTCCATCTGTGGACATGCAACAGCTATGCAAGGAGGCAAGGATGTTTGTAGATCTTTCCAGACCACAGCAGGGACAGGGGAGGTGAAACGTCGCCTGAATGTGCTAGTGGGGACCAGTAATCTAGCAGGAAAAATGGCCAGACATGAGGGTCCCCCAAAAGAGTCCGGCTTCCCCAGCCCCTGGGGCAGGCGGTAAAGCCAAACTCTGGTCCACTGGCTTCTCTCAGCAGTTGGCCGTGGTGGTGGGTGAGGATGTCTGTCTTCAGAGGGCTTGGGAACAGGTTTCACCCCAAATGACGTGACTTCAGAGACAACACAGGTGAGGAATATTACTCCAGAACAGAAGTTGCCAAAACTCTAAAAGTGAATTCAAGACCTTATAAAATAAAGAAAATACTGATTTGGCAAAGCATAGGATAAAAGCCTATCATCTGTTGCGTTTCATCTTCTGAGATGCAGATATACCTCCAGGTAATAAAGAATTAGTTCTGATTTTTGTCTTGCAAAACACGCTGTGTGCCCATATCATCAGGCTAGAGGATTTACAAGAATCACCAGGACTGCACCGACTAAAGGCTCCGTTTTCCTGTTACCCAAAGTGAAGGTCTCTGCACCATGGCACTGGACCATGGAAGAGCAATGCTTCAGGTGGAACAGTTCCGAAAAAAAAACCCTTTGTATTTGGATCATAGTTGATAGGTACGTTAGAAACTTCTGCATAATAACCGTGATGTTTCTTTGGAAGATCAGATTTTTACCAGAATATCTTAGTTTTTAAAGAAGGTAGATATTGTGGGTTTTTTCCTTTTTGTAAAGTGCAGATTTTTGAACTTTTGGCACCCAGTCTTGTATGTTGTCACGAATGTGGTTGTTCCTATCTAATAATGTGAAAGCAATATGGCAGAAACTGTCTCTACTAATGGTAGTGATATTTGTTTTGTCCCTCTCTGTATATAAAATGACTCTACAATTAAATACAGTATGGGCAGAAAGCAGAACTGGCTTTTCAGTTGATCTAGTTAGAAAGTATCGTGTTCTTCCCTTCAGAAAATGCAAGCTAGTCTGCCATGGGTAAAATGCTTTTTTTCTGACAGGCGTAAAAAGCAAATGGGGAGCCGAACGAGGACACTCCTAGGAAACAAGTTTGTGGACGAGGCACCAATATTGAGCACAAATATCAGTATGCCAAAAGAGCATTGCCTTTAAGTTTACGGGATAATGAGGAGTTGCAGCTCTGCACATCAGATGATCCTCCAGGTCATATTCATATTAAGGAATGAATTCAAGTGAGTATTATCTAATTTCCTGCTGAAACCATGGTGTATTATAGAGTGCCTAAAGTTTCTTTCATAAGGCTGTAACAACTGATTGGGAAATGTTATTATATTTTCATTTTTTCCTCCAGTAGGAGATAAATTCCTGTCAAAAGCTCTCTATACTCCGGAGCTTTGAAGAGGATTTACAGCTATCATTGAAAGACTGAAATTAGAGGAGGGTGATGGAGGAGAAGACATTGCTGCCCACCAGCCCGGACTGTCAGTGCTTCTGGCCAGGGAAAGGTGCGGCGGCTGGACCATGGCCTGGGAGGCGGTGGGGCGGCAGTCTCCAACCCAGAGACAGCAAGAGCTCGGGTGGAAACCTTTACAGAAAATAGAAATAAGAGGAGAGTAAGGAAAGAGAAACAGAGTGCTCATTTCTCTACCATTTATTCTGTCTTTAGTACAATCTTAACAGTAATCTGGAAGTTTGTAGTGAAGGGTAAAGTATCTACCTTCAAAGTCGTGTTCAGAAGAATTTTGGTGGGAATGGCAGGAGAGCACGTGCTGCATTGGATTGAAAGCTTCTCCTGGAGCAGGAGCCACGTGACTTTATCTGAGCTGTGAAGTGACAAGCAGGGTTTGGGCGTTTTGACACCAGGAGTCTAACACTGGTTTCTTAGCTAGATAACTTAGCTTTGCCACTAATCTTAAAGAGGATAGAACAAGCCCTGTCTTCACTGTGTGCTTTAGGGATACATACTACATACCTTAAAGATGATGGAAGACTATAAAGAGTATAGGATAGTCATAAAAAAAAAAAATCAGAAAACAATGGACACAGATAGTTTTCTCAGGCTTTTCTGGATTCACCCCGTAAGGAAACACGAGCTGAAGACAGCAGGGGCCTGGGGCTTCTGAGCAATCTCTTTCTTACCTGGACGAGAGCTGTGCAGGACAGTACAGATCAGATCAGGCTGCTTCCTCGCATCCTGCGAGATAGATAAAACAGCTTTTTACTCTCTCCCCAAAATGATCTTAGGAACTAAAAAAATCAAATAAATAATCGGGTTCCAGTCTCTTGCTTTCTCTTCCTGTGTCATCTGAAGTACTTCTTCGTGTCTTTGCACACTCGCCTTCTCATGTCGTTTTCTGATGGAAGGAAGAACTAGGACGGGAGCGAGAGTCTATTCTTGACAGCAAATGGCTTGTCTGAAAAGACTGAAATACCAGCACACACACGCCAGCGCCAGAACAGGGAGAGAAAGAAATACATCTTCTGAAACGAAAATTCTGAGTACTATTTCACA
The DNA here is from genome assembly GCA_003342895.1 of Casuarius casuarius. Lineage (NCBI taxonomy): Eukaryota > Metazoa > Chordata > Aves > Casuariiformes > Casuariidae > Casuarius > Casuarius casuarius. The sequence goes on along the minus strand of PTFA01000061.1, from coordinate 1,324,278 downwards.
ATAGAGATAAAAAATGGAATTTGATGCCTGTTATCTAAGGCAGAGCGATGCTGCGGAGCAGTATTTTTGACTGCTCCCCCTCCAGTAGTCTCCTACATGCCACGGTGTTTTACTGTGATTGTGACAAACAGAGCCTTAGATATGATGGTTTAAGACACAAAACAAATAAAATATCATTTCACTACATAAATAAAATTATCGTAATGAATTATTCATATTCTGCACTAACATACTTCCATGCATTCAAAAGATATAAAACTATATAATATGTCTCTCTAAAGACATTTTAGAATATTTATGAAAACAATTCATAAAATTAAATCCCATTAGTTCTAGATTAGCACTTGACATTTGTCAGACTAATAACTTTTCTTAGCTAGAGGGGACACCCTGACTTTCAGTAATGGTTAATGGATTTTCTCCCTGATATCCATTTGGTGGTGTTACTCTTACTTACATAAATGGCACTGATCTGATAGGACTGCAGTTTTATCTGGGATAAGGTCTTTAATCTGTCCTTTTCTGCTAGCGATGTACGTGCACGTGTACACTTGGCATATCCAGCTAAACCACTCTTCATATTTTGTCTGCTTAATAATCAGCTTAAACGTGACAATTCACACCCATTAATAACAATTTCTTCATACATTTTTTATGTCAATGCTAACAAAGTTGTTGCTGTGTCTACCTGCGTGTTTGGAGGGAAGACTGTCTTGGTTTGATTAATACATCACACATGTCCATGAACCATGTCCTCCTGGTGTTGTACTATATACCAGAGATGACTTTTATAGTTATTTCCTATGATATATATCTTACTACCATGGGCAAACAAAATTCAGGAAGCAATAACAGCTAAATCAAACCGGTGTGCTTGCCTGCTAGATTTAAATATTTTAACAAAGGAAGTTTCACGCATTGGAGACATAAAAAACTCTGATGTCTATGAATGTAGGATCAGTAGAATATATTGTTTAAAATTACACTAGGACAGAGTTGTCCTAGATAGCTGGAAACAAGGATCTGAGAAAAGTGTATTTACCAAAACCTATTATACACCTGTGTTTCCACCAGGCAGATTCCTGACTGCAATGTTTGCATGGTAACTAATTATTAGGAAACAGCAACAGGTAAAAATGTTGTCACTAGACACTTACACTTTGTTATCTTAATTACTATACGGTCTCTCCTGTACTATCATCTTCTCCCCCTTCTTTTCAGTCTCCTACCCGGTCACCTTGGCTAAATCTACAAAGTGCTGTCATCATGCACTACTTATGCATATTTTTGTAAGTTATCATTGAGGGAAAATGGAATTACGTTATTTACCAATTTGCCAAATCTGTAACATACCTGTCTGAACTGAGAGGAGCAAACCAACACAACCAATAGTATTCACCAGAATGGTAAAAATATCCAAAATTCAAAACCCCAAATACTTTGAAATGAACACTCTCCCCCTCAGCAAAGGCCAGCCCCCAAAGGCCACCTTGTCTTCCAGCTCTCAGTTTGCTTGGTCACTGGAAGAATGCATGTTTTCACCTGGAAGCTCATGTAATACTTGATTTACACAGGTGATTGTACTGACTTTGCCCACAAACCTGAATAGTGCATCGGTGTTCTAACAAAAGCACTTAAAAACAAATATGGGCCAGCAGGTAAGAGCAAATGTTCTCACTCAAGTCAGTAACTTCACTGATGTTGACACTGTCATTGACTGTGGTGACAACGAGATGGATCGTGATTCTCCCAAGGGATTGAGAACCAGGTCCTGTAAAGATCTTGGGCGTCTAAAAGGACCGTGTATTTGGACAGCAATACCCATAATCATAAATTACGTCTAGTCTGTGTTTCATAAACCTCTTTCTTACGTCTTTGAAATTCCAATTTGCTGAGATGTGCCTCTGCGTAGGTGCTGCAGGATGAGCACTTCAGCCTGTAGCTTAAAATCGTGTCCTTCTGAAATCCACAATCTAGGCTTTCTTCTGCTTGCTCCCCCTCAAGGGCCCGATTTTACGATATGTCCTCAGAGCACCACTAATGCAAGCTGTGCCTGTGTTTTCTCAAGTACGCAGGTAATCGTGAGCGCCTGGAGTGGCAGCCGAGGACCATCTCAACCAGGACGAAGCCCGAGCCACTAGTTGACCGTTTGGCACTACAGTTTGTTTGCTCTCTGGACCGATGATGCTACACAGTGTCATGGCTTCGAGCCAAGGGGCTGCAAGCGTTTGCTTCCGACAAAAGTTAATAGCCTGGTGGAGAGAGTACTTTCCTGGGGAGAAAGCGATCTGCGTGAATTCTCTTAAGCTTAAGAGATATTGAATCACAATTCCTCTTCTGGTAAGCAATCTAAGTAATGGGCTCTTATGTAAAGACAATGACTAGCAATACTGCAGGCTGAGATATGCTCGCTACCTTGAAAAATGATTTTCTAGGTGCCTGGCTTGGACGGCAGCAGCGGGCTGTAGCTCGGCTCGCTGCCCGGCGGGGCTCGGCCTCGGTGCTCGGCGGTGGGCGCCCCTTCCATGCTGGCCTTCCCTGGGGCTCCGGGGTCCGATAAGTTTGTAGCACATAGATAATAAACTTACCTGGCATGAACTACCCTTAAAACAAGGTAATTCACTCTGAAAACAGTGTGATGAAGCTGTTCCTTGTCTCTTTAAAACCATTTGAACTTGAACTTTGAGAATATCTTCTGTAGCCATAAGGCATTTTCGTTCAAACAAAATAAAGGTTTAGTTAGCACCAAAATACCAAAAATGTCATGGGAAGAATTTGTGTGAAACCTTGAGAAACCACGTGACCTATTTTGGTGAGAATAGTTTGTCAAAGATTCCCACTTCTGTGGATTCTTAGTTTGTTGGAGAAATTGGCTGCAGCATCAGGCATTTGTGGTAGGTGTGTGTTTATCACAGAGAACATAAGTCTTTTTTTTTTTTTTTGAAGAATTAAAAAAGAAACGGCGTCTTATCTCCAACTTCTGTCGCCTCCTTTGGGTCAAGGCTTAGCTCAAAGCTCTGTTGTTTAGTTTTTCCTCTGATTGTAGCAGCATTCTTGTCCTTTTCCTTTGTGTCTCTGACTTCAAAACCAACAGCTTGCACACGTCCTTTCTCTGTGCCTGTGTTTTGCTTGGTAAATATATTTATTTGAAGGGAAAATATGATCAGCCCAACTTTCGTGCTCTGTTGGAGGAGCATAATGAATTAATACAAGTATTTTAAACCTAAGATGGTGATAAATTCAGTGAGTATTGAAACTTCTTCAATAGGCTGGAAAAAAAGTCTGCAAAAGAACAAAAAGGATAAATCGTAGTAGAGAAATTAAAACGAAAAAGACCAGCTTTTATACAAGATAATCATTCTGTATAGACCATAAATGGTTTTTATGTAGTATATACCACTAAAAATCCACTGCCAGCTATAAAAACATTTTAAAAGGCTATTAAAACTCATAGCTGTGATATACCCTCTTCCTAAGTGTAAAATAGGAATCATTTACAGTGCTTATTACCATTTATGGAATCATCCTTTAAAGTGTCTGGCAGGTTTTTCCTGCTCTTTGGATGCTCTCGTGAGAAGATGTTAGTCCCTGGAGCTTTTTGAGAGAAAATGAGCTTGGGGGTCTTGCTTTTCCTCCGGCTGGGGGCTTCGGTGGCTTCAGGTGCCTCCCTGGCCAGCGTGCGGTCCTCCGGGTGCTCAGCGCCAGGAGCTGCCCTGGGCTTGGAAATCTGCTCCCATGGGGAACCGGCTGCAGCCCCTAATATTCTGTCAAATAGGGGCAGATGTCCAGGTGGTTGAGGAGGGTGCAGTTTGGTGCACAGTACACTTTGGCTTTAGTACAAAGCTTTTGGAGGATTTCTCAATGTGTTTGCTGTCAGGCTCTACATGGTTGGGTCTTCTAATGCTTCCTTGCGTATTCCTGGTACCGAGCAGGAGCATTATCTGGTTCCAATTCTATACAAAATTAGCCATATCTCAGGAAAAACATTTAGGAGTCATCGTAGCTAAACTGATAAATACTTTATGACTGCTGAATGTTCAGCAGCAGTAATTAAGGCTGCTAGGAAGCTTGCAATTAGGAATGAAGAGAAGGGAATCATAAAAAGTAAAGCTAGTCGAATTATTTATTGCAGACATTTAGACCTTGATCATCCAGGGCCCTCATTCTTAGTGAGTGTATACTGACTAGTTACTTTGGTTTTGCCTGTGGGCTGCAAAATGTATCTATTTTTTTTCTTGCAAATGTATTGTCTTTGAGGAAATGAGAATTTTTCCACACCATTTGCTATATGAAACTCTTTGACCAATGTTCTCTGAGACCAAATTCAAGCTTTATACGAAGCGTTGGTAGTGCGGGGGAGTCGTTCCTCAAGCTGTAAGGGGGCCCTGTTGCACCATGGCTGTTTCGCTTGGAAGATCAAACCCTGGGTAATTACTGCTGTATCAGGTAAAATGAGTCTTTTCTGTTGGTGTGCTTTTTGATGCAGTTTGCAAATATGCTACATTTTGCTTACTAGAGAGAGATCTTTGAACTGAAGTTGCTACATGTTCATGCGAACATACTGGCATATATGGGACCTCCAGGACTGCGGGAACCTGGGACAGCAGCGTCCCTGTCAACGGAGATGTTGGGGCAGCTGGTAACAAGGATAACACACCAAAAACCTGCTTGAACTGACAGGAGATAAATAAGATAAAGAGGCAATGAAAAGAGAATATTATTAATTTCTGCAAAATAACCGTTTGTTGCCTGAACTTGGCCAAAAGCATTTTCTGCTAACTTTCTAGTTACTCTTCTGATGAGTTACAGATTCACTTGCCCCTTTACAGGCCTGCCAGACATGGATGTTCATGTTTTCCCTACTCACCTGCCCTGTACGCTGGGGACTTTGCTTTATGGAAGTTAAATACTGATCAGTCCAGGTAGCATTCCTCTGAGTAGCTCAACCTTACCAATTACTGCTAATAAACATTCACTGAACGTTTAATTTTTACTTCTGTGTTACTCGGATATCCCTGCTTTTTTATCCCTGAAGGACTTGAAGATCAATTGTTGGACACAAATATTGGGTGAAATCACAGAAATACCGCTTGTAGGAAAAGGATGGTTTAAGTTACCAAGGATGCTCTACTTGGAAGGTGGTGGTTACATCACGAAGTACAGTAACTTGCCTTTATCTTAAGTATCTTTTACATCATGCCCTCATAAAGAAATACGAATTTTCTATCATTGCTGCATGACAGCAGACAGGCTGTGCAAACTGGTTCTCTCTTCTTTCTGTAGGCAGAAAGATTAACCCAGAGATGCAATCGCTGTATTTTGAAAGCATCATCTGAGTTAGGGGCTTTTCTACTTGGTAAGTGAAGATTTTTTTTTAAACAGCATTTTCAGTGTACGTTTCAGTTTACATTCTGGCGAAGAGTTGCCAGACTCTGTACTGAGCAGCTGAGAGGATTGCAGTGATTCGTCGTTCATGTTAAGCTTTATTAAGAAAGGAATTCAAGACAAGCGTTCTATGTTCAGCTGGGGCTAAAATGAAATCAGAGACCAAGCTAACGGGTTTGTGTAAGAGCTGGGTACTGAGAAGTAGACTAAGCCTGTAAGGTAAATCTGGATGGGCAGATACCAAAGGGGCAACGGGCCTCTGCTGTCCGTCCGTCCGTACTCATCTGTGAAAACCTTCTGCCTGCGCTGTGCTTCTTTCCTTCTTTGGTTTGTCACTGCTATCTGCTATTTTGATTCTGATTTATTTGTTTGCTTTTACGAAGACCAGTCATTCTGGTGCGTGGGGGCCATGGATGGCTCGCAGAGCAAGGCTGCTGGTCGCGCTGTTCTCTGCCAAGGATTTAACATGCGAGAGTTTTACTGCCTGGGATGGTTTCCATCCCTGGAGGAAGAGCTTTCCATTCAGTTCTGAAATCATACAACGCATTGCTAGGTTTTTGCATGGCAAAAGCACCGTGAGCTTTAATCATGCCTGCTATTCTAAAATGTTAAATTGCATAGCGCAACACTTGTGCTGTGTAACCTGGGCGTCCGCAGTCACAGCAGCCTCCGCAGCCTCTGGCAAAGCTGCTCGCAGGTGCAGCGCCCAGGTGCAGGGCTGCCGCGTCAGCGCGCGTGCGCTGCTCTTCCCCTCGTTCTGTCTCCGGTTGAGAACCAAACCCACCCGCAAACCAGACCCCAAATCTCAGGTTGGGCACACGCAGAAAAGGAGGAACAATATCAGTAATTACCGTTTCAAATTTTAATCTTCTGTATTAGGCATCACAATTCTGGCTATACGAATCTAGCTTTATGTTGATAGTAAATACACCCATCTGCCACGGTAGTCCGGAGGGAGAAGTTAATTATGTGTGTAGGCGAGAGATGTTGTTATGTGTTGGAAGCACACCATAGCAAACAAAAAGGTGGTTTTTTAGTCCTGAGATCTTGGCTTCTGTGCTCTGAAAGGCCCCTCGTGTTTGTTAAGCAGTGCAAGATTTCCATAGGTTGTTTTCTTCTCATCTAATACACGAGTCTCAGATTCCCAGGCAGAAAAATAGCACTGGGTGCTGCAATTTAGTGCATGATGGGATGATTTGCAGGAGTGAGAATAGAGGAAGGACATGTAAATTCACATTGGCATACCACCAGCAGGCTGGAAGAAAAAATATTGATCAAAAGTACTTTTAATTGATTTTCAAAATAATGAGATTGTTATGTTAGGTTGAGTTTAGACATGACAGAATTACTATTTGTTCTTTTACTTAAATTTTGCTTTCATACTGAGATTATCACAGAAAGTCATATCCTTACGTCAGCAAAATTCAAATTAACACAGCATGGTAGAAAGGCAGTTTTGAAAGAAATCATAAGAAAAATTCTGAAGAACCACTCCTCCACCACCATATTTTATCTGGTTTTCATTTTGCAAGCTTTTCTTAACTGTGACACTTTGTAGTATCAATAAATTTATATATTCATATTGAGTATATGAATTGCTAATTTATATTTTTGTCAGTCTCCCATCGGCGTGTGTTAGTTTATTACCATAGTTACATTATTGCTACTTAACCTTGATCTTGATTAATATGGAAAGCAATTTTACCAAAGAACTCTAATGTTCTGACAAAAATGCCGTGTCTGTGTTTTCCCTTCTAGGAGCAAATAAAGGTATAAATAACTGACTTATGTCAAGCAAATGGACTTATGTCAAGGAAACCTCTTAAGTGTACATTTTCCCTCCTTGAATTTTTGGAAAGCTAAAAAATGTCTTAATAGGATTGAAAGGAACCATTCCAACAAAGGATGTCTGCGTTGTATGGAAAATCTCAATTATCCAGGCAAAGCAGAAACCCCCCGAAGTGAGGAAACGCTGCCGTTTTCCATGGCTTAGCTCGTCCCTGGTTCCTGGGGCGTCCTGTCTCCTGCCACTGAAGCAGAGGGACGGGAGCTTCCTGGCAGAGGAACCGGAACCAGACCGAATTCCAGTTCCCCAGAGTCCCGCTGCACCGGTGGTGGGAGATGGCACGTTGTAGGCAGGGTGTGTGGAGGGCAGCAAACCACCAAGTAACCGCCCCATGGGGCAGGATTTCAACCGATAAAAATGAAAAACTAGAATATGCCACAGGCTTTCCCTGCCTGCTTGGAAAGCCTTGCAGGTGTCATCCTCAACATGTGCAACGCAGAGGCAAGAGATCCCAGAGTGCCTTTGAGCAGACGCGGGCTCCAGCCGTAGGTAGAGCGAAGGGGTGTCTTTCTCTTGCAAGTGGATCTAGGCTAACATGCAGAATTCATTGCTGTCCTCAGAAATGTATTGTATATTGTGAAATCCCCCTCCAAAACCCACTATGCAGAAATTTTAAGTGATTAGTGTTCACTGAATCACACTGCTGTGCTTTTTGGTTTTTGCAGCAATCAAGTTTCTGTTAAATGGAAGAGGGAAATGCTATATTTAAAACTAAAACAAAGCACCAAGTCAGGGAAAGCATCAATTTACTTGTGATATTTCAGGAACAATTAGAAATTGCCCATGTACTACGGATATCCTTTTTCATAGTTCATAGTAATTTTATGATGAGAAAAAAATTATAATGTGGTTTTACAAGAAGCTTTTGTAGGGCCAATTTTTGTGCCTAGTTCAGCTGGGGGGAAGGAAGGATGGCAAAAAGTGATGGATAATATCTCTGAATAACTTATAATGGAAGTTACTTTTCAAAGCAAATTGCTAGATGTAAATGAATTTTTCATACCAAGTGAGGTGGATACGTTTTTATCATTTTGTCTGATAAGATCCCCCTGAGCTTTTACTTCTCCAGGTTGAACAGAACCAGCTGTCTCAGCCTCTCCTTGTGTGAGAGATGCTCTGGTCCCTCAGTAGCCTTCGTGGCCCTTCCCCAGACTTGCTCCAGTATGTCCATATCTCTCTTGTACTGGGGAGCCCAGCACCGGACCCAGCACTCCAGGTGTGGCCTTGCCAGTGCTGAGCAGAGGGGAAGGATCCCTCCCTCAACCTTCTGGCAATGATCTACCTAATGCAGCCCAGGATGCCGTTGGCTGCCTTTGCCATGGGGGTGGGATGCTGGCTCATGTTCTCCTTGGTGTCCACCAAGACCATCAGGTCCTTCTCTGCAAAGTTGCTCTCCAGCCGGCCGGCCCCCAGCCCGTCCTGGTGCCTGGGGTTATTCAGGCAGGACTTTGTAGTTTCCTTTGAACTTCAGGAGGTTCCTCTCTGCCCATCTCTCCAGCCGGTCAAGGTCCACCTGAGCAGCAGCAGACCCACCCGGCGCACCAGGTATTCCTCCCGGTTTTGTATTGTCTGCAAACTTGCTGAGGGTTTACTCTGCCCCACCATCCAGTCGTGAATGAAGGTGCTGCACAGTACTGGCCCCAGTATTGACTCCTGGGGGCATCACTAGTGACTGGCCTCCAGCCAGTTTCAGTGCCCCTCACTTACCTAGCCTGTACCATCACCTTCCTCAGGACTGAGGTGAGGCTGACTGACTTGTAGCTCCCCAGATCCTCTTTCTTGCCATTCTTGGAGAGAGGGGTGACATTTGCTTTCTCCCAGTCCTCAGGCACCTCTCCTGATCAGTGTGACCTGTCAAAGATAATCAAGCGTGGCCTCGCCGTGACATTGGCCAGCTCTCTCGGCACTCGTGGCTGCATCCCATCACATCCCATGGACTTGTGTATGTTCAGTTTGTTTAAGCGTTCCCTAACCTGATCTTCTTCCACTAAGGGCAAGTCTTCCTTGCTCCAGACTCTCCCACTGGTTTCAGAGACCTGGGATTCACGAAGGCCAGTCTTGCCAGTAAAGACCAAGGCAAAGAAGGCACACATTTCTGAAACCGAGTACCTTGGCCTCTTCCCCATCCTTTTTTACCAGCTCTCCTGCACCATTCAGAAGTGGAGTCACGTTTTCCCCAGCCTTCCTTTTGCTGCTGATATGCCTATGAAAGCTCTTGTTGCTCTTCGTCTGCTTCACCAGATTAAACTGCAAGTGAGCCTTGGCTTTCCTAACCATGTTCCTGCACACTCAGACGGGGTCTCTATATTCCTCCTGGGTCACGTGTCCCTGCTTTCACTCCCGTATGCTTCCTTTTTATGTCTGAGTTTAGTCAAGATCTCCTTGTTCATCCATGCAGGCCTCCTGATGCCTGTGCTTGATCTCCTGCACATCAGGGTGGACCATTCTGCAGCTTGGAGGAGGTGATCCTTGAAGCCCAGCCAGCTCTTCTGCACCCCTCTGCACTCCAAGTACTCGTAGGCATAAAAAGCAACAACTGACATCTTGAGTTATGGAAAGAAGTGTCAGGAAACAAACCCAACAGCCAGAACCAACTGGAGAGCTAAGGCTAAATAGCATCCGTGCTCTGTTTTTCTGGTTGACGTAGTCTTGATTTGAAGGACTGGGCAGTACATCTCAAGCTATTGCTCTGTAATGCACAAAGGGGTGGATGTAGCATAGGATGGCTTGGAAGGGTTTCTGCTGAGCACCGTTCAGCAGAGGGTTTCAGGAGGCGTTGGGGAGCATCGACGAGAGCAGCTCAGATGTGTACGAGCTGCTTCTGGTCTGTCCTGGAAACAAGCCCGAGTAGGGAGGCCTGAGCCGTGGTGCTGTCTGCGGGGGAGGACTGACAGCAGAAGTAGACTCCCCTTTCCTCACCTCCGCAGTTTCAGAAAGTTGCCCTCTGTAAGCAGGTCTCTTAAATCTTTAAGGCCCTGCCTGAGGATTTTCGTCGAACCCTTTATGAGAAGCTGTGTAACAGCGGGTGTCGTGTGACCTTGAGAGGATGTGAGGAGGGACCGTTCTCCTCCGAGCGCCTTTTCTAAGCCGTGCATGTCTTTGAAGGAATTATGCCTAAGAAAAGAGGAGAGGACATGAAGTGGAACAGAAATGGAGAAGGGAGGTGAAGGGACAAAAAAGCCTAGAGAAGAGCAAGATGCCCGGGCAAAATCCTCAGAAGGGATCAAGCAATTTAGAAACCTGAGCTGACTGCCAACGAGGCGTTGTTACTCATTTCTGACACCGACTCTTCCGTTTCTGTGTCACCTACACGGTTTTGAAAGGGTCCTCTCTGCCTGCTATCACATTTCACAGAATTTACAACTTCGATGGAAGAATTTGTGAAGAAAATGAGATGCCAGTAAAATGAAAATGAAGGAAATGAACTGTAGATAAATGTCAAGTGAATTATTTCAGAATTTTCCACCATTTCACAGTGTCTTTATCTAAAAATTTGTGTAAGATAGACCCTTTAAGGATTCACATTATCTTAAGTTTCATCTGACAGGAAGGGGATTAACTAACACTAGCAAGTTTAGTGTGCAGGAAGGTGGAAAATGGATTTACATAACGAATGTACACAAAAATCATCACCAAAAACATGCCGAGAACTGCTTTTGGAAACTCTGAGCTTAATAATCAGATATCTTAATAATTCATCCAGGTCAGCTTTCTGCTTCATGGTGGAGCAATCCAAGGTACGGGGTAAGGCTCCTGTCTCTTCAGGACCACATGTTACTCTTTGCCGGGGTTGTTTTTGATGCAGGCAGTTACACGTGGACGTAGGGTCCTCCGTGCCCACAGGGCACTGAGAGTCTTCTCAGCTGATGCAAGAGGTGACACAAGCAACCGGGGGAGCAGTTGAAGTGAGCAAACTGAAGGAGCATGAAAGGAAGATATGTGTTACCCAGATGAATCCATGATTTGCAACTCGTGTCTTAGCTGTAACAGAGCTAAGGCAATGTTTCTTAACACTTCCTAATTTTTGTTCGTTTTCAGAGCTGCGAGCTCTGCTGGAGAGATTGAGCCAGATCCGGCCTCACCGTGGTACCCGCGTGCGGGTTAAGGTGCCGTTCGGGGACTTCAGCAGTTTTCTGCCTTGTATCACAAGCTTCTTGAAGCAGAACGAGCGTATATATGAACATGTGTGCTAGTGTTTTACCTTAATTACTCCCCACTGACTATTTTCCGCAGGAAACTCTCCCACTGCGAGATGCCCATAGATGCTTAGAGCAATGATACCGCGTGCTTTGAAGATTTCATGTTCCCACTGCCAGAATCACATTTGTCGCATTGGAGGGTATCAGCCTTTTGGAAACTGCTGCACTGGAAAGACAGGCAACATATGCTGGAAATCCAAACCCGTGTCATTACATTTATTGAGGGAACCAATGGTGAAAATTAAACGCAGAATGAGACCATTATACATTATGAGCTTGACCGTCTTTATGCATCATAGGAGAAAATGTGATATGACCACTTTGTTGACCAGTACAGATAATACAGAAATTAGTAAACAACAAAAAGATCATCGTTCTCCAGAGTCAGAATATAATTAATTGTTTTCTTTTGGTTTTGAAGAGAGAAGGATATGGAAATTGAATGTCATCTAAACAGAAAGACAGAAAGCTTAAACAGTAAAAAAAGCATGACTGAAAACATTGGATATATGCACTAATATACATGTATAGAGATGTATAGTATTCTGAAATATGGATTTAAAATAGTTGACTGTTCTAAAAATTGTCACAATAAGAAATACCTTCTTATTTACAATTACGGCAAGCCTGAAGGGGAAGGGGAAAGGAAGGGAAGTTTCCAAAGCCCTTATGCCCCATTAGTCAGTGATACCCTGTGTGTTGTTACAGCATGTGTTTTACTTTTGAGATTTTCAAATGGCGATAAAAACATGCATCTTCTACGCCTTTCTGAGCCTTAAAGATGCAGGACTCTCTTGGAAGTACTAATTGCTTTTGCATTAAAGTGACCGCCGCCAAGGACCGTTTCCCTCTCCCTGCCTTGGCTAGTGATGTGGCTGTCTACAAGCCGCATCACTTCTGTGCAGGGCTGTGGATGATGCTGTCCCTGCAGCTGCCTTTGATACACGTGTGGAGGCTATTTCTTTGTGTATGGCTGTTATTTGTCCCAGATTTTCCCTGGAGCTTTGTTTCGAGGGTGTTTTTGAAGCTCCCTGTTGTATGTTCCTGGCTGTGAATAACTCGATGCAGCCTCATCAGACGATTCTGTCCTCCGCCGCTTCTTGTGTCCTACATTGCCGTTACTGATCCGCCGACAGGGATGTCTGGATACTCTGCCCAGTCTGGCACAACGTTGTGACTGCCCACCAGGCTGCTGAGCCTTTCACGTCGCCAATACTTGTTGTTTCCGTGTTCCGTTTGGCACATTGGGCGTTTCTTATTTTCCATTTGCGACAGGGAAGATCGGGCACTCAGTTTTTTCTAGTCCAGCTATACCAGCTGTATAGACTGCTTTTGGGTCAAAATTCCCACCAAAGCCCCTCCTGGTTATTTCAGACAGCCCTAACGTGTCACTCCATTGCCCTTTAAGGTCACTATGGCAGTTTTCTTAAGGTCACTTTTGTTGCTGTTCCACTTACCCCTTTCTGCCCCTCGCAAAACCCAAACGCCTCTTGTTTCTGTATGGTCTCTACTGCTACCAGACGGGGCTTTTCCCAGGCTGTCTTTAACTGCACTTACCATTTCTTTATGTCTTCCAGGCTGCTTGAAGTGGTAGTTTGTGCTGTAACTTGGAGTCTGTATTGCTGCTGCTGCAACCCGTGCGTACGCAGCCGGCTCCCGGCTCTCCCTTCCCTACCGCTTCTGCTCTGCGTCCTGAACCCTCCTTACTTTTTAAACTGTCATTTCACTTCACTTTGCATCATTTTCCTTCAGTTTCTGTCTTCACATTTACAGGCCAGAAAGAGGAGCTCACTGGACAGAGTGCTCTCCCTGTTTCCCTCCTTCTCCTTTGACCTTCTGCGTTTTGCATTGCAGGGACTTTTTCTTTGACATTTTACCTCCGGAAACCCAGTCCTAAGGCACTCACCTCCTTCCTTGCCAGAAAAGCGAGACGACATTGCAGCATTATTGAAAGCAAATCCCGGACATAAAATCATTGCACTTTTATGTAGATGTATCTATATGTGCATGTGTACGTGTGCACAAGATTAGGGGCATAAATATGTGTGTGTGCATAAATACTAATGTTCTCCTAATGGATGGTAGCAAATGCTACGGTTACCTTTTAAGAACAATCTTCTATTTTTCTAATGCATTTTTGAGGACAAAGCCAATTTTATCTACAGCAAAACACTGAAAAATAAGGGTCGTGAGAAACAGGATTTTTTGTATCTTTTTGAAATTCCAAAGAATTAGAAGGGGAAAAATGCCAGTCATGTTACTGTGCCCCTGGTATATTTAAGCCTTAAACTTCAAAGGCCAAAGAGGTCTATAAAACAGATTTTTAGACAGGTTTCTTTATTACTGTTACCTCAGTGCTGGCCTACAAATCCCTCTGGATATGGGTGTCCTTCGTGAGTGGATGTGGCAAGTCAAAAATACAAATTGCAATAAGGATATCATCACCCGCTCTACACCATAACATTTACATTCCAAATGCTCAAGGCCGGGAGGAATAGAGCTGAAGTCTTTTTTGTTTTATTTGGCCACTCGTTGACTTAAAAATAGAGGAGTTATTTGCTGAAAGAGGGAATAGTCCTGAGGGAAGTCTCTCCCATGGAAATTCAATCTGTTTTGAATAATTCTACCAAAAAATGCCCACCGGACAAATACAAAAGCTAGTTCACATATATTGCACTCTGAAATGGGCTCTGATCTGGCAATTTGAGTACTGCCATATATTCTTTCCATTCCACTGACATCTTTGAATGTGCTCCACATTTAAATAATTTTTCTTTGCCAAGCTTCCAGTGCGTAACTAAACATACGGTTTGTCACTACGACAATGACAATGTTTGGACAGACTAACATGGCTTCAGCATGAAGAATAAATAAAAAGATTATGCAGTCCTTGTAAATGCAAATTGCTGTGCATGGTTATTCAAAGTAGGAGATAATGACTGACTAACTTGAATTAAATCAGTTAGTTTGGGCTTAAACTGAAAAACTAGAAAAATTCTGAAAGAGTCTAGCAAACAAACAACCAAAGAAGAGTAAACAGTTCTGAGATAGGATTTATAATAACTGTGAAAACCTCAAAAGCAAAGAATTGCTATGAATGCCATCAGTCTCAGACTGTGACTTAAACCCACTGTCTGCAAAGAAGCAGCAGTGTCCTTTAATATGAAACTCAGTCTTGGTCCTAAAATTAGAGTGTTAATTTAAGCCACCATCCCATTAGTGCAATAGAAATAACTAATACAGACGGATGTGTCCAGATGTACAAGTTTTCTTCCTCTGAACAACACATCATTTAAAAATGGATTTCTCTTTGAAGGGCAATGATTTCCAAGGGTATTACTGTGGCACGGACAGGATTGCTATACTGCAGCTGAGAAAATCTCAGAGTTTTTCGTACAGAGGAATGTGTTAATAGATGTTGCTCAGTGTATTACAGAATTGCATATTTGGGCCCATATGAAGCTTTTTCTCTGAAGTGAGGGAGCAGGAGCAGGCGGCTTTCTCATCCTTGCCTAGTTGTTTGGTAACCTAAGGATAGATGGGTTTTGTCTGTGTCCTTCTGGATTCCCAGCCTGCTGCAAGCCCAGGAGCATCCCGCAAAGGCGTGGATTTTGCTTCCGTGGGCACTTCCCAACCTTGTGAACGTTCCCGGTGCCCTGACGGACAAGTGCAGAAGCCTTGGAGAGCTTTGCCCCTTCCTTTCTCCTCGTTTGGTCAGCTAGGCTTGCTCACTGCTCTACGTTTCCTTGGCTGTATGAGCTGCACGTGGGTGAGCCCAGCAGCTCGGCCACGTGGCCGCCCACCCTGTCCCCCGTCACCGGTGCCGGGCTGGTCGGCCGCGCGGACAGCGAGGGAGGTTGTGCTGACGGCCCTGCTGAAGTCCTCGCTTCGGCATAACCGAAAGCGTGGCCCAGCATAGGACGAGCTGAGCGGCAGCTGCTATGTGGTGTGGGGACAGGGGACAGTGAGCAGTAAGGGGAAAAAAAATCAAAAGCAGGATTTATTTTATGTCACTAAGAGTAATCTTTATTTGGAATCAGACTGGCAAAAAAGAATGTTGTTTTAATTGAAAATACTTTTATTACAGGGCACTTAAAAATAAGGAAGATCATCTGAGTGTAGAAGAGTGAGAAAGACCAGAATGAAAGTAACTGGTGCACGTGGCTCCCCCTCCCCCTGAGCAAGGTGTAGCAAAAGAGCCTTTTTGCACAAATTCTGCTTTCCTTATCGCTCTCTTTTACAGATGCTTTCAGTTGTGGTGGGTCTAGGAGTATGTTGTTTATTAGCTTAGTGCTCAGGCACAACAGTCATCCAGGCTTGTCTTTCCCTCTATATTGCATTAAAGGAGACATCCATGCTTCAAGGAGATCTGTGTGCAGCACGAGCAGTATCTGCTAATATGGTGAGAAAAAATTCCTCTTGAACTGAAACGCAGGATTACTCGGGTAAACTTCACCGCGAGTGAGCTTAGCGGCGGGGTGTGCTGTTAATGCATTGCACCTGCTGAGCTCCCGGTAAAGAACCACTATCATCGCCTCTCTCCTAATGATTATGGAACATGCTCACCATTTCCAGTAGATGGTTTAATTGCTTTTTCCCTCAACAAATAAATTTTACAAACCTCAGCCTATCATTATTTATGACACATTTAGAGCTTTTTCAGTAATCTCAGCAGCGAATTATTTTACATGCATAGAACATGGGAAAGTCAGAGGTGCTAACGCTCAGCACTACAAAGCCCTGTGAAATATTTGCACTATTGGTTTTGTTGCCAGTTTGTTTTGCCATTTGAACATTAAAATCTGAAAGTGGTTATGATAATCTTTGAACTATAAAAATAAATATAACGGCTCTTAAAATAGGTTTTCAGTGTAACGAGCTACAGTAACATCATTGTATTCCTTTATTTGCGTCTATGCTTTCTAAACACATCGGATCTATTATCCTGGGGAGAGATAAACTCACACCCACGCAACCAGCACTTGGTTTGCAATTCACAATCCGGGCCAGCTTGCAACTGCGGTTGTTACCAGCCAAGTACTTTCAAGTGATCTGGGAGAATTACGTAGTGGCCTGTTTCAGTGCTGAGGAGAGGACTGTTTGTATTATCAAAACTGTCACTGAAACAAATGCTTTTGTTGGCAATTAGCTGAACGGTTGTGAAGACGAAGAGCTAGCTCAAAAATGGGCTTAGGTGCTGTAACCAGAACACCCTCTAGTTACTTATGCAGCACAAGGAGACTCTTTTGTACCCAACATCTAGTGAAGAAACAGGTCCCCAAGACTAGGATTTGTGTTTGTTGACACAATTTTGGGGGGAGCCTGGAAAGCAGAGTGGTTTCGGTCTCATGGCAGCCCAACAGACCTTACCTAGAAGGCTGCAGGAATTTGCAAAACTGGCTGCTTTGCCCGGAGAACATCGCTCCGTGAAGCGGGACACGCTGAAAAGCTGTGGGGAGGAGGGGGAGGAGAGCGCAAGCTTGCATGGGAGCCTGTGCGAAGCGGTGTCTGCCCGGTGCCTGCTGCTCGGAGGTCAAAGCCGGAGCTCAGACCTGCTCCTCCCGGGCTCGGGGGCTTTGCAGCACCGAGGCTCGCTTGGTGGGGTCCAACCTGGCTGTGCTAAAGGGAGAATCCTGCTAGCCTAACATGATGGCTACAGCTACCAACTTGTATTAGCAATCCTGATTTCGTGAAAAAGGAAAACCACATAAAATGAAGCTATAATCTGAATATTTTATATGGCAAATGCAGAATTCTAAGGTTTCATTTCTCCTACAGTCCAAATAGTGAACTTAAGAGATGTCAATACTAAATTTATTTTCGGCCCTTTTCATAATAATACGATTACAAATTTCCTCTGTAAGGATTCATACCTCCTCCATGGTCACCTCTATGGCGACTACTCTCTAGTCAGCTGATATCAGTTCAAGTCTTTCTTGCCTCATTGGGAGCTTTGAGTATTCAGGTCTACTGGACATGTGACTATTTATCTGTTGCTTAAATAATGAATTCAGAACTCGTTTCTAAAAATCATTATTGGAACAATTTTGGATAGAAGCCACGGAGGCGAAAGCGCACTTTCTCTCTAATCCATTCATTGCTTTTAATTCCATATAAGTTCTAGAATAACAAAAGCCTTTCGGACTCTCTCTGTGTGCTGACCGTGCTCTCGTCACCTTTGCAGGTTGCATTAGCACGCGGAGCTGAAGCCCGGTCCCCGCCGTGCCGTGCCAGGCGGCATGCGGAGAGGCAGGCGAGGCCTCTGCAAGCGCGGCGGGCCTGGAAAGGAGGGTGGCCTCCCGGCTCGGAGTGCCCCAGGGCACTTCTTCTGCTCGCAGCAGGACGTGTTTGCTCAGCACTGTGCTAATGCTGTTCCTCGTTAACAGGAAAGCCTCCCGCTATCTCGGCACAGCGCCATGTGATGACGTGTAGACCTACTTTATCCCAGCAAAACCCTTACGAGCAACACAAGGGAAGAAACCAGAAGCTTTAGGTACGTATCAAGCGGCTCCCTCCGCCCAATGATACCCGCAGGAGTCATCAGAGAGATCCTGCCCGGACATTTGCAGGAAGGTGTCCCTATTCTAACCATTTTGTTTTCTATTTCACGGTTTTATTTATTTTTTTATTTTTTATTTTATTTATTTTGCTATTTATTTTATTGTATTTTATTTGATTTCGTCCTCACTTCTTTTCAAAGCTCTGCCAGAGTTTCTGAGCTGGGGAGTCGTGGGGAGAGGGACCTGCAAAGACAGGTCTGCTGAGATGGAGTTTTTACTTTTTTACTTGCACCGTTGCTACTTTTTATAGATTTTTAACTATGTCCAGCTCAGAGTAGAAGCTTTGCTTGACTGCTGTACCTAGCCAGGCACATTTGAACACTATATAAGGAACATAGTTTTTGAAAAGCTCTGTTAAAAGGAAGTTTTTAGATAGTGAAGTCAAGCACTTGAAGGTCAGATTCATGTTTGTCCCTGCAACCTTAATGCTTCACCATACATTTCTATCCTGTGCATTGAATGGAAAAAATATCATGTGAGCATGTAATTACAGAGTGTATTATAGTGCAATAATTCCTCAGCAAGACAGCACAAGACTGACTGCAAGCTAATCTATCCAAAACTAATAGAGCAGTCCCAGCACAAACTGGACTCGGGCCAGGACGTAAGACAGAAACAGCTTTCATGATGCTGATGAACGCTCTTTAGCTGCTGATGGTTGGAGAATACGTATTTCCTTTTATCCTTCTAGACCACCACGGCATGCAGTCCTGTACCTCTATCCTGCCTGAAAGTAGAGGCAAAATCGGTAAGAACATGATCCATTTTCAGCTTGTTTCCCAAGAAGCGACGACAGAAGATTGCATTTCTGCTCATGGCCTGGTAGACCTGGCCCTGAGGTTCCACAAGACTCAGCGTCCTGGCCAGGTGGGTCCATGGTGCAGCTTGGTTACTAGATGTGCTGTCTTTTACCGTATGCAAGGCTGAAACTGTAGAGAGAGTCGAGCCCTAGGAACAGAGCAGCTCACGAAGCTGCTGAGACCAGCAGCTGAGTCTGAAGGACAAAGCCACAGGGATGGTTTTGAGCTGTTTTCGTGGTGATGTGTCCGCTGAGCAGCTCTGCCTTTGCTGTGCCAGAGACCCGTGTATGTAGAACGGTCTCTCCTGTTGTTATTTTTGACAGCTTCCTTCCTGAAGAATACATTTGAGATAAAGAAAACAGCATTTTTGACGGTTTATAGCTCAGCTAGACCTGAAAAGAATGTGAAGGAACAAGTGAATGCACGTTGCAGACTCCAAGGCTTTGTGTTTGCTGAATTTGAAAGACCTGCTTCAAAGAATGGGGCTTAATAGCTTTTGTTAAAATGCCTCCGTCACTGATAATGTTCATAAAGAAAAATACAAAGGAGTTTAAAAGAAAGTGCTTATTACGAACTTGACTATATTATTTAATGAAGCCTCAGATTATCAAACCCAATTGAAAGAAACTTTGGCAATTTCAAGGTACTTTTAAAATAAGTGGATGTTCCTGCTATGTTTCTATCTAATGGATCAGCTAAAATGACAGCTAAGCAGAAAATCCATTAGAAAATTTGTGTGTGTACTGTTTGGAAGTTGGAAGAAAACATATTTTGATGTTTAGATACAAGAAGTGTGATGTTCGGGGACTGGAATAATCCCCATAGGACACAGTTCACTCGCGGTACATCATCCAAGGACGGGCAGCTTCAGGCACCGCTTTAATTTCCTGGTGAACTCTACAGTAATATTTATTGTGCAGACAAAAGAAACTGCGTCTAGTGAATATTTATATCAGAAAGGGAAGGATTTTTTAATAACTGCTAGTACATAAATCCATGAATAGGAGCAACTGGAACAAAAATCGAAAGGTCTAGCTATGCAGATAGTTTGGTTATCATTTCTAATTAGAAAGGAGTATGAAAGGTAAGTATTATAGTCATGATTCATTTTTATGTGGATAGAAGAGTTTCGAGCCAATATTTTGCACGCATTTTCCCTCTGCACGCGTGCCGTAGATCCGCTGGGTGTAGGCCTCCTCCGCCATGTCACCGGCCGTTGCCGAAGCGCAATTAATAGCGCAGATCGCCCTGTGGTTTTTGCCTTCTGCAGAGGTAATACCCATCTTCAGATGTGGTTATGCGCTCAGTGAAACACCGCGCTAAAATCCGAGATGAATGTTCGCCCTTTTAGCAGTTCCCAGCTCCGTATGAGTTACAGTAAATCCGAAGCTCTTTGGTCTTCGGTTTTTCCCCCAGTCGTAACTCTCTGACTTCAGGCGCTGTGGCACTTTTTAGCCTCTTTAATAAGAGAACCGCAGGTTGCTCACGGTCTTGTCCAGGCAGGTTTTGAATATCTCCAAGGGTATTAAAAATACGAGAAAATACTGGATAATTTAGAGGCAGAAATAAAAAATAGTTTAAATAATGGATTTTATATTAAGTGTTACATAAACTGTGGGTTGGAACATTGTAGCTGGAAAACAAAAGCTCCTGTTGAAACCCAACAAAACCACTGTGCCACTTTGGACTGGCCGCCAAGATCCATCAACGTCTCATTAAACAAATCCTTCACTTACGAAGGAACATGAAAGATGGAGACAAAGTTGTGTGTGTTTCTGAGCAAAGAAGAATCACATGGGTTATGGGAAAAGTTCACGGGACTTGAGGATTTGCTGATACTGGGATCAGGGTGATGCACCCCAAGGTGGAGGTGTGCTTCTCCGTTTGTTCTCACTTTGGCTTTTGCTTCGTTATGCGAAACTCCGCGTGCACGTTGATGCATTGGTGCCAGCGAACAGAATTTCCCCCTGTCCGGACAGACAGCAAGAAGGTTTTGGCACAGTTAGCGTGCACGTGGGCTGAGCAACATCCCCCCCTTGGTCCTGCTCGCAGAGCAGCTGAAATGTGAATTTTGGCAATTGCAAATAGGGCAAATTGGCGAATTGCAAATTGGCGAATTGCAAATTGGCGAATTGCAGTCAGGGCCTGGCTTGCAGAAGAGCTGTCGAAGCGGGTGCTACGGCGGTGGCACGGGGGCTGGCAGCCCCTCGCCGAGGCAAGCTGCCAAGGGCTCAGTCGGCGCTCAGGAGTTCGGCTGTGCAAATGCTGTCTCTTCTCTTTCCCACACCTGCAGATTTTTCATTGAAAAATGAATCGGTTGTAGGAGCAAATAATATTATAAATCAAGTTGTATTTCTATTATAATGATGGAAAACACACTTTCTATATGCTAAATATATTCATGCCGTTATATTATTGTAGCATTCCTTAAATTGATGGTATTTATCAGTTGGGGAAAACAAATTGCTAGATACAGAAGAAAATAATTAAAGGAAAGGGAAGAGTAATAGCAGCATCACAGCAGTCAAGTCTAGCAATGTCTTAACAGAAATATTGATGTTCTTTTGGATATGTGTCAAGGAGAAATGGAAAGATAGCAGGGCAATTTCTTTTACAGTTACAACTACAAAATATCTTTAAACTCCTACAGTCATACATACCCAGGATGAAATCCTGTTTCCAGCAGACTGGCTTGTCTTTGCTTTCTCTGATAGGAAAAAGAAAAATTGGTTACAAGGGAGTTTTTGTTTGTCTTTTTGAAAACTGTTGAGTGTCATCTATGCTATGCTTAATCTAATGCATCATGGTGAAGAAGAGCAAAAAATACAGTCTGCACACATAGGGGACATTACGGTGAGGCCCAGTGGTGCTGTTACACTTATTTAAGGGGTCTCTCTGCTTTTTCATCACTTTCGCTCGTTTTTTTTCCAGCTGCTGATAATTTGGCTGAGGCGTTTGCCCCGGGCGAAGCTCACTGTGTAAATTTGCAGGTCAGGAGCCTACTTGTTTTATATATGTGGCTTGAATCCAATTCCCTACTTTTGAGGAAATGGATTGTTTTCCAAGGGTGAGGAGCATCTGGGAACCACGCATGTGATGCATCAGCCCGATGTGCCATCTCCGAAAAACACCGCCGCATCGGATAAGCTGAAGGACCCGGGCAAGGGGGGGGAAGGAGGAGAGGGAGAGGTGCCAAGAGCGCTGGGCCAGGGAGCCTGGCTCTGCGCCCCTGCCTCCCTCCTCACACTGCAAACTGCCCAAAATCCGCCCAGAAAATGGCTTGTTAATAGCGGCAAAATGGAAATTCCCTCTGTGCAGAATAAATTCAAGCAGCGCGCATTTATGAATGCAAAATGCTCAGTGTAAAGCTACGCTCTTCTTTGGAGAAACAAACGTGCATCTGCTTTACACCAGAAACTAATGCATTACAGTCATTAAAAAATATATAATGTTGACTTTAATAGAATCGAAATGAGGATATGCTTGAACTAATAGAACGGAGGGGAAAACAGGTGAAGTGTATTTTGTAACTAATGTCGCTCCTCTGTAGGAGAATAATTTTCGTGCCTGCTGTGACGATAATCCATCAACAGTAGGTAAGTGAATGGGATTTTGTTAAGAGCATCTATCCAAAGGTAGAAATTTGGTGTAGTTTTGCACAACCGGCGGTGCTCACACATTATAGCTAATGCAGATGAGCAAAAATATGTTCGTAAGCAGTTGCTGTAGTGTCACCCTGTTGGCACATGCTCGTGCTGGGAACAGAGATGTGCTACCCATCATATAGCACTAGGAGCAAATAAATAATATGTATTTCTAAAATTTCTCTTGATGATTGCAAAGATAACTAATATGTTTTTTCTTTCAAGCATATCTATCACGTTGGTGATATCACACTTTTTGCTGTACTTCTACTGTCCAGTACTATATAGTAGATAAATTTTCTGCTTGCCAAATGCAGACGTGTTTCTGTCAAATAAGGCCGTGGTCACCAGCATCCCAAACATAAGGGAAGCATAACGGCTCAGTAAAAAGATATTTATGAATTCTGTTGGTTCTAGCGCAACATTTATGTTACTACTTACACAACTCAAAAACTATCAACCTGACATGGAAAGAAGCCTTCTACTGAAGTAAAGCAAGGGTATAATTTTTGCTAATGGGTTATTACATTTCATTTACATATCTTTTCTCAATAATTTTATGCATAAAAATCATTGGCCTTTTAAATTATCTGAGGCTCTTTTTACTGTGAGGTTTGAGCAATTTGCGAGCCTCATATGTGTAATTAGTTTAATTAGCACTGCAGCTTGAATGAGAGCATCAATGTCTGCTGTATCTTTCCTGGACACAATCGAAAGTTGTATTTCTTTCTCAGCTGGTGCTGCAGTTTTCAGCTCCTTCTAAGTCTTTATATACTGTCTGAATAGCGGTGGAGCATTTTGCTTTTTCATAAAACATCACGCTCTTTATTTTGGCTAAAATGTCTGTATCCATCTAGTCTATACTAGAAAATGTAAATACACACTGGGCATGTTCGGTAAACTTGTTTTCATAGCTTTTAAAACATGTTACCTTGGCCTGTCAAGTAATCCCTAATTACTAATGGTACATAAAATAAACAGTATTCTTACAGTCTGTGAACAATATATGCATAATGGATGTGGGGAAACACACAATGCATCTCGTTAATACAGAGTAAAGGTATTTCACCAAACCCAGCAAAAACTTGACATTGAAAACAACTCTCGGGGAAGTGTCAAGATGACAATAGAGAAAGCATTAATGCTTTATCAACGTGCCATTAGCCCTGCCTGTGAGGCCTGACACTGTGCAAAGTCAATAGATCATTTTTATGTTCTACAATAAAGAGAACGGAATGGAAATGGAAGCATGCGACCTCTAGGCTACATTAAACGAGTGGTAGGAGAAAGATCATTATCTGGAAAATACAAAACCCATTAATTCTGTCTGTCCGTCTGACAGTTTGTTTGCTTCTGGTTTGTTTGTTCGCGTGTCTCCTGGTTATCAAGGCAAAAACGCTCAATGGGAGCTTGGAAATTCAAGTTCAACATTAAGAAAGAAAGAAAATTCCTCAATATGAAGATGGCATGTAAGTGGTGCTTGTTGAGTCTTGTGGACTTCTCCTCCAGGGCCCCGGGGGCCGTGCTGGAGAGGGTGTCCCACCGCGCGGGAGGCGAGCGGCTCCCCGGGCCACCGCCGAGCCCCGGCAGATGGGACCCCGAGAGCCGCAGATGTATTTATGTCTTCTGTATATTTTAAGAGGAATAATTTTAAGCAGTTAGTTAAAACATGAAGAAAAGAAAACTTTTTCCACTTAAAAGCACACTTTGTTTTGGTTTGAAGGACCGTGTTTCTACTCATCGTTGTAATACCGCAAGTGCGGTACCTGACATGTTAGCTTGCGCACTTAGACCACACGGGCCAAGCTGCGCTCAAGTCTGGGATGAGCTACTTGAAAAGTAAAGATCCATTATGGGCTATTTTATGGTCAAAAAGAAGCTATCATCATCAAAGTACCACAGTGTGCCATCTTCATTTTGTATCTGAAGGCCAAACTGTTTTGGAAGATTACTTTTTACCTGCAGATATTTGTAATAAAAAGAGTCTGAGTACTACTTTTGTTTATGTGCTGAGTGCAATGAAACTCATATAGTGCTTAATGTTGTGTTCCTATTCATTGGAGAGACAGCGCTATCAATTCAGGAACCTATTGAAATGAGAGATTTCATTTCTAGACTCACTCCTGGTTCAGATAAAGGCTACCCTGACAATAATAGTTGTTTTATATTACACACAAACAAATTGGAAAGGACTTCTGCTCGAAGAGGGAAGTGCTCCCCTGGCCCATACGACTTTCTTTTTAATGGCTGTGCTCGGCAGTGGCTTCAATTGATTTTAGTTTAATTTCAGTTGACTATATTATTCCATTACATGTTGATTTCTAAACAACTATTTTTATTGATTTAAGAAAGCAAAGCTGTCATAATAATGCAGTAATAATATGATAAAACAACAATAGGTCTTGGTTTTGCTTGGCTGCAAAGCAGTGTAATCTTGGACTGTGTGGTAGATCCACGACAAAAACGTCAGCCATGGGTGTTTAAAGTTTGGCACAAAATGACACGTTTAGACAGCTGAACACATGGTCTGATTTTCAAAGGCTGAGGAAAGCTTCAGCTAACATAAATACCAGCTGTGAGTGCTCACCCGGATATCAAACCAGTGGAATTTGAGTGACTGACTAAGGGTAAACAAATATGAAATGCAATAGATAGGGCTATTCTCAGGCATGTTATGTAAAAAACTAGGAAAATTTCACAGATGCTAATGAATTTAGCTGGTGTAAAACCACCAACGAGAAGAAACCCATTAAGAGTTATAATATCACCTAACCAACACTGAAATTTGCAGTAATCGTGAGTAAATGACCAGGCTGAAAACGTTGTGCACGGACAGAGAGAAATGAGCTGACACTGTTATTATTTTGCCTTTCTTCAGTTCGGACAAAGCTCAACCTCACAAAAGTCATGCTGGCTTCAGTGGCAGGAAAAGCTAAGCCCAATTAGGGACCAGCGATGAGCGTGGACCATGAGGTAGCATAGCCAGGAATGCCTTCTTTTCTCTTGTTTAGATAGCTTCCATCACTGGGTGTGATACCTAATTTAAAACAAGATATTTTAACCACTGCTTCTCATCGTAGTTCAAGCCGCGGTGAAGGGAAGGATGTTCGCTGTCGACATAATGTCTTAGCTGATTCTTTGTGGTGCACGTGCACTGCAGCTTGAGTCACCTCGGCAGGACGACAGGTTTGGTTACTTTCTCTGTGAAATGTTTGCCACTGGTGGTATTTGTATTTTAAAGGGGAAAAAGTTTGAATTCGGAGTTATTGCCTCAAATGAGAGTAACCCGTTATAGATAGGTTTCTGGGGAAAATTAATTGAGTCGTAGGTATGAAAGACAGTCTGGCATTCAGAGCTGCAGTTCCCACTGCCTGGCAGGTTTGGGGACCACAGAGGAAGAGGTTGGATAATTGTGGCTGATATCACCAAAAGGCAGGCTAAAATGTTACTTTTTGTTTTAACAGAAATGTGTGTAGAGTGGGAGCTGGTAAAATCAGAAGGTGGGACAGGAGCACAAAGATGTTGAGGGGCACCGAAGACATAACGATTCATCTTGAAGTCTACGTTGGGGAGGAAATTCTGCGACAGCTCCATAAAGAACATCAAAATAATGCCATAGACCTTGTGAGCTGGTAGTCATGTCCTGAGCCACAGGTGAGTTGGTATGGAGTCACCGGGCTTGTGCCTTCTCTTTAAGGTTGGTACCATCGCTGCTAGATAGCTGAATTTGCGAGAAGGCTGGGAGCCAGTTAGCATGTCTAGAAACTTTATGGGAAGAAGCAGATCCAAGCTGTGACATCCGTAATAGCTGTCCAAGAAAGACTTGCTATAGACGTGCCGAGTCTTTATTTGATTAAATGTTGGTGCTCTGCTCCTCAGCCGGGACCAAGGAACGAGGGAAGAGGGTCTCTGGTGACTTCCAAACCATTGCTTGCTTTGCTCTCGTGCTTGGCAGCATGTCCAAGCATGTTCAGTCCCTGCTGTGTTGTGCTGGATCCCTTGTCCTGTCGGACGTAACAAGTTGGGAAAAACTAGGAGACAGGGGAGACTGTTTTGTGCCTCATGAGCAAGGATTTATTTCTCTAATTTCTTACCTAAAGATCACTGCTCATTTCTCTAAAATAATATTTAATTATTATGCAAAACCCAGCCATTTGTGAATGTCCTTACTGAATAAAACAAAAGGAAAATATTTATTTTTTTTAAACAGGATTAATGTATTTGTTACAAAAGAATTATCTTAATCCGGTTGCAGTCCTTTAACTATTTATAAATAGAGCAATGTCTTTCTGTCAGTGGATTTTATTTAACCAGCTCAGATAATTTATGAGATGTTTGCAATTCTGAGCCCTTAACAGTAATAACTTGAACAAACTGACACAAAAACTCCCTTGATATCCCCCAAATAATGAAATTCTTTTGTCAACAATGCTCCACAATAATTTGCATTGTTTTTTGCCAAAGTTGGTTAGAAGGAGAGACGTAACGTGGCCCCTTAAAATACCCATTTCTTTTCTCCCTCACTGCCAACTCTTCCAGCTTCACTCTCACCCTTGGGTGAGTGACATCTTAAAGGCTTCAGGAGCAAAAATTACCAAAATGCCTTTTCTTCTGAA
Source organism: Casuarius casuarius (assembly GCA_003342895.1). Classification (NCBI taxonomy): domain Eukaryota; kingdom Metazoa; phylum Chordata; class Aves; order Casuariiformes; family Casuariidae; genus Casuarius; species Casuarius casuarius. Next base: position 1,297,228 of record PTFA01000061.1, on the reverse strand, counting down.
GCCTGAATTCCTGGGGTTTGTGTACGAATCTCTCAGAAACACCGTGCAGGCGCAGGGCAGAAGCAAGGGTGCCAGCAGAGAAGCACGGGTGGATGAAACCCCTAATGGGACTCACTCATCATGACTTCACTGGTCGTTCAAGGGAGAACCAGATGGCTTTTCCTTTGCTTTTTTTTCTTCAGAGATGCTTGGACAAACCAGTACACACAGGAATATTAGCTATTTTACGCATGTGAAAATAGTGCAAAGCAATTTTAATAAAATAGTCGAAACTCCAAGAGGATCTTTTTGTTGGGATCTGAGCAGGCTGTAAATAATTGAAGCATTAACAATAATTTCCACCCCTGGGACAAGCCTTAGCGGACTACAACCTCGCGGAGTCATTTACCCGGAGAAAAATGATGAATTTCCAAGGACTGATGGTTTCTGGAGAAAAGATTTGAAGCACAGGCTGCACCCGGCTTGAGCCTATCTGCTATCAATTGCAGTTCATAGGGAGGCATTTGCTCCGATTATTAGTATATCCGTGCCCTTTCTTGCCCTTGAAGTATTGGCATTGTGGTTTTGAAGACAGATTCAATTAACGGAACGGAGAGATCCTGACCTTTCAGCGACTGTTATTCCAGCCTTGATTTGCTTTAGGGAGGAAATATTTCTTTCTTGTATAAATATGAAATAACAAATAAATAACAAACAATTGATTTGTAGTTTCGGAAAAAAAAAAGAGAGAGGAGGAAGAAGAGAAATGCAATAGTCAAGTGTAGGTACCGGTATTAGCTGAAGGGCTTTAGCACCTTACGCAGGGATTACTCACAGTGCAAGCTGCTATCCATCATGATTAAAGAGTTGTTGTCAGAGGATTTCTAGAGCAGTTTTTCCAGGGAATCAGGTAATTTAAACAACATCGCGCTTTTCACTTTTTTGTTAACATCGTGATTTATTTTCTGCAGAGCAATGAGGAAATTTTCTACTTGTTGTGTTTTTATAAATTACCAACCGCTGTCTCAGACGACTGTGGAGCCAGGGAAGACGCGGTGGCAGTGGTGGTCCATGGTGCTCCAGGGTGGCTGGTCCCATCCCATCCCGTCCCATCCTGTCCCTCTGGACAGGGCACGGTGGCTCCGGCCCCACGCGAGGACAAGGAGAGTCCCCACGCACGCTCCGCGCACACCGCGATTTTGGTAATCCTGCCTCTCTCTGCCTAGATCTGACTTCCATCCCTGTTGGACCTGATCCAACCCCAGTGAAAGGACTTCGCGCTCCCTTCATTTCCCTCGGACCAGGCCCGTAGGCGCGCCATTATCTTGAAAAGCGTTGAATGTTATTCTGTGTTTCAGTTTTTCCTAGTAAAGCTGGAATGCCCCCTCTGCTCTGCAATCCAAAATACAAAGAGGAACAAGAATTTCCCTTTGAACCCGTTCCAACAGCGGGATGGAAATACGGCTTTTTACAGTCTTCATGGCTGGCTGAAGGAAGCACACATTTTGCCTGATGTTCTTTTGCAACTTTAGCCACAAGCAAACAGCAGTTTGAATGATACATGAAAATTGCTTTCTGCTCAACAAACACATCTGGGCAAAAACTACCGTCCTGGCTTCATTTATAGTCACATTCCAAAAAATGATAGTTTTACACTTCAAAACTGCTTTCTTTTCCTCCTCCTTTCCCCTCCCCGCCATGTACACACTTGGGAAAAGATCAAACAGCGCCTTGTTTTTCTTTAGCAAGGATGTAATTATTAGTATTAATGGTGGAGAAATTCTGGGATAATTCTGCGGTGCATGTAAAATATATAAATCCTTGATATAATTATGTTCATCATTACTATGCTATAGTGTTACAAGTATTAAAGATTTTTATATACTTCTCCTGAATGTGTTCTTCTTTATCGGACTGATCAGTAGGTTGCTCCACAGATTGTGTTTCATACTTGTGTATCCAGTGGCGCTTATTAATTTCAGATGATCTACATCCAATCAACCTGATTTTATACAGCAGGAGGCTGGACAGGCTACGATGGCATCAGCTGGCTGCCTTGTCTCGTAGGGTTTTTCAGTACGGTTGCCCAGTGAACAGAAGGACTTTTATTCATCTCTCTCCCTTTCCTGTTCGAGTCCCTTGAATCCCTCCTTTCCTTTTTCTGTCTGCCCTTCTCTGTCCATTTTTCTTTCCATTTTTTTAGCAAATAACAAAATACGATAATCAGTCACACAAAGTCCAGCTAGTTTCTGTCCCTGATGTAGGTCTGCTGTTGTGGTGCTGCCAGCTCATCCTGGTGTCCAGGGCAATGTTTGAAAGAAAAGGAGAAATCTTTCCACCAGTTGGAAATAGGAGAAAGCGCATTTCGCGAAATGCCACCCGGAGGTCTGGCAGCAATCTCGGCGGCTGGTTTCACGGTCGCCCTCATGCCGTGCGGCTCAATCCTTCCCATTCCCAGCAGCACTAACAACCTGCCCAAGAAATCCTTAATTAACATTGCAGGTCCTCGTGGGTTTAGGATACCTACCACTACTAAAAGCAAAGTGACCTATGCGCAGTTGTGCTAATTATAGTATATAGATGATCTTTATTTTGTGTGCTGACCTGAAAACCTATCGATCACCTAGGATTTTAACTTGATGTAGACAGCCTTGCTGATGTGATTTATAAAAGAAATTTATTTTCTGTTTTGACACGAACTACAGACTTTTCTGCATAACTTATTAAACTATAGATTAAAAATGACGTGCTGATTTGCTACTGACTTTGAGGATTTCTTTTCATACTGTTTGCCTCCAGCATTAAGCAGTACACTGAACAAATAGCTTGTGTATGAAGCCACTTTTTTTTTTTTAATCTTGAGATTCATTCTAATATTATGCATGCTGCATTCAACCAGAAAAAAGGAAAACAGAAAGACTGAATTTTTGCCAGCAAGTCACAATAAGCTGTGCATTGGCAAAGTATTTAATCATGCTAAAATTGTATGCTAGGCCCTCCCACATGGCTTTATTTTGGCATTGTAAAACGCACATTTTGTAAAGGTCAGTGTTTCTGATTTCCATATTCTTCTGTTGCTTTCTTCTTACGAGATTTTGATTCATTTTAATACTCCTTTATCTAATGCTTCACTACCAGGACGTCTGACCTCCTGCTGTAATTCTGTTACCTCTGTAAATGATCTGTCCTTACTGCCCGTTAGTGCCATGCCCACACGTACCCGCTTGCAGTCGTCCGGATACTCGAGTAAGAGTCAGACGGCCAAGGGATGCAAGGAGCAGTGAGATGAGCATAATTTGGAGTATATAGTTCTTTAACTACTGCATTTACATAGTTCACCTCCTCCAGGTCTCAAAGACGACAGAATGCCGAGCAGATGTTACCATTGTGCTTTGGTTTTCCTCTTGCTTTGCCAGCTGTGACGGCTACTCACCAACTGGACAGGAACTGGTAAAAATCCAACTCCATTTCTGACTTGTCTCACACAGTAATGGGGCTAAAAGCTTTGAGATTACATAAACTGCAAGTCAGTCTTGTGTAAATAGCAATATTAGGGATCTGTAATGCAATCAAATAGCCACAAGCCACTGTGGCATTGAAAATTTCTCAGGGTTAGAAACAACTTCATTATTATTATTGGAATATTAACGTAATATGCACATTAGGACTAGAGATGGATGCACAAATAACCTAGGTTGGAATCACTGTCCACAGCCATCTGTCACGACTTTCTCCTCGATAATGTGGATGGTATCATTTTTGGTTGCTTATGTTTTAGCATATAATTTTATTATTTAGCTTGTTAGTCACTGACCATGTGCTCATTATGATAAAGAGCAAAGATGATGGTTTGATAATGGTTTACTTCTTCTACTTACTTTACTTCTAATTTGGTTTACATTTTCTGTTACTAAAACAATCTTGCAAACCCTTCTCGCAGCATCAGTCTAGGATCTCATATAAACTAACCTGAATGGTACTGTTCCCATAGCATAATGCTTTGACCCTTACAAAATATTGTCAAGCAGCATGTTTTACACTAGACATAATGTTCATTTGACACACATTGATTGGGATGTCAAGCCAAACACTGAAGTGAAACTAGATAGAAAAAAATTGCTTTTAGTTTATCATTTCAAATTCGACCCGATGGAGTCGATGCCATTGCCATTTAATTGGAAAGGTAAGTTAGAAGGCAAGAGTTCCCCCTAAGGGAATTTCCCATGGGGACCCTCTGTTTTTGTTACCTAGCATCAGGAAGCCTTATTTACAGTGGATGTTGCTTAGTTGATGAATTGTCTTTACAATGTCCCGCTTCCTAATGCAGTGATATTTTAGCACAGCTGTCCCTGGTGTGTTAAGGTTTGACCTGTTCTCAGAGCTGATTCCACTCCAAACTGCAAAAATAAGTCTGAATGTAGAAGCCCTCTTGTGATTTTTGCTCCTAATGATTCCAGCCTCAGATGGCAGGAACGAGAAAAATCTCACCTTTTTTGCATTAAGTATGTGGCTGTATTTTAGAACCAGGTGTCTAGATTTGGACATTTTGCAAAGCGTCTGACGTAGTTTCCCCGCTGAAGCTGTGTGTTCTTTCTTCTCAAGCCTTGGAGCAGCATTTAGGAAGTGACCAGCTCATTTTTCTCTTTCAGAAATCCTCATTAAAATCCCTCTTCTGACCAGTTCCAGTCTTTCCAGTCTCCCGTTTCTCAGACATTCATATTTTTCCTCCTTCAGGCGTTTCTTACCGCCGGTGGTGCCCAGCAAGGCTGCTCAGCGGGCTTCCCTTTGATTCTGCCTTCCTCCGTTGAAGCCCTCCGTGTTTTTGGTGCTGGGGACGTGAAGAATGGCTCACTCCTAATGAAATCTTGGGTAATTTAGAGGGTTCCTGTTCCAACAGCACTTCACAGTCCTGCCTCCGGGAGGTACAGAGGTGCTACCGTGATCTACCGTACGTTGCGAAGAGCTCCAGCAGAGCCAATTTGCAGCAGGAGACAGAGTCGGCGGAGGTTGTCTCACAAGGCTGGGACACAGCAAGGAACACGTTGTCTCGAGTCCCAGGCTAACACCTTGTTCCTGTACCAGTTTTCCTCATCAATTGTCACCTAGTGAGTATTCTTACAAACAGTAGAGTATAATAGGAGATGATGTTGTCATTTTCTTCACCTTCCTTTTCTTCCTGTCTTCCCCCCAGCTAGGGAAGTTGTTCACTTGTCTCTCCAGAATTTCAGCAAATCACTGAGGTAGTGAATTGCACATTAACAGAAGTTACAAGTATTTGTAGATCATATAGTCTATTCTTTAGAAAATGGCAAATAAATCGCAATTGTTAAGTAATTTTCCATTTTGGAGATATAAAAGAAAGGATATAATCCCTATAAATACTAAACCCACCATTCTTAAGACCAAAATGTAGTACTTTTACAAATATAATGTTTCCTCATGAATGAATAAGAGCAAAAAGAAAACTGACAATTTGACCGCCTAACACCAGAAGTGTTAATTTTCTACAGTTTTAGCATTTGCTAGCAAGCAACTTAATATATTTCTTCCATATTTTTATCACTGTGTTTTCTATCAAAGCTCTATAGACTCTAATATTCTGCTCAGTGAACTGAAATATCTCTCAATATAAAACCATCTCCTCATAAATGCATTGGGAACTGTTATGGTGTATTGTTATGTACACTAGTATTACCTAAGGAAACATTAAAAGGTTTGAAGAACAGGCATTTTTAGAGAGAGTGGAAAACAAAACTTCTAAATTAAAAACACACTTTTTCATGATTTCACTCAATAAGATATTTCATCCTCTAACAAAAGTCATATACATGGAGGGAAGAAATAAGCCTTTAAGGAGAAACAAAGAAAAAGAAGATACTTTCCGATGTCTGGCCTCCCCTGTCCTGATTTGTCTCCCTCTGTAAGACTGGAGCCTCGCCTCCTGCGCCTTCCAGAGCTCCTTCCAGCTGGAGCAAGGGAAAGTTTGTGATGCTGCTTTGAAAGAATTGTGTTGGAGCTTTTGGTGACAGACCTGGAAACAGAAAAGATAAATTTATTGTAAATAAAACATAAAAAAGTAAATCTGACTTAGCAAGCAGAAATCTTTCTAGTAGCTTAGGTCATCTTTATGAGAAAACCTAAAATATATCCCAGTCTCCCGAAATGGGGATTTGAGGTTCACAGAGAACCGCTCTCTTCTAGATGATGCTCTTCTAAAAGTCTTTCAGCTTCCTCTAGCCACAGTTATATCTTCTGGAGTTAGACTTCGGATAGAAAGTGCCCTTGTACTTATTTAAAGGTTATTTCTTTAAGTACATCACGTATAGTCAGCCAAGAAATATGTTATCTGTGTAAACACTGTAACTGCCCGACTACAGCTCTTCTGCCCAACATTTTCCCCAAAATAGACATCTAAAGGTGGATGATTGACGACTACAACATAAATTTTCTTGAAGAAAAGCCTCAATGAAAACAAATCATCGACTGAGAGCTATACTCCAAGCCAAAGCTAAAGAAAGTTGACCAATGTATGGCAAACATATCACTTTGCCAACCTAACTCTCATTCCAGGCACAGATCGGGTGGAGAAAAAGTACTGGGGTTGAACGAGGAGCAGCATCCTATTTTTTCCCCTCCAGGAGCCTAGCTTCTTGCATGAACGTTGCTATCATATGTAATTGCCTTCTCTGTGACATTTGCACCATATGGACCATTCATTTCTTATAAGACGTGACCCTGACACAGCTTTATCTCCAGGAAAGTCATCAGGCAGAGTATGCCCACACAGTCGAAGCTGGTAGACCTTTACTATTCAAGGCAAGATGTAGAAGGACCTGTGTTACTGTTACCTTCACTGATCTGAGAGAGGATGAAACATTAGGGAAAAGTTAAGAACTCTGCAAATGGGAAGTAGAACATGTTGGGGAGAACACGTTTGGTGGGAGTCAGAGGTATATTGAGATTCATTTTGGTAGAAACTGGAATATTATTTGTATTTTGATTATGCTGCCTATGGTAACACAGTGCCCGCTACTGCTTCATCGTCATTGTATTTCAGTTGGGACGTTCCCAAGGCTTTGGGTCATTGAGTTCATGAGTTTAACAACAGACAGCACAACGTGCATTGTAAATATTGAAGTTTACAGAGTGGAGATCTATAATGTGAGACTGCTGATGTAATGCGAATATGCTGATTACCGTGAGACTTTCAGCCAGAAAAAAGTCCAGACCTTATCATTTTGAGAAAGGAGTTTTTTTCCATCTTATTTACAGTGCATGGTTCACTGGTAAAGACTTTTAGGACTGAAATTGCTAAAGGAACTCAACCTCAAATAAGTTTGAAGACATTCCTTCAATGACGCAGAGAGCACTCATAATAACGATAATAATAAGTTCATTGGAAGTCATCTCCCGGAAAACACATTGATATTTGACAGTACTACAGAAATAATGTGCAGCCAACGCTGGCTTTTGCTGTCCTGGTTAATTTAATATTGGCCCTGTGTGGCTGGCGGAGGCAGCATGCCAGGCGGTCCCAGGCTTGGCACAGGGACGCGGTGCTGGTCCCCATCACGCCGGGAGCCACGCGGTCCTGGTATGTCTTTGCAACAGCTAAGCTCTGCAGCTAGAGACTCCAGAAAGTCTGCAACATGCATGAGCTGACTTTGGCTTCTTGGGAATACCGAAGATCGGCTCTGGGATTTTGGACATAATACCTGGGTCTTGCAGGTTTGTGTTCTGAGCTGTCGTCGGATGACAATCTCGTTTATAGCTATTGCCAAGTAATATTAGCGACCGCTGCCTCAGTTTGTCCCCTCTGTAAAATACAGATAACTATACATGTGTGTTACTATCACCTGTGTATTGAGAGCCAACTAAACTGTCTGAAAAGTGTTTTAATTAGGAAACTCTGAAAATAATAGGCCTCTTCTGTATGGGGAATGGAAGTTATTATAAATATATATATATTATATATATTATCTAAACTTGAATGAAAACATATATTCTAATGAATCAGGAACTGATTTTATTTTATTTAACACTGTAGGTGTACTTGCAGCAATGCATTAGTTGCCTATTAAAGCAGGGGACCCGCTCACTCCACTTTACCTGGACCTCATTCCAGGTGATAAGGTAGGTCACCTGAAGTCTTTTCATTTTTAACATAGCTTAAACCATTGAGGTATACTTGAAACGAAGATACTTGTTAGTACTTTGCTTTCACATCTTTTTTTTTTTACTTAAAATCAGCCATCTAAACATAACTGATGGAAAGTGACAGAAATGAATAATTGCAAACCAAAAGTAGGTGAAGTAAAGGGTTTATAAATGATCTGTAGGCTACAAAACCGTGTGTGATCCTAGCACAGACCGGGATCATTAGTGGAGCAAATGTACCTGGAGCAGTGCTTGCTTGCGTAATGCCATGCACAGCCGATGATTTAAAGCCCTCCTCTGAAACCAGCCCAAGCGAGTGGAATAACTCCTTGAGCTGTGCGGGAGGACTTTCCTCTGTGACAGAAGAAGTGGACCAGATCCTCCTTCGGCAGGAAACGGTGTCGCTCCACGACTTCTCCGTGATTAACCCAGCCTGTCCCAGCCATGACGGTGGCCCAGGGTTGCTCGTGACCCGGCCTTGTGCCCCGGAACTGCCGTGTATGACCAATTGTGTGCAAATAGACACATGGAGAGGATCCGTTTTCATCGAATATTACCTCTCGGTTTCTATCGAATGCATATTATTTAATTCAGTCAGTGAAACAAATAACAACTTGCTAATAAGCTTGCCATATCTAATGTTGTTCATTTTTGCTGTTCCTTCCTTTTTTCACATGAAGCAGTTCATCAGCTTGTTTTTTGCTTTAGGGAAATGATGAAAATAAGTTCACTTATAATTGTTTTGATGTAAAGAAAAGTTCACTGCAATTTTAATAACAATACCAGCTTAAGAGAATTTGAACTCATGACCCTTGTGCTATAATGAAGCCAGTTTATCCGCGAGGCTGGGAGAATTTCATTGCCGTACATGGGGATATTCAACTGCTGGCACTGCGAGAACGTTTTCGAAAGAATTCGGGATGGTTCGTTCTGTCCTGTTTTTACGCAGTTCTGCGTCCATTAGACAGACAGCATTAAAGAGCATATGACATTAGCTGTAGTCATAATGCTATATATTCATTCTGGCTCTTTCTATATACGTTCAGATTAACTATGAAACATTTGGGAAAGGCAGCCCTGGGGACTCAGCAGAGTTTTTGGCTGTAGGACACTTTGGGCCAGCAGGATTATATGTTTCTTACCAAGCAGCCAGCCAAAACCCCAGGTTAGTCCTCCCACAGTTTCGGTGCAAGGTCACCGTGTTAACACTGCTCGTGCACGTGTTCACATGGTGTTTGCATTGCCCGTGTGTTGCACGTATCAGCCAAAGCGCCTATAGCCTCACATACGGTTTTACACGTTAAGAGGCACCAAGCCTTGCGCGGCACGTTGCGGTTCCCTGAGCGCTCCCGACGGATCTGTCACTCCGACGGCATCGGCTGGCTCGCTCACATCCATCCTGCCGGTAATTCAGCAACGTGTTCCTGGTGCCAGCAATTAACTCCAAAGCAGAAGAAGCCTCGCCTGGGAAGCGCTCGGGCTCCTCTGGGACGGCTCTGCCTGATGGTAAGTGACACTGCAAAGCGGCGTGAGGACATTTCTTCGACTGCAGCCTGTGTCGTGGTGGAAGCAGCAGCGTTTTCGGGCCGTGACATCCCATCAATTTTCCATCAAAGCACGGTAAACCTGGAAGCTGACTGCAGCGGTCTCACGCTGCTGGCGCAGAAACCCAGCACGCGGTGGAAGGAGAGTAGATTGCCAGACCCCTATGTCTGTTGAAAACCTGGTACCCGCACACTTCGAAGGGCTGCGGCTGGCGGTGATGCTGTGATGGAGGTTTTTAAGAACAGATCAGGCCACCATCTGCCAGGAACAACGTAGATACTTATCCAGTTACCGGTGCAGCTTTTGGGTCCCGGCATGGACTAGCAGATCTCTGGAGATCCCTTCCTGCCGTGCGCTCTCTGTCCATCATAAGGCATTTAGCATTTGCAAATGCTTAGGAGAGGCAATAACACTTACCTTACTGGTAGGTAAGAAATGAGCAAATTATGTGCTCTGAAATCCGTTCCAGTGCTCCAGATGACGACGACCTTTGGTGGGCAGGACTGAGCTCGTGCCTGCGGATGGCATCGCGGGGGCCGCAGAGGGGCTGTGCATGTTTGCATTGACCAGTGGCTCGGATGGAGCCAGCAGCTTGGCTTTGCTCACTTTTGGGCGCTTTCAGCCTCCTGTCCTTTTCTAGGAGGTTATATAGCAGTCGGTGTGTGATGGGCACAGCCATCATGCAGGGTAGGGTGGGATTGCCTCGTGCCCCAGGACTGCTTAGAGCGGGGGCCAGCTCTGCCGGGAGGCTCTGCCTCTGCCTGGGGAAAGGCCAGTGGTCTACTCAGACCCAATCTTTAAATCCAAGGGTTGAAATCGTCCCCTGCTGAAATCACACCAAAGGGATCCATTGTAAGTCTCTGGTTCCTAGATTTTTACTTTGTTCCGTGGGAAAAGCAGTTGGCATTTTGCCTATCCTCTTACTATATACTATGCATGTTGTTGAGTACTTCATTATTGCTCACCATTGTAATCAATACTTTTAAAAAAGAAAAACATACTCTTTAGGAAGAATATATATATATTCATTTATTTATTTATTTTAAATCCTATAAATCTTTAAAGGAAGAGTTGTATGACAAACTGTCAGACATGGGTAAATGGAGAGGCTTCTCCCCGCTCCTGCCAGTGGATCAGTGATGGCAAACTGCAGCTGACACGGGCTGTAGATTTCCATCTGTGTGTTGACCCGTATGCCAGCGTTGGCTTGGGTTGAATGCGGTGCCTAAGGCTACAGAAAACCGCTGTTATGGCCAAATCGGCCAGGATGATTAAAGACAAAATACTGTAGCCAAAAATATTTCTGCACCTCCTGTCATGAGGTCTACGGAAATATGCAGCCGGTGGAAGCAGATCGGAGTTGAGAACTCCAACACGGTCGCAGAGATGGCTTGGAAATGCGCTGGGGGTCCAGGCAAACTTTATGCTGGGTTTATTCACCTTCAGCTGTCCCAGAGGATTGCACAGATTACTGGGGGCTTCTTCATATGCAGTGGACAGCTGTCCTTATTTATGACATCCTTTCTTTAACGTTATGAGGCTTCAGCCTTACACATCATAAAGCTCAAATTAAAATGTGCCCTCCGAGCTTTCACATTGTGTGTGCAAGTGCCATAAAGTGAAGTGGAAGATGAGCAATGACAGCACACTGCCCTGCGCCTCATAGTTAATGCTAACCTGGAGTGTATCCTGCCAGGTTTTATCTCCCGCTGTACATATAACGTTTTGAAGAGCATCCTTTAATGTTCCTTTACACTAGATTAGTTTAGATTAGGATCTACAGAGATGTTAAAAATGATCTGTATCTACATGCTCTTGGTGCCCCTGACACAACACAAAAATACTCCTTGCTGGTAGTGGTGGGATTTAAGATAACTCACCTTCAATGAGACAGGCAACTTCTAGTCTCAAAGCTCGTTACTCCGCTTCTCTCCCTTCCTCCTGTTTCCAGCAGAGAGAAAGCAGCACAGATATAACAACACCGAAACCTCTGCTGGTTGGAGCTAAATTTTGGATGAAGAAATAGGTGCTGGGGATTTTAAGCTCCTAAACAGTGATGTCTTCATAGAGAATATCTTGCTGCAGCACCTCCTCAATATTACTGGGCTTCACCCCAAAGACTGGAGATGTCGGCTGTGGCAGCACGGCATAACAAGCCTCTCCGAAGAGAACTAGTTCCTAAGGCACCCAAAATGTCAAAGGTGGAAAAAAATCCCACAAGTAGAAAATACTGATCCCAAAATGTCCTAGTATGTCCTCCTAGTAGAGCTGGGCTCAAATAAACACAGGATTAAAAACCTCCCCAACTCTTTTTTATCTGAACTCCAGACTCATCTCTAGGATGTGTAAAAATTAAAGTGGTTTAGAATGAATTTGTTGTGTATGACTATCCCTACTACAAAAGCAAGAGGAAGCCTATGTAATCATATATAAGGTGCATCTTAGAATGGAAAGATTTGCATTAATGCACTTGCCAAAATCCTCTCTCCCTTGTGTACGACGTGTCTTCCTGACGCGTCTCTTGGCTGTACGTCACTCGGAAGCAACGCCTGAGCAGCTGGCGTCCTGCATTGCGACGGGCAGGTATTAGACTATCCCAAATGTTCAATTCCGTAACACACACATGCAGCTGAGCGATGCGCTACACGCTGTAGTTCTGTTTCTGCAACTCTTTTCCATGTCAATTAGTGCCACATCAAGGCTTCCCCGGTGAACCCACCTGCTTTTCACCGAGAGCTGTGCATGTGCTGCTGGGGGACCGACCTCCCCATACCATAACCCTTAAATGAGCAAAGTGCTGGGCTGGCCGTGGTGAGCGGTGCCAGCCCTCTTCTGAGCTGCTGCTCCACCACTCACCTCGGAAACGACCACGTGCAGCTGTGTGTATTTTCCCAGCATACTGAAAATCCCACTGGAGAGCTGCAGTTCCTGCTAGGAAGATATTTGCGGTGTGGTTTCAGTGGCAATGGCCAGGGGAACCAGGGGCTGACCGCTGCCGTGCAGAGACTCGGACACTAACACCAAGTGACTGGGCTCGGACACGGCTGTCGGTCTGTCGCTAGCAACCGTGTGTATCCCACTTTAAGTGAGTGCCTTTAGTTTTTAAGTCGAGGAAAGCTACAGATGTTTACAAGGGAAAAAAAGAACTGGGGGGACAAAAGACTTTTCACCTTGCAGGAAAGGGATGAATATTGAAGGAGAAGAGGAAACGGATTGGGAACTCATTTCTGAAGGTTAGGACAGTTTTCCCTTTTCTTTTGTTTCTCCTCCATTCATTTCAATGAGAATTGCACAGAATAATAATCTACTTGTTTTGTCTGTGTGATAGCTGCATTGATAATTAGTATGATTTAAATAATCAAATTCAGAGTGTTTTGTATGTCAGAGTCTGAAGAAAGGTTTTCTTTAATCTCCAAAGATGAATATTCATGATGCCATTATATGTATAGCTAAAGAAATTACAGTACCATTGTCTGCTTCAAACAAGTCGTTCACTCGCTGTTATTTAAGGAAGAGGATGAGACAGTCAAAGCACCAGATGATTGATTTCTGCATTCAAAGTTCACCTCCTCTCACTTTGGTAATGGATTTCTTTATCTGTCAGCCGCTCTCTTTGACATCTAATGTCTGTCCAGTGCAACCTATACTCAAGTTTAAGTGCTATGTCAAGCAAATTTATGCTTTGACATTCTTCTGCCATCTCTCCAACTCATGTTTTGCTCTGGCAGCCATAACAGAGCAGGACCTTAGCACGGTACCACATGCGGTTTGCCTTGCCACCCGAACATGCCCCTTTCCTTGTAAGCTGTCTTAAACGCCAAGCCTCCGGGTACGCTTGGGGACTGCTTCTGCGCACCTGGGACTTGAGCTGCTGGGAACCACAGTGTCCTCATGGGTATCATCTCCACTTCTCCTCCATTCGCTGTCACTGCTGGGCTTCAGTTGTCCAGTGCAGGCGTCTCACTTCATGCAGGACTATTCGTTTTCTACGCACAATATATCTGTATTTTCCAGTATATGGTATGTGTTGTTGCATTTATGAAAATTATTAAGTGAAGAAAAATACTAGTTGCAAAGATGAACACAAGAATGGCCCCAGTGAAGACTGGGAGCCTTGGCCAGAAGGTGTATGGATCGGCTCAAGAGAAGCTCATTGCAGTGCACGAGGTAATGAACCCATGGTAAAGGCATCTCAGGTTTTTATGTAGCCTGTTCTTGTATTGGATTTGAACATTTACTGGATCAGGATTTAACTAATTCATAGTACAAGATAGTAAAAATACCATAGGAAGCATCCTTATGGCACAGGCTTTGCCTTTGAAGGACGAAAACCAGTGCCTGTTCTAGAAGCGTGAAGATAAATGTCCCACAGGTCAAATACATATAATTCAGTTGAGTTAAGAATTCAAGCCTTTATGGGGTATTAATACTGGGTATTAATAATAAGATATATTTGTTAAGATACACTGCTCTCCTGGGCTGCAGAGGGTTGGAGGCCAGCAGGGACCTCTGGAGATGGTCTGGTCCAAGCCCTGCTCAAGCAGGGTCAGCTGGAGCAGGTTGCTTTTAGGGGGTTTGAATGTCTCCAAGGATGGAGACTCCACAACCTCTCTGGGCAGCCTGTTCCCACGTGTGACCGCCCTCAACAGGAAAAAACTCCACCCCAGCTGTGGCCTCTCCAGTGCGGAGCGGAGGGGCAGGATCACCTCCATCGGTCCCCGGCAGCGCTCTGCCTGCTGCAGCCCAGGATGCCTTTGGAATATGCATGTAGTCCTTATAGCCCCACATACGTATTCCACACGCGGTATATGCTAAGGTGTGACCATTTTGAAAATCACAGCATAGTGTGGAGCAAGCTCCAAGATGCATGGAAAAGTAAAATTATTTTCCATAAAAATTGACTGATAATTGAATATGAAAATGTAATGTTGAAATCAGTTGAATCAGCCATAGACTAAGGTACTGTGTGTAAGAAAAGATAAAAGAATCCAGCTGAGAAAACTAGATGTTAGAGACAGGTGAATCATTTAATGCAAATTATTTATTTAGCTATTTTTGTTTCCTTTTTGTTCACAAATTGTCTTGAAACAGCTCACGATTTTTCTCAATTATATGTACTTTAGTTTCCAGATCATTTTTGTAAATAGCTTGCTTTGTATGTGCTACGAGAGACGCTGGCTGTATCTTGCATTTGGTATTTCATTTGGTGGCTGTTTTTCATTCCAGCCGTTGAATGGATGTAGAATCGAGGCTTCCTGCTTGAACAGTTTTACATATATTTTCAAAATGTATTCACCGTTATTGTTATTTAATGTTTGCATATAATAAAAACAACTTCCAGGAAGATGCTCCTATCAAATGAATCCATAAAGCACTCACACAATGGAAAAACCAGTGTGATATATTCATATTCCAAGGGCCAAATTCTCCCGCTTTGCGATGAGCTGCCTCCCTTGCGGAGAGAGGGCGAAAACTTGCCCAACGAGACAGCCAGCTCCCTAGGAAAGCAAAAAGCCTGAGTTTTTAGAAAAGGAAATGTCAGTATTAATTTTGTCTGTGTATTTTATAGCCAGTTTTCAACACTGACAATTATACAAACATACTAAATCATATCTTACGTTTGAAAGATATTTACCAGAACATTTTTACTGCATTTTTAAAGATCATTTTAAAGTTTCTGCATTGACAAGAAGAAGGTAGGAGTAAGCAGCTCCAGGATTTAGGACACTTTGAGGTGGTTTACCCAGTTTGTCCCCCATATATCCCTGGCATCCCGAAGCAGAAGGCACCGTTATCTGCTTGACGTTGGTCATGGTTTCACACCCGAGGAGACTTTCCCCATCACCAGTGCAACGCAGATGCTGGCACAGGCTGACTGAGATGAAGATATGAACTGGTAGGTTTTATTTTGAAAACCATATTTATTTTGAAAGCTATATTTTGAAACTGTGCCCAAATGTGCAGAAGCTGGCCCGTTTCTGTGGCCAGCCAGCCCGGTGGAGGCGGTGCGCATGGAGGCTGAACCCTTGGCTGGGAGCCTGCCCCAGGATCAGGGACCGTTTGGGGAAAATCCTACTCAATAAGGAACAAAATGTGCCGGTGACATGCTAACAGGGCTGGAAGACCTTGGGGCTGGTGTCACGGCCGCTGCCAACGGTGACGTGTCAGAAGGGACTTGGTAAAGCCACTCGTCCCGCTGCTGGCTGAAGAAAAGAAGGGTTGGAGCGATCCCTCTCATTTTAGGGAAGAACCAACTTGAAGGACCGCTTCTTCTCATAGCAGCTGGATCTTATTCTCCGACCAAGTCCAGTGAAGTTCAAACATGTTCAACTTCATCTGTTGCTTAAAAATGCTCTGATAAAACAGGAGATTGTAAAGAAAAATCCTTCCTGCAGCAACAATTGGTGCAAAGTGTTGATGCGCTGAAAATTACCAATAACACCGTAGACTGCTGATTTTTTTCCTGTTGTCTGGATGTAAAAGCTAATTAATTCTTATTAATTAATTACAGATTCAGGACTGAATTGCCAAATCACTGAAAATGCTCTAGTACAAGAAATGGACACCAAGAGAGAACTTTTTTGGCATGGCACTGCTTAAAAAAGCTCTGAAGCCCGGGTACACATCTGAGGGCACTGTGAGAAGGTGCCGTTTCTCGTTGGTTGTATTTACACCACCGAACTCTCTTTTTCTTGCACTTCCCTGGTGATTGACTGCAGCGGTGGTCGTAGCTGAAGGAGATGGCTCTACCTGACACTGTCCATCACCACATACTAAACGGCACTGCTTGGAAATATGGGGAGTCAGGACTTCAGTTTCTAAAGCAACAAAATTAATGCAACGAAATTAATGATACTTTTGCTTAGCTTATGAGGCTCTGAGTCTAATTAATTTCCTGTCACATTGAGCAGCAGTTGCAAAAGAGGAAAGCGGGGGGGGAAAGGAGGTGAAGCTCAGGTGAAAGATGCATTAATTAAAAGCTTAATTTGCCCTTTCTTCCTGGTGACCATATTTCTTTCTTCTTTTCAGAGTTTTTGTTTACCTCATTCACAATAAGTAAAGCCCATTGTATTAACTCAGAATAGAAAACTCTGTAGTATCAGATCCCTATGAGAAAAAACTTGTTTTCAAGGTAATATTGGGATAGTGTGCATCTTTAGCCTGTCATAATCCTAAACTTAGCAGCTGAAAATACTGCATTAGGCAACCAATTATGTGAGACATGCTTCAGAGCGATAATTGTTTTCCCAATATACTGCAATGCTCTCCTATTTTTAAAACAGCGAGTATGCTGAGCAGATATGAGAAATTAAAGACTATTGGGCCTGATTAGACATTGAAGCATGCTGGTTTTGCTCCACCTCACTTGTATCCTGCTCTAGCCCATTTCCCAGGATTCAGGGAAGCCTGGAGCGGTCAGGCACTGTATTTTTTTCTGGAAGAGGCTAATCATTGACATGTTTTGAATATTTGTCTTCATGGCATGCAGGATATTGAGATGCCCCATTGCTTTTAACGGCAGCCACGTAACGTGGCTGGCTGTGTGGTTCTGGTCATCTGCTTGACGATGTTTGCCATTGCCACCAGCTCGTGCAAGAAGCAGACAACAGTATTTGGGGAGCTAAGACAGCTCACGCGCTGTGCACACAGTCTGCACATGAAATGGGGCAGGAGAGGGAAAAACAGCAACATTTCAAGAGACTGAAGTCACGTATTTGAAAAGCAGTGATGATGCTGCTTGGCTGAGATTAAAAATTGCACGTGTTAGTTAACTGCCTACGCACTTATGCAAAGTGAAAACTCAGATGGTGGGTAAATTCCTCATCCTGAGGTATTTAATATTCACTAGCAGAGCACCTTGTCCTAAATGCCTTGGAAGGCTTCAAACGCGATGTCTCTGCTCAACATATTGCAGGAGAAAGTCTCTCTCTGGGAACATTAGGGACTTCACAACTGGAGAAAATAATCTCTGCCTTGGCTAAGTAATGCAGCTTATAGCGTGAATCTGATTTTAGATTCCCTCTGTAGCCCCTAAATCTTTGCTCCATGTCTTTCCCAACTTAATAGAGGGGCACATTTAATTATCAGGAGTCGTATTCGTATGGACAGCTCTTTCATCAACAAAGCATATTTCTTTTAGTTTGGTGATTGTTGAAATCCCATTATTGCTAATCTTTGAGTAACTGTATGAAGATAAAAACTCTATCTGCAATACGTATTTGAAGCCGGTGATGTACAGAAGGCACAAGGAGGTAACTGCCTTTTCAGAGAGCTCTGTGTGTGTGTATATAGAGATATATATTCCATCTAACTTTCATTTTCAGTTCCCAAAATATTAGGCAAGTTTGTCAGACCCTTCCCTCTGGCAGGTCTCTGGGTTGTGATTATTCGTTAGTGTTTGCACATTTCCCCGTCCTCGTGCTTTGGGTTTTAGAAAGCCTGAAGAACAGATACTGGTAATGTCAAAAATCTCATGCCTGGCAAAAGGGAACATGCCACACATATAGGGCTAATAATTATTTACTGTTCGTGCAACTAATGTTCAGCAGCTGGATGCAAACAGGATTCGCAGGACCCCAAAGCTGTAGAATTGCACCTCTCATAAGCCAACATTGGTGCAGGTTTTCTGCTGGTTTATTCTTCTAACAAAGTCTGAATCAGGCTCTTCAAGAAAAACGAGACGTGAGTGAGAAGGTGTTCTTTGTCGGGTTTTTCAGTGTTCAGACTTCAAATGTGAACAGCTCTGGTTTTCTTTTCTTTTCTTTTTTTTTTTTTTTTCCCCAGTTGTGCTGAGTAATAGAGAAACTGCTAAGGAGACCTACTTGTTCTTTTCAAGTAATAAAAATGAGACACTTTCCAAAAGTCAAAGCGTGGTGTTAGCAGTAGATTATTCCTCCCTAATCTGGTGACCATTTTACAGTATGCCAAGAAATAGCAAATAAAGAAGAAATAAAGCACTTGATATAACTGTTTAGACTGCCGAATTCCTCCCGCAGAACATCTGAAGAGGCTGTTAAGGATTAAATAGTAATGGGGCAAGAGTTAAAGTACTTTGCTACTCGCCAAGTATCGGAGACGGAGCAACGAGCCGCTTTGCAGCGTGGCAGGAGTTCAGCAAAGGGGCACCACAACACGCACTTGGGTCAGTGTTATTTAATATTTCTCTTCTGCATCAGGAGAGGGCATAAACAACAGGGTGGCAAAATGTGCCAAAGGCAAGCTGTTTCAGCTAGGCAGCGTTAACAGGAAGACCGAAGGAAACTCCAGACGGATTTAATAAAGGTAGGAGAAAGGGCTGCAGGATGACAGATGAAATACTCTGCTGTCAAATGCAAAGCAATGCACATTAGCGGGAATAATATGAACTACCAGTCACTTGTGAGTTCCAAATTAACCTTCAAAGTCGTGAAAAAGACACGGGCATCATTGTGGAGAATTAATAAAAAACATCTGCTGAGTACGCAGCAGTCTGCAAAAAAGGCAAGCAGAACGTTAGGATGTGTAAAGACCGAAAATACAACCAAAATATGATGATGCCACTGTATACCTAAGCAATATTCACTGGTTTCGACCACTGTGGTCATTTCTAAACCTCTCACATTCAAAGTTGTGGGAAAAGAAAGAGATGTTGAGAGCAGCCAAAGCCACGGGAAGAGAGCTGCAGGAGTCTGTAGGAAAGGTGCTAGTGAAACCAAGGAGCGAGGGAGCCTTGCCGTAATCCCTTCTCCTCATCCATCTAAGCAACCTGAGGAAGGCAGCAGGCTTCAGCTGATCCCTCCGTGTCTCGCTTGCTGCGGTGAGCTCTTGCCTTCCTCTTACTTCTGCATATCGGGCTGCACGTATCCACCACAACGCAAAGGGCTTATTTTCACTTAATCCACCGTCTTCCATAAGAAATCTCAATACAGAGCCGAAGCGATTCCCCTTCACTTTGATCTGAGCAAAGCAAGGCTTTGTGCTATTTAGGTATCATTTTCTTGTCACTGGTGCTGTAAAAACCAGGTAACTGTAAGTCAATACGCTGCATGCTGTAATTTTCTGATCCGCAGTATTGTGTGGTTTCTTTCGTTGCTGTTGCATAGGCAGCTTTGGTCCTCCCCGGGGAGATGCTTCCAGCATGATTACCAGTGTCACCTGGGTATGAGCCCGTTCTTGAGCTACGCAACGGATGGCGCTCGCCGAGCCACAGCGTCTGACCCAGCCACATACTTAATTTCTCTTTATTACCCTCAGCAAAGCGGGGACTAATATTTAGACATTGAGCAATGCATATGAGGAACAAAAAATAAATGCCTTTTTTGGACTCGTAAATGGGCCTTTTTATAGTCGGCACAGCAGGCATCAGCGTTCTTCTCGGGAACAGGCACTTTTTAGACTTTCAGCAACATTGCCAATCATCCATAATAGAGCTATAGCTCAGTCACTTGAAAAATACGCTGGAAAAATTAAACAGATTTCTTCCCGAAAATTACTTAAAATCCACTGTTAACGCTGCAGGGCACATGAGTATTAATGTCTGATTATGTCATATCCTATGTTAGGGAGTAACCATGGTTTTTAAAGGTATTTCAGCACCTAGCTCCCATCTGTTTCAATTGGAATTAGGAGCCTAAATTCCTCAGCTAACTAAGGAGCCCAGCAACATTTTTTGTCATTTACCTCAGTGGCTAAAATATAAAGCATAAAGGAGCTGCCAGCAAGGCAGGATGCTCGCACTGCTGCAAGAAACCTGAGCACGAAAGTAGGGTTTTTCATGGTGGTGACGTTGAGCTGTGGTGGCCTTAGGAGAAAGCGATGCCCCTTACAGGGTTTTCTCACCTGGGATTTCCTGGGGGTTAGGCTGCGTGCTGGTTATGCTGCAGCTAAATAACCCCCATCCTATCTTATTTTTTTCCTAAGGAATGAGGTTGCTCCTGGCTTAAGTGACACTGCAGGGTTTGGAGAAGTCCTTGCTCCCTTTGACAGCAGTGAAACATTATCTGAGCGAGGATAAAGATCTGCCCCGGGTAAGTGTTAGCACAGACCAGAAATGTGGACGTAGAGGCTCAATCTCGCTCATTCCACCAAATGCTTCTCTACTGGGGAGATGTTTAAAAGGAAAATAGCAACCTACACTATATTTTAAAAGCTATAAAATTTGCATTTTACTCATTTTCCCTCCTCTTTTCCTTTTATGATACTGCAAAGAAAAGAAGACATCAGCTTCTGTATTTTAATCACCTGTGAAAACGTCCAGGTGTATAGATCTAACGAAACTTGTCATTTTTACACCTATTAGAAGACGAGATTAAAGCAATGGAAATCAGGAGTGATTCACTGACATATTTGATAAATCTTTGAAATATATACTTGAAATATTTGTTTGAAAATATGTCCACGGGTTTTAAACTATGTTTGTCCTTAACTTGACAATAGACATGAAGTCATTGTTTTCCGGTCAGCTGTTAGTCTGCCACCTCAAATGGCAACTATAAGAGCTCCTGAAAAAGTGAATTCAGAGCACACAGAAGTCACACAGAAGGTGCAAAGCACACAGAGTTGTGTAAAGTTCAGGAATAAAACTGAAAGACTTCAGATTTATCGTTGTGCAGCTTGAAGGTTAAGGTATCATCACAGCATAAGGTCTCACACTGTGGTTTGGCAGGTAGGACGTGGTTTGTCCTCGTCGGGACAGTTTGGGGTGGCCACTGCCGATGGGAGACATGAGGGCGTCCGTCCAGCGCTGCACAGCAAAGGGTCCTGGTTAGCAAAAGCCAGCAGGAAACGTCACAAACATCCTTCTTCCGTACGCTGACAGTGACAATTTGAAGTCCTTCCTACCAAACTCGTGAATGTACAGCGCTATATTACATGTCAGTGATGTCTGAGCAGGATGAAATCTCCCAGCGCCGCATTCGCGTGGGGTTTTCTCCGGCAGCATGGCAAAGCATGGATTAGGGAAGTTGTGTTAGATGCCATTCACCGTAATTGCAGGCGTAATTGAGGATAACGACGAAACAGACAGGTCAAATCTCCATTTTCAAGTAACTATATGTGATGCATACAAAGGATGTAACGGTGCAGAGATATAAATGTATGCAAATTTGGCAGTGATTTCCTTGGGAAAATGATTCTAAGGTTAACAATAGCTTAACCTCCTCAAATTGTAAATTATTTTAAACTTGAAGTATTTGGAGGATAATCTATCACATAGGAAAACATATGCATGTAGTTAAAACAGCTTCTTCTCGCGCTCCCGCTGCTGCCCTCCGCGCCGTTATCCGCCTGGTGCGCCACTGGGCCAGCGAAACCCCGTTGGGAATCACACGGGACGGCATGGAAAAGGTTAATGGCCTCCCCGCATGGCTTGCTCAAGCAGCTGCTATTTTTAAAAATTTCCATCCTTGCAGCAGCGGATGGGAATGCTGAACACCTGAATGTTGACCGTCTGCCACGTCGAACATAGGCTTTTTACAGCTGAATCGCTAAGTAAATATTTGAGAAAGTTCAAGGTTTGCAGGAGCTTTTAATTCCCCTAAAGCTGGCGGGATCAAGGGATGTTCCCAAGAAATTGCATGCAAGTCTGTAAACTGGCAGGGTGGAGATAGCGAAAAGATATTGACTGTGAATTGTAAGGCTCATTTGGGCTGAAAGAAAGATCAACAAGAACAAAACCAAGCCCTCCGGGTGCCTGCTGTTCCTCCCACGGGCGGATTTGTGGAGGTGACTCTGGTGCATCCCTCCTCGACAGCTTTTGAGCAGTGTATGTGCTCAGATATGGAGATTTGCCATGACTCAGACAAGTGAGATGTGCAAAGGTGCATTTGAGATTTCCAGGGCATTTTTTTCCCTGTCTGCAAGATAATCCTCAGGAGTTTTTCAGTCTGCTTCGGACTGCGCTGTCACCAAGCGCTTGGGGTCCAGGCTGCTGTGGCTCTTGGGTCAGAGGACCTGGGTCCTGAAGGCGCTGGTTGGAAAGGGAGAAGAAACAGCACTTGTACAGTGAATGATGGGAACCGACGGTTCAGGAAACACATCTTTTGGAAGAGAAGTGGTTAGAAAAGCCTATGACGCTTCTTTGAAAATTACGTTAGCCTCTTTGTGCAGGTAATTCCAGTCTGGGTAATTTTGCGGCTCTCGTCTGTAGTTTCGCTGAGGCACCACGTTCTCCACTTTCTGTAGATCTAATTGGGTTTACAGCATGCAGCTGTTAACATCTTGGCCTTATTTGAAAAGGTCATTCATGTTTCTTCTTAACGTTAATGGGATTATTAATGCAGTTCACGGCCGTGTAATTTCAGCGTGGTGGGACCTGCGTTGACAAAAATCCTCCGTTCAGGCACAGATTTTAAACCTCCGACCACTCAGCGCAACCTGGCCAGCTGCAGAGCCAGAGCCGGTCCCAGCCCAAGGGCCAGGATGCCAAAACCTGAGAAAAAGGTGGCGGGGGCAGAGAGCGAGCTGGGCAGAAGAAGGTGCATGTTGCTCCCGAGGTTTTCACATGCGGGTGCTCGTCGTGTGCCCAGGAGCTGGTGAGCAGGACATTTCTGTAGATGATAGAGCAAAAAATGCTCACGAACCAGTTGTTGCACAGTGAGCTTAGCTAGATACACACCTGGGTGTGCCTCTACATACGTATGTATATATATTTACACACGTATATACGTGTGCGTATGTTCGTGTGTGTGTGTGTGTGTGTGTGTGTGTGTATATGTATGTACATATATATTTTATATATACATATGCATATATATATACACACACATATGTATATATAAAGAAGATGACCATAGGAGAGCTTTAAGACTAATACACAAAATACTATAGCTAATTATGAGCACTTCCTTTCTGTGAGACTCACTCTTAGTCTGAAATATCAAAAAAAAGTGCACATAATGTTATTTAACATACAGGCCACTTTTCAGATAGAGGTGGCCATCACCACTTGTGCTGTTGTTTCTGGTGATAAATAAAGGTTAATTCTGCTGTCTTGCAAGCACTGCACGTTGTTACATGAAAATTAACCTGCAACTGGCTTTTCCTTCTTTCCCTGGCTCCATTTTCTTCCTGACTGAGCGGACACGCGGTCTGTGCGCCCTCGGTCGATATGCGCAGATGTCTTTGGTGTCGGTTGGGCGTCTCCAGTGGGGTCAAACGGGAGCACAAGACCTCGTTTAACAGCCCTGTTTCTCACGTCCCATCTTCAGTTCCTGAAACACACAGACAAAAACACGTTGAGTCATCGGTCTCCTAATTCTTTTCTTATTATTTTAGCCAGACTATTTTACCTCCTTTTAAGACCTATATTGTTGATGAATTTTGATGGAATAAAAATACTTCTGACATGCTAAATAGGCTTGTCTGGTGAGGCAGAGTTATATAAACTGTTACTTATATTATATATGAAATATCTTAATTCCATAGTGCTATTTTTAAGAAAGGGTTTCATGAGTTTTTCTGTGGAAATTTATTATCATTATTTATTATCATTATATATGTCTGCATGATATTTGTAGAAGTTGTGGCGTATTCCTTATACCACGCTTTCATGTCGATTATGTTGCCTCAAAAATACAGCTGTCTCTCCGAAACATCGAATACATGTTTTCCCAGAATAAATTAAAATATGCTTTCAAACTTGGAGTCAAAGCCCAGGGATCAGCAGTCAGCTCTAACCAAGGCCTTGGGCTAAGTCTTGCCAGGAGAAGGTGGGCTCAGACGCTGCCCTCGCTCCTGGCCCCCGCAGAGGCGTACGCCGAAGCCGATCGGACATCAGCCTCAGGACACGGTCTGTCCCTAAGGTTATCCCTAAATAGCCAACTCACGGGAAAATTTTATGGGAGAAATAGGAGGATACTTACTCTGTATTTAGAAAGAAAGTTTTGATTTTGGTCAGGTTACATTTTTATTACTATTGGATTCTCGTGTTTCAGAATATTCGGCTCTGAGTTTTTTTATTAAACTCATCTGTCAGAACAGAAATAGTTTCTGGAGAACACGGGATTGTAAAGGACATATTAGATGAATGTGTGCCTATTACGTCCATAAATGTTTGTTAGAAAAATTACTCCCAACTGATATGACAAAGATATGAAAAATTAGATCACAAATCTCATTAACTACACAGCCACCGAAAGAGAAATGAAGGCAATTAATGCTGATAGCGCTTGTCAGAGGGATGTCATGGTGCTGCTCTTAACACCAGTCACATCCCTGGACTAAAATAACTTCACGAAGGACTACTACTGTCTCAGCAGCAGAAAGCTTCGGTGGAGAATGGGGGCAGTTTGTGTTTTTCTTCGCATACATCATTTTACCTCCATTTACCTGGCAGATATTGCGTTAAAGTTAGGAGAGGGATGTGTGGTAGCAGGGGACAGGGCTCGTGGACCTGGGAGAGCCCCACCAACCCATCTCCTGCATGTCCTTCACGGGGATTAAACACCGGGTTGCCTTGTTACCATGGCAACTTCGCTTTTCATGAAAAAAGTAGTATATGGTATCTGATTTGAGTACCCTGGGTCTATGTGGCTATTAAGCATCATCCACTTTGTCACTGGAAAAAACTATACATGCGTACTTGTAAGCTTGGGTGTAAAAGGAGAACAAAAAGGGAAAAGCGGTTGTCATAATTAAAATTATCAGACTTGAAAACAAGCACTTGTCAATGCAGTTACAGGTGAGACTGTATAAAAGTATACACACAAACTATGCACACAACTGTGTACAAGTATAGAGTTGAATATAGGTAATAGTTCATAGTTAATGTAATAAGTATAGTTGTAAGTTGGTGGGTGGCATCACAAGGAATTGAAGATACCTTTCATCTTTATATGCAGCCTGAATTTATAAAACAAGGCTTGGTTCCATCTCTAGTGTCTTCAATAATTGACGATCGGTGTTGCCCTTTCTGCCCTCTCCAGCAAAAAAGTCTGGAAATGAGCAGGATGCAGTGGGTTGAACCATTAGTCTCAACCGATGCAGAACCGAGAAAGCAGTATGTGTTTGCCGAGGACCTGGATCGCGGTGGGTCTGAGCCCCTCTCTGCCGGTGGGGCAGGCCCAGAGCGATGCGATCCCGCAGGGTGATGCAACGCGGGCGCCTACGTCGCTGCTTCAACAACCTCTATCAGTGACAAAGCTGAAATCACGGTCAGTGCTTTACTCAGATAGTTTTGGAAGCTGTCCGCAAGCAGATCCTGATTTCCTCAGGTTTATGTATTATCCAACTTAACTGGTCTGAGCAGTTCACATGCATTAAAAGTGAGAACAGTTCGGTTTTTCTTATTTGATATCAAGCGTAAACAGTGGTGTTTCTAACGCTTACTGGTCATGGATTCAATACTCGCGAAAATGCTCCGGCTAAACAGTTTATTTCAGTGAATATCATCTCATATGATTTTGATCTTCTTCAAACTGCCTCTCCAGCTGCGTGATTTCCTGCAATTTCTGAAAAACTAATGTGGGAGAAATGCAAGCATCCGTGAAGCCACACACACTGGTGGCTATTAACCTGTTGGATGTTATCTAGCATGCCAGCTATCTGCTATTGCAGTGCCACCGAAAGCTACAGTCCTTTTTTATTATGGACACAAGGGTAACATGGACATGTTAATATATATGTTTGGTACTTAAGGCTGATATGGTCTCACTGATTCTTTTATGCAGTAAAATTATTTAGAAGTCTTCAGTGCTCGCAAAAATGAGTATGATTCCATTGAAATAACTTTTCAGAGGTACAATAAAACTTAGCTTTTCTGTATATTTAAAAATTATGTTTATTCCCTAAGCAGCTCCAAATACTGTTCAAAATTTGTACGAATTAAAGAAAGTTCCAGAAAGGCTATGATATCGTGTTAAATTATTTAGGACTTTTCCATGCTGTTTCAACATCTCAGCCACCTACGTTTCAAGGCCAAGATATGATGTTAGAGCTGGAGGTCATCTGCCCTCGCAGCCCTGACCGACGTCTCCTCGCCCGAGACCAGGCATCGGCAGCGTTCGCTGTCCATTTTGCTGGCACGAAAAGCTTCCCTGGGGTTATTGCCGACTGGTAAAAACTTCTCAACAAACTGTTGAAATACAATTAACCCGTTCCTGCCATACTCACTTCCCTCAAATTCCTGCATTCTCGAGAAAAAAACCCACCTCGCAGCGTCTCTGCGCATTGAACTTGAAATGTGTACACAGGTCTCCAACCTCGGTCGATGGAATAAATATTAATGCACCTGTTATAGTGCAAATAGTTTTATAACGCTTTTAAGTTGGTTGTTTTCCCTGCCCATTTCGCAATAGCTGGTATGAAGTTAAAGAAGGATGTGACCGACATCGTCGCAGAGCAGCTGTGGGCTGGGTGAGGCAGCAGTTCACGGGGTTCGGGTCCTTCGTATGGAATTAGAGTCGTTGCTGTGATTTAGTAAGAAACATATGTGCAAGTATACACGGAAACTACAGAAAATACGATTTTCACAGCTTATTCAGCACCAGATTTCACAACACAGATGTTGGATATATTATACTTCCACTAAATTGCATCCTTAGTGAATAAAGGAGCTGATCTTAAATTCAGCTGTGAAGTCCTGTTGTGTGTTCAGTTTGATATATAGGATCTTTTTTTGTTTTGCTTTAGCAATTTATTCAGTAACTATTTTGGCATGCCTGTCTCTTATGCTGCCTTAATCTTCTCTTCTTGAAATTAGCATTCGTAATTTATTCACCCAGGGAAACAAGAAAGTCTCCGCACCGGTCTGTAACGTAGCGCATAACAGATAACAGAAATACTGAGTCAGCACAAAATGCATTTGACAAATAAACTCATTGCCTGCATTTAATTTAATAGAAGATATGGCAAAGAGTGAAAAAGCTTTTATCTGTACTGCATTAAAAAAAGATATAAGACTTCAAGGGAGCTCACATACTTGTTTCCTTAATAAGATACAGTCCCTGAAAATGCCGCATTTCCTGGAAATAGTAGGATGTACAAAAGTCCCCGAATGCCATCCCAGCGGTGTCGGGAAGAAGAGGTGCAAGTGAGACTGCAAAGCCGTTCGTCAGGGGTCCCGGCAACCATGCGCGCTTGTGAAAATCCATCGTGAACACTCTCATTTGCTAAAAGATGGATTTTTTTTCGAAACAGGTCGCCGTTGTGTGGGGGTCTTTTGGCACCCATTTCTTCTTTTCAGCCTCCATTAACCACTTTTCTCTTATTCTGATGCAGCTCAAAGGACAGATGCAGTATTACAATTAGTGCTGTTCTGAGAAGCAGTCACAGCGAATGTGGTTTACGAGTGGCAATACCATTGATTTTTACTTTTTAAATGAGATAATGGGCACTTTGCATAGCGATTTTACAACCAGAAACAACCTTCCATATTGGCGTATGAAATGGGCATGACTTTTATTGCAATAGTATTTTATTGATTTTATAATACGCCGTTCAGCTCCGGCAGCAATGAGCCTAATTTCGCCATACCTGGAGCGAGAAGTGCTCCCACGGCTGCGTATTCCTGACTTAACTTCCCAGAACCATCGCACGGGCTCGGCTGTGCGCGACTGTTACACCAGCTTTTTGCTGTTGACACTGCATAAAAAATACAAAAAAAAGCAGAATGTGACATCCCGGCCTTTAGCGTACGCTTGTCCGCGTGTTCACACGAGGCAGCAAGAAGGAGGTTTGGGGTCTGAAGCTACTGCGTTTTGCTTTTCAGCCATAACATGCGCTAAGGGTTTGCTCTGTGCCGGGAAGGGTCTAACCACTTCTCTCCTCCGGTTTTGCTCCGTGATCTGCAGCGTTGCCTCCTGCGCAGCGTTTTCAGAAATAGCCTGAACCGGGCCGGGGTTCGGCGAGGACGATGGACCTCAGCATGGCTCTGCACTATGGGACACAGGAGCAGTTACTCTTTCCAGTATGAATTACTTGACTTTTTTTCCCCTCATTTCTAGTTTGTTATAACCATAACCTTATTTAAATTTAGCTTTTTTTTCTTCAGTGCGACTATAATAATTTCTCAAAGAACATATTTTAATAGCTTGACTATATGCTCAGGATTTCTGTTTGCCTCTATAATTGCTTCTTAATTATTTTCCAATTGCTGAAACAACAGTTTTCACAGTTTATTAAAACACACTTTTGAAAGCATTACCCCAAGGCATTGTCAACATTTTATTACTATCACTAGCAGCTAGTACAAATGAATAATCAGCAGCGCTGGTAGCTCGTGTCAAGCAGATGAAAACTCTTTGAGGCTTATGTAGAAATTGTAATAAAGTTTAATGTCAAACTGGAGTTATTTCCATGCCAGGAGCATAGGCAGCCTTATGCTGCAAAATGTCTGAAAGCGGCTCCATTTTGATAGATCCAGACTCCCGAAATCTCCAAGGAGTGAAACCCCCTCGTTCAAGATGAATTTGTGCACCGTTACGGAGACCTCGGCTAGACCAGCCCCAAAAGACTGTTTCTACTATTTTTTCCTTAAAACTGCAGCCTCTCTGTCTCTGGACCATAGGATCTGGAGACGAAGAGCTAAGCTGAAACTCGGCATGTCAAAACAGGTGAACAAGGAGCATAAGGGTGTACAACAGCACCTGGTTCACTGATAAAAGCACCTGAAATTTTAATATAGCAGAGACTGTTGAAGGCGCCACACAAACTCCTGGAGTAATTAGATCAGAAAAAAAAATTACACCGAAGCTATTACTAAGTGTGTTTATGTCTGCCAGAAATTGCCTCCACCAGGATCTGTGTCGTGCTTGAATACTGTAAAACTTCAGCCCGAAGAAGAAGTGCCTTGGTGAAGGACCCTGGGAATTCAGCGCATGGTTTTCAGTTCATATAATTTAATGCACGCCGTTTCTGCTCTTCACTAGCTGTTGAGAGGAGCACTTTATTCATAGATGTGCCTATCCCACGAGACGCTTAAACACGTATTTAAGCTAAAAGCATAAAAGAAACCCTGTAGACTCCGAAGGCAGGTCTTGCACTTTGTTAAGGGCGTACGTCTGGGTTTTGCTGGGCCGGGCTTGTGCTATTTCTGCACCTATAGTCCCAGGTGAGACCGTTACCGCGGAAAGAGAGACTGGGGGGGGACAGACTGAAACACCCAGGGACAATGTGACAGTAGAGCTGGTGGGAGCACACCATGCTCTGCAGAAGGGGTCACGGAGGAGCTCATGCAAAGGCCTATCCAAAACCCGCCCAGGACATCACACAGCAGCTGAGCTGCTGCTCGTCGGATGCCCAATATCCGCAATATTTCAGTCTCATAGACATCTATTTTATCTCTGTTTCGCAAATGCCTCCAACCAGCCAGGAAGGTTGGGGGGAGAAGTTCCCAGGCTGTGTCACAGCTATCCCTCAAAGCCAATTTAACCCGATTAGCCCTTCCGAGTGGTGCAAACCGAATAGTAGCAAAATGCAAACCGACAGCGTTCCCTTTCGGGAGCGGGAGGAGCACGGCGTTAACGAAGCCGCGCGCGAAATCTGAACCGCAAAACCCACGCAGGAACAGTTTGAACCGTGCAAAACACATTTCACTCAAACGTTCTTAAACACTTTTAATCAGAATTTTAATCAGAATGGTTTTTCCACTCTTATTTATTTTAGAAAATGCTTGGCCTGATCTGTTTTAACAAGCTGGAACACTGTGAAACCTACATCATTAAAACCTGAGAATATTTAGTGTATAGAAGGTATCAATTTTAACTGTTTTTTTATGCATCATCCTGATTATACATCCTTTCAAAGTGATAGTTTAAAAGACATTAGTAGAGCTTGCACGACCTTATTCTCCTCCATATAATGTTTCAAACCGAGCCCTGTATAATTAAGACTTCATAATCAGAGCTCTACAAAAGAAGCCTGTTTCCAGGCTGTTTGCAGGTACCTTTATAGCAGAAGGTCTTTGAAATACTGAATGGTGAGAAGTGGCTCAAACAGCCAGGGACCAAGCTCAGGTTTGGGGTATATGCTGCTTTTCCAGGGGTTTCACACCCCAGCGGTGCGAGCTGCCCAAGAGCTCACCCAGACGGCAGCAAGTTGGCTTTTCCTTCTACACCATCCTTCCCAGCGATGCTCTCATTTATAGATGTGCAAAACAAGACCGATTTCTGTCTCCATACTAGATATGACTTTCCAAACTGTAGCTCTAAATAATTTTAAAGAGAAAAACAGGAAGATCATGGTTCCTTCTTCAGGAGATCCCTTGCAACTTCTAGTCCACTAAGAATCAACACATTTTTCTCATGTGCTTGCTTAGAGGATAGAAATCTAGAAAGCACCTCCTCTATGATTTCTCTCATGCTTCTTTTCTAAAACCTAAAAATTAAAAAAACATTAGTTGGAAGTTTTATGACAAATTCACAGGAAAGTGCTGATTTGTCAAACCTGAAACCTTATAGGAAAAGGTTGGTTTTACCAACTTTCCCAAATGTAAAAAGTGTAAAATTTCAAAATTTATTTCTATTATGGACTATTTCTCTCAAAAAAGGTAAAGAAAATAATGCTCAAAACTGAAATGAAGAGGCTGTGATTTATCAAGTCATTAGCACTTTTTCAAGATCTTAATTCCCTCCCCCCCGACCCTTAAAATTGAAAATACTTCACTTTTGAAAAATATCCCAAAGAAAAATAAACATGTCTGTTGGGGATATGTCCAGCCTGAATTCTGCTTTTGTATCATGATGCAGCTCTTACTGGACTATCCAGCAATAAATACATCCTTCATATTTTCATTGGTACTCGGAGATTTCTGCCTATCGACGCTAAATGACCAGAAGACAAAAACTGGCTGAAAGCAGCTGGGGGCTGGAGCATCACTAACATAAGAGCCTCCGGTCCTTCTCCTGCATCTCTCATAACAACTGCATTTCTAAAAGTAAGATTTACAAGAAACAGCAACTGTATACTTATACAGATAGGAAATAAATGCTTTGCTTATTTTCTCTTCCTATGCCCTTCTCATAAACTACATCATATAAAAGATTTCTGGCTCACCTTCGTGAGGTGTGAGAGGTGTATTGCCTGGCCATAAAATTCTAGTTTTAATACTTCGATTATAAAATACTAAGAGAAGAACTGATGCTTGGAAGGCATTACTACCTTTAGTGAACTGGACAGTTTTCCTATTAATAGATGGGCAGAAAGGTATCTTGATGTTTTACTTTTGAGGTAGAACACACACAGCTTTCTTAATAAATATGATAATAAACCTCGTGCTGTGTCTTTAAACAGAGAAAAGCTGATTTGCTTCTTGGGGAAGACATTTTATGGAACAAGTTGCGTTAACTTTAAAATGTTCGATAAGCATTCAGAAAGTGAAGTCTATAGTTTCAGTGACACCGTGATATAAATGCCCATGAAGGTAGGTCGAACAGATGTAATATCATACAAGGAGTCTATAGAGGAATGACAAGGATCTTATATAATTTACTAATGAGTGTGTCTGGCCTGAAGACATATGGGATGGGTTTAATAGTGGGTCTCCAGAGCTGTGCCTGAAGATGACATTTTGGTGCTGGCTCTTCACCTTAACTCTTAAGAGTTTCCAGAAAGGTTTTCATAAAAATGTGCTTTTAAAAGTCCTGTTTTGCAATTATATATGAACAGCCTCATCAATGCCACCGTATGCTTCACGGACCACGTCATGTTTAGGTGAACCACGTTAAAACTGTCAACATGCTTTGCCCAGGTCAGATGAAAGTGTTCAGTTTGGTCAGCTGAAGGTTTCAAAATTAAAACTAGACACCTCCTGTTCCTTGGGTTTGAATTACTAGTTTATTGGAAAAGCACAATCAGTCTGTCATGCAATGTTATTAAATCACGAAGAAATATGGACTTGGCCATATGCACAGGCTGAGAATTGCCACAACAAGGCCTAAACAACACACAAAAAATTGTATTCCTGATGGTTTCTCTTTTTTTCCCCTAGAATTGGCTACTCTCGTATTATTTTTCATAAACTGGAAAATTATCCTCAAGATTAGACATCTGAATACAGAATGCAAGTTCCCATTATTGAGAAAAATGAACTTTGGCTCTGCAGATCACAGAAACTGGTGTAGCTTCATTAGTGCTCTGGCGTTTACACCAGTTTGCTTTGGCTGAGGGTCTCCAGTCTCCCTCCAACTAGGAGTAGTTCAGCCCAGGTACAGCAGTTTAAAATGCCTTTTTGCTTAAATAAAAAAAAAAGTTGCATTGCAACTTTTAAAAAAATACTCTCAACAGGAACAAAGGTGGTTAAATCCTTCTGAAATTTGGGCTACCACAGTTCCAGCTGAGAAACTTTACCACTTACCTGCCATGCCAAGAGCAGACAAGCACCTGCCTGCCCTCACTGAGCGCTCTTCCTCTTTGTGGAATTTCTTATTAAGTATGCAAGTCATATGGTTATACTCTCTATAATTATATAGTAATAATACACATATAATATGCATATTGTATCTGTATAATATAGATATATAATAGCATTGTATATAATATTTCTATGCATAATTTGAGCCTCGGACAATTTCCTAGCTTTGCCAACAAAGTGACTTCCGAATTTCAGCCTAGGATTTTTTTATTCTGAACTTTTCCTCGTGCAGCTGTGCTCACCACCTAACGAGGCATGTCTTGACAGCATTATTTATACGGCCAGTCTCACCAAACTGCCCTACCGAATTGTAATTCATTATTGATTTAAGCAAAGTATGTGTATAATTTCAGCATGCTTTTCTGAGGTCAGTTCAAAGTATAAAAACCATTCACAAAGGGCAGGATTTTCAAAGAGGCCCAATATTTCTGAAATTGAAACAAAACAAAGAGGCGGAGGGTCTACCACTCTCAGATTCAGATGAAGTTCCCAAGCGTAGAAGCCGAACTCGCACCCGTTAACTCAATCTTAGCGAAGTCGGATGCTACCCAAGTGCCCTTGACGGAATCGGAGAATCTGGTGCCCCCAGGAAACGGAGGGCTGTGAAGTGCCATATGGCGATGTGCACACCGTTCAGTATTTTTGTGCTGATATTTTCATGAATACGCTATTTGAGCCTGTGCCATAATTATTTTTATGCTGAAAGGTTTTCTTTTGGGAGAGCAGAGACTAGCCAGGAATGCTTTGAAAAACACTATCAGCAGGAGTCATTTGGGCCCACCTGAAAGAATTAAATATATTTAGGCTTCACTTTTTCAAAAAATAATGTACAAGCTGTTAGAAACAAAAAACCCCTGTGCTTATCAGAGACAGCTATTTACTAGCACTAAATGGAATCAGATTATCATTTGATACCACTTGCTATTAATTGCTCCTGCAGTGGAGCACACTTTACAGGGTCCCTTGAAGCATGAGTGATGATCCCACTTACAAGGCGTGCTCCAGGATACAGGCTGCCTTTTCTCTTTCTTGAGAAACAACAAATAATCCCAAAGACACGTAAGAATAGACATGGGGATCTAAGATGGGAAATATCGGAAAAGAAGGGATAAAGCCAGCTCCAAAGGCTGAAACAGTCTCTTCCAGATGTTCGGGTGAAGGACTGGCTGTAGAAAGATGCTGCTTGCAAGAAGCAACCACAGGCAAGGTGCTGTAGGAATCACCCCTTTCCATCACTCCACCACACGTAAGCAGCAGGACGGTGCCGATGGATGGTGCCAATGGACGGCTATGGGGCTGGCAGGCTGGACTGGAGAACTGGCAGAGAGTAGTGCAGTGATTTACAACTTTTGTCACATTATTTCATGCCCTTTGCTTAGATTCATCTTCAGAGTAGACCGTCGGTAGCTCAGTTCATCCATGTCAATGAATTCAGTGCCCCTTTCCAGCCGGAGCACATCCTCTGCCCACTGCTCTGCATGGAGCAAGGCAAGGTTTGGTACAAAGGCTAAGCGCAATCCACCCAAGATGATTAGAAAGGTATAAATGGAGGCAAATTCTCATTTTAGGGCTCCTGAGGAAGGAGGAATGCAGGGAGTTTTCCAACGCACTGGCAGATCTCCCATGGGCAGAGGGGGAGCAGGCCTCCCTCCCAAGGAAAGCCGATGGGGAAGCTGCTGACGTATGGTGGTGCGCCTTCACTATTGCTGCTGCACCCAGGGCTTCACGGGCGGGCTGAGGCTTGACATGCCAGCATACAGGCTGGCCACATCTGGGGGGTTGCTACAAGGTAAAACACCAGCAGAAGTGAAAGTTTTGGGAATGCGATTTCCTCTCGGCGCTGGAAGTGGTCGAACCATCGTGTCGGCTGGAGGCCCTGCTGACTCCCAGCAAAGCTTAACCTCAGTACGGAGCAAAAAGCCAAGTATCAGCACATTTATAGCTGTGTAGGTACGTGCTAGGTTCAGCGCTTCCTTACACCCTCACTTGTAACTTTATATGCATATATGTATAGTTTCTTTGCCCTGCTTTTTCCCCCCCCCCTCTTTTCTTTGCAATAGGATGACTATAGTCATTGCTGCTGCTCTAGCAAGCGATTCTCTGCCCTGCCAAAATGTTGAGTTTGTTATTTATCAGGAACATCTGCAAACAACTGAGAACGCTTTCACATACAGAATCATATCAATGTATCACGAGCCTTATCAAAGGGATTATAGCAACAAATGCCTTATTTACCCAAGAAGTGCTCTAAGGAAGACTAGGGATCTCACCAAGGAACTCACTTCTGAAATTGATGTTAGTTAAAGTTTATCGCATGAAACATTGAATTATCTGCAATGGCTGCTAGACTGAAGCAAGATGAAAGAGAAATTTGAATAATAATTCCACCCCGGAATCAATGTTATGAGACTATATATTGGTGTAGATATTTCTTTTATCTATAAAACACAATTAAAAATTAAACTGAGTGCGGCTCTTAAAGGTTGGTATCACGCTGAGGTTCACGGCTGTCAGTGTCTGAACTGCAAATTGCAAATGTGCAAGCAAAAGTATCCCCTGCTAAAACGCTCAGGAGCTCATTTGCAAAGTCTATTTTCAATTAGACCAACCAGCATACGTTGTACAAGACCACATGCCTCGGTGAGCCTCCAAGAAGGGTTTTATCAAACAGGAGCATATGCAGGGTGGGCAGGCTCGTCTGCGGCGCACAGATAAAGCGGCAGCGGCAGTTTCCATGATCCTGTCAAACCTATCGCGTTAGCCTTTGCTATTTATCGTGTTACTTTCCAAGAAACGCCCCCATTGCCCGCACATGCATCATGAATCTCAGTCTCTCAGTCTCGGTGCTGCACTAAAATGCCACTGAGCAACTGCTTAGGGCACTAAGGACTGCGGGGAAATGGCAAAAAAGTCCCACTGACAGCTATTGCAGTTCTCGGTGTGGAGATTTTGGCATTACGTGATGCACAGGATGCCAGCGAAGGGCTCTTTATTAAAATCATTTACCCATTAGAAACACAGAAGAACGCTGACTCTTCAAGGATGTTTCAAAATAAAATTTTACAGCCTACTTTTGGCACTGAACAACAACATCAAGTCTTACATTAGTCTAAAAGTAATGTTCACATGCGAAAAATAAGGCTCATACACAGCACCAGCCTGGTTTTAGCGTTTTCCTACTGCACCCTGCAAGGTGGCGAATTGCAGAGACTCCCCAATTTCACCCTGCCCCAGCTACCGTGAAGTGGCCAGCACAGCTGCTAGGGGAAATGCTCTTAAAGCACATGATAGAAAATGTTATGGCAATGTTGTGTACAATCATGCTTTTTGTCATAGTAGTTATAGTTATTGACAAAGCTGGATTTCCAGCCATGGTGATCGTGGTGCAAAACCACGTCTAACGCAGCGACCACTTTCCTTACAGCCTCTCCCTTACAAACTGCTGTGAAGATCATTGGCCTTCTTTTTTAGTAATTTTTTTTTTTAAAGGCACATCAAGAGAAAAAGAGTAGTGCCTGTTAGCTAGGAGGCCAGTTACGAATGGTTTTTAGTTTGCAATACCTAGCTCCGGATGAAGGCCAGATGCAGGTTCAAGGTAGCAAAACTCACCGGCTTTTTTCTGTTTCCCAGTTTCTGTTTCCCAGCTTCCTTCGTGGCACCCATGAACCCTCCTCTCATCTTCCTGGTGTGGCTCAGGCACAGATTTATCCTTCTCAGAGTCAGTAATAATAAAAGCATTAGAGAAATAACTCTGCATTTTAAAAGTCATTAGCAATCTCCTCCAATGGAGCATATGAACTTAACTTCTCATGAAGTTTGTCACAGATCGACAGTAACGTTGTACCTGCTCTTCTCATTCCTCCCGCGGAGTGAAGAGGGCCCTTGAGCCCGTCCGGTTGGAGGTGGTGCTTGTTCTCAAAGCCTTTAAGCACCTGCCACACAAGCACTTCTGTGAGCTCCRTCAGACTCTTGGCAAATTCAATACGGCATTTAAGCCCAAGTACCTTCTTTAGCCACAGTTCATGTTTTCTTGTTGTTGATRATAACTGGTCTTTCCAACATAATAGAAGCTATTTGATAAAAAGCAAACTTGTCTTGTTATTTAAAATATTGTTGTGTTCAGGTTCCTGTTTTTCCCACAGAAAGAGCCTGGAGAACAGATTCAGGGTCTCACCTGGTGGGACACACGAAGGAGGGAGGACCTGGTGCCACCTGTAGCGGGTCACTTTAGTGAGGTGTTCTTTGAGCGTCAGGGACATAGAGGTGACTTCACTCTGCTCGGAGCCTGGAGACAGAGAAAAAAGGATGGTTTCCATCAGTAGGAATCACAGCCTGGAATTACCCATATTGACTTCGTAAATGTGCCGTGTTGGGCCAAATCCGCTCTGGCTCTTATCAGTCCCATTCACTGCAATAGACCGCGCTGCTGTCGATGTGGGGAACACATGCCATTTCCAAACTAGCAGATTCCAAGGTTGATGACCTTCCCATGCTGTCAAACTGCGGCAAATGTCAGTGTTAATTAAACAGCCACGGAACAAAYGGGAGAGCCTGGTTGTCAAAAATGCAGCTCCGGGAAGACAACGGCAGCTTTGATGAATTCGGTTTTCCTCGCCAACGTATCAGCGTACGGCTGTCTCCCAGCACCTCCTAAGACGCAGAATGAATTTTCAAGTTTGGAATTTGAAACACTGAGTTGACTTCAGACTGAAGCACAAAATATGGCCATCAGCAATGCGAGTCCTGCTTAAATTCGGTCTTAATGGGGAAGGACAATGAAAGCTGGTTACTTAAAGAGCACTGTTTGAGCTGCCTTAAGGTGGTGAGAAAGCTAGGTTATAAGAAATGTCAATGCGCCATGAGCTGCATGATAGATTATAACCCTACGCTGGATTTATTTGAACAAATGTTATGACAACCCCAAGTGATTTGATCGTGTATCTGTATTTTTTGTGTTCTACAACGCAATATTACTTTATGTCATGTTAGAGGATATAGGCAATTGTCTATCAGAATTAAGCACACATTAATAAAATGATTTCCTATGACTGTATGTTAGTAAAATGCCATCTGTTTTAACTTGATACAGAGACTCCTGGTTAGCATCTTCACAGAGCAGAAAGCATGACGTATTTTACTGCATGCTTTTCTATTTTTCCACGCTTAGTTTCTTGCTTTAAACATATATTTACAGAATAGTAATACTTTGAGGATAGTAGCATATCATACCTAGATATATCAGCCAATTACTTTTCACAACAGCTGGTGTGAGTGCGTAGCCCCGGCTTTCAGATGACCAACATACCTGCGTTGGTCCTCACGTGCAGGYCACCTGAATCCAGAGGCAGTCCAGGCAGCCGTGGAGGTCAGCGTGCAAGGCTGCAGGCGTGGGACTCGGGTTTCTCACCAGCACAGTGTCATGCATCGCTATCGTGTTTATAAAGCCACATGCGCATGATATTCACCACATTCTAATGATATAAAGATTACAAACAATCTATTTTACATCTGAGTTTTCTTTAGCTATATCACAAATATTATGCCTTCTCTCTTTTGGTTTCTAGCTAATCCATTTCTTGGGTTGCTAACMTAAGTTCATGGTTTTCTTGGGCTTCAACTTCTGTGGAAAATGAACATAAATGCTATACTCTACTTGTATTGCTGTGCCCTCACTGCTCCTGGACCTGCCCATATGGAACTGAAAACACGTCCTGGAGCGTTTTAAGCTTCCCAGGCAGCATGGGAGACTTTATCAGGCCTTRGGGAGGGCTTTGGGAAGGGTAATGGGGTGTTTCCATGTGGACTGAGAGCAAGGCAGGAGATTTGCGCCACGTGGTTGCTGCAGGAGCTTCCCATAAACTCGGTGCCGGAAAACACGGATGCGCG
This sequence comes from Casuarius casuarius, assembly GCA_003342895.1. Lineage (NCBI taxonomy): Eukaryota > Metazoa > Chordata > Aves > Casuariiformes > Casuariidae > Casuarius > Casuarius casuarius. The sequence continues at coordinate 1,258,335 of PTFA01000061.1, read as the reverse complement.
GTGTTATCTCCAGCAGCCATTTGCAGCATAGACCAACTCATTAAAAGGGATAATGAGAGAGAATCACCAGCATAGTTAATTACTGTCAACAATTAAACCTGGAGGTACATTGCAACAGATGCCTGAAGGGACCTGAACTGAGAAATGGCCTTGACTGGCCAATGTTTCTTCTGCTGCTGCGTTCTGCACCGTCACAGCTTTTAAAAGGCTACATTTATCGTCTGGAACATATTTTCCATCCCCTCGTGTAGGAAAACTGCTAGGTATAAGCCAGGGAAGCATTTTCTGCCAGGACCCTGATTCCCTAGAAATCAAAAGACCAGTTGACTGTTTCACAGTGGCCGATGAGCAAGACTGAAGTCCACGCACAAGCATGTCGCTGATCAGCCAGTGATAAGGCTACGAGGAAATCTTTGTACAGATGGCTACAAGGTGGAAGATCTCATAGTTATGAAGTGAAATGCATTCATCACAGTTTAAGATTATCTGAATTTACAAATTTCTGGGTTTAGGAACAACAGAAAAGTGAGTAAGAACAGAAGAAGAACAAAAGGAAGAATATTTAGCAAAATAATTTGAGTATTCTCCTAATAGCTTGCAAGATATGAAGGCACTTTAGTGGGCATTAAACGACCTAGTTTAATGAATCTGCATTTAGATTATAGCTTATTAAAATTAAAATTACACTAAAAAAATGATTAAAAGTCTGATGATAATCAGTAGTTGAAAAGTCAACTTTTCAACTACTGAAGATCTGTCATCTTTAAAAATCTCTTGAGTTGTATTTATTCAAGTCATTCCGCCGTCCTTGAGGTTCATTGGGAAGGACAGAGGAACCACCATCGCAAGGCAGCTCTAGCTGAGGAGAACAGWTCCAGCTCACATTCCCATCCCAGACCAGTTCAGCTGCTCATAGAGATTTTCCCACCAAAACCTCCAGGCCAGATCCCACATGCCATCTGGAAGGAGCATGTTTAATTGACAGAAAACATTTCGAGTTATTTGCCAGTTCTAAAARGTTCCTTACGCAGGCAGCAGTGCCTGTATTTATTTGCAGCCATCAGAAGAAGGTAAAACGGGAGGACCGTCTTTGCCTTAGTGCAGTGCGGACACATCATCKGACGCAGCTGGTGACTCAGGGCAAAGAAGAATTGCCTTTTCAGGACTTGAGATGAAGCTTAAGAAAATTATTGTGGTTACCTAGGATACGAGAAATGCCTTTATATTATTAATTCGGACGATGTAGTACTTCTGGCACTCTGTGGTGGTATCTCCTGATGGCTGTTGACAGCCTAGGATGATAAAGTTTGACTTTTTTCCCCCCAGAACTCTGAATTTGCATAAACCTTCCTGCCTTTTTGCTAGCACCGATTCCAAATGGTCATTTTTCATTTCTGAAGCTTTTTTTTGCCTCCTTGCAAAAGATCCCTGAGAAAACAGGTCACGTCGTAGCCGTCTGCAGGAATACAAAGGTTTTGTGTGCCCCGAGCCCATGCGTGCACCATGGCAAAGTGTTTGCAGCAGGGATACTGCATTTTCCTGGGAGGCACCTCAAACTGCGGGAAAGCCAAAAATTTAGCCCATTTTTTAGAATTATCTGGACATAATGTACAGCTTTAATATCCACCCCCCCACACACACTTTTTTTTTTTTTTTGCCTTTGGACTTGTTTAGCCATCTTTCAATCAAATGGTTATATTTATTTAGGCTGACAACATGTCAGAGCAAGGGATTTTGCTTGTTTGCATAGCGCTTGGCGCGGCGCGGGGGCGAGAACGAGCTTGTGCCTGGATGCCACCGAGTCGGGGATCTCTCGCTTTGCTCCTGTAATGATCTCAGACAAGCTGATTAAGCTCAGATGCTAACTCCTTCCGGCTTAAATCGTTGAAATCAATGGGTCTTTTGGACCTACACGGGATTTAGGCTTAACTTCTCAAAGGTATTTAATCATACAAATGCTTTTTTGCCTCCGATTAGGTTGCTATGACAAGTGCCTTGCCTAAAAAAGCCCTGCCACGGCTTTCTCCCCAAAACCCCTTCCAGGCAGACCAGGGTCCTGGGCATCCCTGGGTCTTACGGCAGTGCAGAACAGGTGGAAATCCAAAGGAGAGCTGCCTGGAAAGGCACTGCTATGGTGCAGCCCTCCTGCCTCCTTACTGCAAGGGAATAGTCCAGCTTAATCGTTTTCCTGATTTCTAGGAAATCAGCCCATCCTGGCTTTATTTAAAAAAAACAATTTGATTTGTGGAAAGCACTGACCTTCTGTACTAAGGGCCTTCCAGGAATATGAGCTAGAACCACTGCATTTATTTATAGCTGCCTGAGTATACCATCAAAACTTGCATCATCTCTTTAGAAATGCTCCGTTTGATTTCTCCTTTGTGACCATGACCTCCACGGTAAATTAAAGCCACGATCTGGTGTACTCCTTGACCTGTTCCAKAGCAAAACCCTCCTTGCCCCATGCCCGCGTACTGGCTGGAGGTACAGCAGGAGTAACCACATGGCAGGAATTCAGTTGCTGATGGGTTGAGAACATGGCTGAGATGTTTGGCTGGCACCACTTGCTCTTTCCCACATCCTAGCGAGACATGAAGTCTTCCTTGAGCTGAAACCCAGAGCTCCAGGCCYTGATGGATAGTGTCCGTGGGGCTGAGTTACAGAGCAGAGCTCCTGCCAGGATTTATAAATCTTCTCTGTGGTCCTCGATGCTCATTGGAGATGCAGTAAGTCAAGAGTGGAAACTGTTTCTTGGGGGCATCGAGCACTTTTCAGACTGCGAAAGCTGTCGTACGGTCTAGGCCTGCAAAACTTGTCCCTGTCACCGCTACGTGAGGCCTGATGCAGATGCCACAGGGAAGTTTTACCCTCAGATACCATCCGTGTTAAAGCAAAACGGAGCAATAGGCAAGTTTCCCATTTATGCTGCTTCAGAAAGTGGTCAGTGACAAGTCTTTTACTGAAGCAATGGGCTTGCACACTGCTTCCAAGCTGATATTTAAGTCTGGCCAGCTCAGTAAAATAATCTTTGCAGCTGGAGTAAATGCAATATTTGCAAAGAGTTGTGATTTATGCCAGTTTGTTCTTTCAGGTTTTTAAATGCACACAACAATGTTTTTCCATCCTGCTATGGTGGGGTGGTCCATAGCATTTGCCCCTTGCTGCTCCCTAGTCTGAAAATATTTTAATGGAAGTGTTTACCCCAGACATAACGTTTGAACCAGACTGCTTGCTCTGGCATATACTTTATCTTTTCCACAAAGGTTTTTTTCTTCCCAGCTATTTCTAGAGATTGGCTTTTATACTGAGAGACATTTAAATATAAAGCAGCATTTCATATCAGTATCTTGCCATTATTCTTAATAAATGATAACTTGATAGCACTTTTAAAGACAAAACCATTCTTGTTTGAGATAAAGAAAACATTAATTTTCTCTTTGCATAAGAAAGTTTTTCGTATTATCTGGTCTAACTACTTTCTAATCTTTTAAGTGCAGGGAGATTCCAGAACGTATTTCACGCTCAATTGAAATCTCCCTCGAGCTGCAGTGAAGACCAGCAGAGTCAAGCCAAAAAAACCACCAAAACCAAATAGAAGTCCAAACCAATGTTTTGGAAGAAAAAGAATATTGCAAGCCTCTTAAACATGACTTTAGCTTACATTTAGAGACAACTCATGTAGCAACCTAAACATTTATATTACAGATTTCACGGCTGAATTCTGTGATGTTATTGTGCTTCTCACTAACAGAAGAAAAAGCCACAATAAAACCAGGTATTGATTATCTCAGAGCACATCCTGCAGAAAGGAAAAAACATGCATTTTAATGCACTATTCAGCTTCTCCTAAAGTGAAAGCAATCCTCCTTCTGGCAGTTTAAAATACACCTCTAGCCAAACCAGCCATTCTCATATTGCAACACAACCTTTACAAAGGATCCAGCTTTAAAACAGGAGGCTATAGATAACTTAAGAAAGCAATGCAGTCTTACAAAAACCTGCAATATCTGTTGTACAAGTAGCTACCGCTCTGCCTGGACTATACAGCATTTCTGGGAGGACTAGCATGGCTAAATACAATATATTTATACTCACCAAAATGCATTGAATGATTTCATGGACGCATGGATTAATAAAACTCCAAGCAGGCTGGTACTTTCCGTATATTTTTATAAATGCTAGCATTTGTCTCTGTCAGTGTCTTTGCTCCTCATTGACAGGCCCTCTCACCACGCTTGCATTCATTTTAGTTGCATTCTTACAAAAATATTTCTCCTGGAAGGATAAGCAATTTCAAAATATTTTCTCCGCTTTATGGTGATTTGGGGTTTTCCTCACCGAGTTGCACGCAGCACATACCCCTGCTCCAGGTGCTTTTCTCCCTGAGCCGTACCAGCACGGTGTGGCCATCGCCCCCAACCTCACGTTTGTCCCAAGCTCCCGTTTTACAACATATGGAGCTCCAGGGTTTCAAGCCAGGGCTTTGGGGTTCAACGAGCAGACAGCATGCAGGCAACAGTGTCTTCTCCCTACATGATGCTTACCTTGAACGTGGTACTTTTAATAGCGTACTCCAAACTTTTCAACATTACACTTACTTTAGACCTTTCCTGCCATGTTCTCCACGTTCTGAGTTTCTGCGGTGGCCGGTTCCCGGGATTTCTCCATTTAAACACCTGGCTGACCTAAACCCCAGCGCGGTGCCTGACCCAACGGACCCCTGAGGATGTTGTCAGAGTTAGTGAAGACAAAGCTCCCGCTGGTTTCCAGGCCAGGAGAAAGTTTCCGCACATTGCATCCTAACGGGATGAGTACATACACGTCAGTATGTACCTGAAATACATCAGAATCCCCAGAAGAGCCCCATCTGTAAACAACAGGGACGAGAAATGCAGCTGGAGAGCATCCATCAGAGNAAAAAAAAAAAAAAAAAAGAAAAGAAAGGAAAAAAAAGAAAAAGAGCTGTTGGGCAATACGTATGCAAAAAATATGTTCAAAGACAGTTTAAAAAGCAACTTACTGTGTTCTGCAGTGATACTGAGGGTGTCCTGAGCCTCTGTGTGTGTGTATGCACGTGTGTATATATGCATATATACATGCATACACACACAAAAATATATATATAACATTTTTATATGTGTGTATATATATATATATATATCTCTTTATGCTTCCAATCTCCAATTCTCTAGTTTTCCTGAGAAGCAGAGTAAATACTTTTCTCCAAATTAGAACTGAGACCGTTTCTGTGCCTTAGAAACCAGACCCACCTCTTATGTGCACAAGAGCACAAGCCCTCGGAGATATGAAATGCAATATCTCAGAAACAGGCAAACTCCTGGATTTACACAGGACTGAATTGTCACGGGGATACCGAGGGATTTCTTTGCTTACTTTCTGAATGATTTGTGCAATGTAAAAGTGACAGGAGTTGTAGGACATCAAAAATACGAGCACCTAATGAAACGAGGGACATGACCAATGAATACAAATTGATGTCACAGTTTTACTTCCCCCAGGTGAAACGTAAATGGATTTTAAGAGAGAGGAAGAAACCCAGTTACAAATTTCCATCAAGGTCTGGCATTGTTAGTTGGTCTGAGAAGGAAAAAAAAAATGGCACTATTTTATACAGCCAGCGTGCTTAAATTCCTTATTAGTAGTCTGGATAAAACTGAAGTATGGTGCTTCAAGTGGGCAGAGTGTAAAACGTTACAGATGATGCCGAGAGCAATAGCTGCTGCCGTGCTGGGGGATGGCACCACTGGACATGTCGGAGAACCCAGGTCGGAGGTGGCCACGAGCCCCTCCTCAGCCACTGCTCTTGCCCGCTAAAAACTCAGGTTACAGAAGCTTCCACTTTATTTTCACCAGGGTAGCATCTAAAAAAAAAAGTATGCATATGTATATATACATATATACACACACACACACACACACACACACACACATATATATTTGAGAAATCTTGCTCCACTTCACTTTTTATCTCATGACTGATACCAGGTTTTATTCCCTTTAACACTTCAAGCAATCAACCAAGGAGGTACCAACGCGTGTGTGTAATTTAAAATTGCTAAGCCAAAAAAAAAAAAAAAAACAAAAAACCCATCATACTTATGTGTAATATTACTTTCCCTTATGCATTGCTTTACTTGGCCAAAGAAAATGCTTAAACTTGTGACACTAATACAGGGTGGATTTTGGTTTATTTCAGACTGCATTATCAATAATTACAGGTTTTATATTCCAGCTTGATCTTTTCTGACCAGAGATGAATTTGCAATGAAAGAAAGCACTAGGTGCAGCTTCGCGTTGCGCTGTGCTAAGAGATCAGCATGCAAACGCCATCATTTCGGTGCAACGCAGCTGGAATTACAGCGTAACGCAGTGAGTCACGCTACCGGGGCGTAAGGAGCAGATGCAGTTAAAATGAATTATCCTTGGCCATCGTGCTGCAGATTGACAGGCGAAAACATGAGCTGGGAAGAAGCAGCAGTTGTAATAAGGGAAAATGAAAATAATGTAATTTTCCAGGGGGAGAATCAAATGGCCAATATGCACAAATACTGCAATCCTCTGTACCCTGTCCGCCGGCATATCATTTACACCTCCAAAACTTTAATTTGCCACACGCTCAAAATCTTTATGCCAAAACAAGCAACGCTACAGCTGCCTTAATAAAAGCTAACGCTGAAAATACCAAAGGTTTGGGTACCTGCAAGCTTGTCCATTTTCTCCCCAACAATGCGAGTCGGTCTAACAAAACATATTATAACTCCGGCACATCTTCATTTAAGTCCTTAGGCCATTGCACCTATAAGCACCATTGCTAGAAATATTAAGTGGTATAAGGTTTTGTTCAGTCTCCCTGTCCCTTAGTGCCAGTTTAAGGAGGAGCCCCCTCCACTGCGTTTTGTTTGCAGGTGATTTTCCCTTGCAGTAAGCGGTACGCAGCCCCCTCGTAGCTAGGACCCAGCCTGCCGCAGCGCGCACAGATGCTGCATGGCTGCCTTTGAGTGCCATCATGCCTTAGCGGTCTCACTGTGCCATCGGCATCAAAAATAATAATTAAAAAAAAAATGCAAGAGTGATAAAGCTACTCAGGGAGCAAGATTTCCCCCCCACACTAATGTTCTGCCTTCAAGACAAACATATTTTAACASCACCTCCGAATAGAAACGAGTTTTTAATTTGTTTGATGCATTCTGAACACAACCAAAAGCAAAGAGGTTAAAGAAATAATTAATTATTATTTTTTTTTAAATAAAGATTTCTCCCCCCCGCCAAACTGCATTGACAGAAAACTTCTTTGTCAGAAGTCATGCAGCTCTACCACTACTACTCCTGRGATGCAAATTCACCATCAAAGCTCAAGCAAGATGACTGTTAAAGCATCACCTACCTCAGCTACGTGTAGCACCAAACACATGTTCTCTCCTCCRTTCCTCAAACCAACAAATGGAATTTCATCCATTTCCTGTGATCCTCTTATAGGTACAAGGCTAATTAAAATACCACGCGTTGTTAAGGAGCCCCAGCCCTGCCTGACGTGCAGGATCTCTCAGGAAGCATTTAGCTGCTRCAAGCCTGAAAGTTTTGCTGATGGGGAAGTGCTGCTGCTATTAATAGAGTTAATTGGATGATGGCAAAGCGGTGGGGCGAATGCAAAGCACTTGCTCTCCTCCCGTCACGCATCCACCCCCCTCCCCAGCGCAGGATCTCAGAAAAAGCACAGTGACCCTTGAGCTGCTGGAGACGGACCTACAACCTACGACAAAACAGACGTGAACCRGGGAAGAATTTGCTTGGAGAGTTGCTCCAGGCATCACGAAACCTGGCAGCTCCTGGCTTAGTGCCAGCAGTGACCGATGTGAGAGGAATCCTTAATGATGCCGCGTTTAGCCTAAGTAAATGGGATTCATTAGCCTAAAAGGAGTAACTTCCCTTTTCTTGTAGAGGGAACAACTAGGTGACTTACGATGCACAGCAGAGCTCCTACGCTGGCTGGTTTGCTGCTGTTGTCCTTTGCTCATGGCCCTTCCCATAAAGCACCAGTTCCCTCTGTGCTAGTTCTAATGTGCTTTATAAATCTGATGGATTTTCCCATGGAGAACTCAGCTCCCGGGCACACGTTGTAAGGGATGCCCCGGTATGCTGCTGCGTCCCAGYGTCTCCAGGAGAGGATGTGTGGGACCAGCCGTAGCGGATTGCAGCTACGAGCATAGCACTGTATTCTACATTCACCCAAAGGAGAGGGGAAAAAAAAAAATCAATGTTTTCTGCATTGCATGCAGCTTTCYGATTACAAATTTCATATTCTTTCTCCCAAAGTTGACTGTTTGAAGGTCTGGAAGCTGGTCAAGGACAAYGTCCTTGGCTCCTTGTGGTGGCTCATGGGGAGCGACCGGCAGCTCCTCCCTTCCCGCATGCAGGTCTTTGGGGAGATGCACTTTGACCAGACACACAATTTTATATGACTCATCCTTTTCTCAGGACTAAACCTGACCGCATATTGATGGAAAACCCTTGAAATTTGGTAGCCGAGACCTGGTTGCACAAGCCCTGGAGGCCGTTACGTGCTGTCAGGCCGCTAGAGACCTTCGTTAGCAGTCGAAGCAGGCAGCTGCATCTGCTGTCAGTGATACTTCTGTGCAGACTTTCTAAAATAAAAAAGGGCTTTTACTCTCCATCTCGCAGAGATCAGGTAGATGAGCCAACCCAGGGGCCGCCGCTAGTCATCGGTGGGGTGTTGCCCCGCCGGGTGTAGCCAACAGCCAGAGCTTTTAGTGCTGCAGCAAGCGCACAAGCCATTTCCATGGAGGTGTTACAGTGGAGTACATCCAAAAAATGCTATTATTTGGCTGACCRCAAACATGCCCTACTGCATTGGTCCCAAAACGTGGATTTTCAGCATCACAGCAACAGCTCGCCCAGCACAAACCCTGCAGAGACCATGCATGGAGCAGGCAGCCCCGTGCAGCTACCTGTCTGCACGTCAAGGAAAATAAACACGTAACGGCTAGTCGTGTGCCACAGCCAACCGAATGCAGCTGATAATTAGCACTAATGGAATTTTTATTAGCACTTASAGGTTTTGCAAAAGATGATTTGTCACAACAATTTTCCCATTAACACTCCTGATTTTTGTTAAAGCGTTCCAGCATCTAACAAACCTTCCCCTGCCTGACAAAATAAAACCAAAAACCCTYCCAAACCCTCGTTAGCAGGTTCAAACGATTGGCAGAGGAGGTGGGAAGAAGGGAAAACCACAGGACAAACCACTCATGCTGAAGCAGGTCCCTCAAAAATCACGAGGAACGGGGTCCGCTCAGCCCGCCCAGGTGCTCGCCTTGGAGTCGCTCCTCAGCTCAAMGCTTCCCCTGAATCCAGGCCCCAAGGACAAGCACCCCTGTGCACAGACCGAAAATAAGACATCTGTCCAGACCCCAAATTGCTTAGCACTTAGGAGGTGTTTATATAATAGAGTCTGTGACTTTCATATGGGGAAAAAAGGGGAAAAAACCACGTAATTTTTGATGAGTTGCCAGTTTGTGTGCATGATGAACACTGCAGAACTGAGTCGTGCACCCTCACAGCCGCCAAATTAGACTTCGGGCTGCCTGGAAGGTCATCCGTCAATAAATTCAAGTGTTTTAAAGGTCCAAGGCTAGTTTCCGTCTGCCTTTAGCCAGGATATATGATTTGGACTGAGCAGTTCTGGAACGGAGTAGCAGAAAYAGCAGTCCTCCCCTTTCTGGAGCACATTTGCAAGGCTGTTAAGGGAGATCTTGTCTTTTAAAAGGAAACCAAAAATTTGAAGTTTCGTTGGTCTGAAACAACGGTATTTTCTCTCCAYGTCCSTTGACCCGAGGTATGCTCACATSCACAGACCAGCCACCTGACGACTCRCAGGCGAGCAACATTATAAAGACCTTGAAACAGAGCAAACCCGTAAATGCAGAAATAACCGCGTCAGATGTCTCATGCAGCTGCATTAGTTTAATTTGAATTAATCCCAATATTCCAGATGCTCTCGGTGTTTCCTCTTTCCTGCAGCGCGATTTCCATGGGATTCAGCACTTTTCTGCAGAAGAGTTGCAGTCACAACAGATACTGCTCCTGCCAAAGCTGGTGTTGCACAAAACCATTTCTGGACAGCTCTATTAGAGGTCTCAGAGGCAGGAGCCCGGGGTGGAGGAKATAGATGTGCACGGCAGCTCCTGGGCTGGCACAGCTCCATGGATCCCTCTCATGCATATTTATGTGCAATATCCTGACTCCTAAAACCAAAACCGCCTAAAGAGGTGTTAAATGCAAACAGGGGAGTCAGCGTTTGCAGGAGGTAGGTGTGAATTGCCCCCAAATAAATCGGCATCTCATCTGCCYTTTGAAAATGAGACGTGTGCTCCTAAATCATCAGTGGCTTAATCCAAAATGCGGTACAGACACCTAAGCTGAAATCTCGGCAAAATTTAGAAAGCTAGTACCCCAAAGTGTTTGGGGATTTGGTTCCTAAGTACTTTTGAAAAATGTTGTTTTTTCATTTCCGTGCAATTTAACACCCTGGGATGGTGTTGTAAGTCTCGGCTGCCCTGGTGCTCGGGATGCAGGGCAGGCTCGTACGGCAGCGGGGCGGATGCGAGCTGGCTCCGTCCCCACCGGCAGCCCTCGGCGCGACCCACGCCTCCGACGGCGGGACTCGGTCCGCCCCACAGAACGGCTMTTTCACACTGTCGGTGGGGCAGGGAGGGTCTCCGAGACCGGCAGTGAAACGTGTTCGACACCAGACTAGTAAATATTATGTATAAAATAGTCTGGGACAAATGACATATTAAAAAGTCTGAAAATTAGATTAATAAGAAAGCCTTAGTCCTAACTAATACATTGGGAGAATACACGTGCCAATGTCATAGCAGTTTTCAAAAGAAATATTTTATCAGACACTTAAATCTAGGTATCTAAAGCTTATCCTTGCCCAAGTTAAGACACTCTTGATTRGAAATGACCTGCAGTTATGCTTCGAATAAGGCAATTTAATAAAGAATCTTTAGCAGAGCTTCAACAGGGATAGAACAATAAATCTGAGATTTTTTTTATCAGCATAAAACGGCAAAAGACTGTGATATCAAGGAAAAAATGTAAGTTCCTGTACAAAACGGTAAATGGCAAAAAGGTCAACGCTTCCTTGGCTGGTCTGATGACTTTACAGTCTCCCCTCCCACCCCAAGATAGCTATTACTATTTATACAGGTACACCTCCGTACAGCAAACCTAACTCTGTAATAAAACAGTTGCGGTATACTATTCTAGAAGCTAGGGGAAAATTCAAAGTACAAAAAGTTATGTTATGTCCCATTTAATGGTTAATTGAAATGTAAGACATAGGGCTGATTAACATCAATATAGCTTTAGAGCTTAAAGCTTTATAGCTTTAAAAGCAATAAATGTTAGATAATATTAAGAAAGTAGCTCATAAATATCAGAAAAGGCATATTAATGTGATAATTYACAAACAAAGCGATCATGTACTGGTAAGAAACTCAGTTATACTCAACAAGCTTCACAGTAGACAGCATGGTATTTGGAGCTGTTATTTCACTTGATGGATGTACAAAATCTGTTCAAGTGCTTTTCTGGAAACTGYTTTACCTGTTTTCTTGCTCTCTTTTGTGTATCAAATCAATTATTTTGTTACTGTGATGAGCTAATGAGTAACCCATTTGAAAGAAGAATATTGAGGCAATATTGCTCCTCCCTAAGTCTTGATGGAGAGTATGTCCAGAAACGATGTGGAACCAGCTCTTTTCATGATAGGTTAAGAGATTCAGAAGGGAGGCAAGAAATACTTATTACTTTAGCCGTATGGCCGTTTTATGACATTTTCAGTTCTTCTGATCTCTAAAGTCTTAAGGATAAAGTCATAGGYGCTTTTGTTTCGTGATATAGCTGGACAAGCAGGAGCATCCGCGGGCTGGGGCGCGCCAGCCTTGCCCCCAGGCAGCTCGTGGGCTTTGCAGGCAGCCACTCCGCCTCGCTGCCCTTCCGCGGCCGGCTGAAGCGCACRTAAGCCTTTAGCAAGAAGAGCAGTCCCTAGCCTAAAACTTACCTTCAGATATAGTGTCACCTCCTCCTGATTATAATATATGTGTCAGAAGTTTTTATACGATACAAAATTAGGCTCAACAAGCAGGAAAAAGAGCAAACATGAAAGCAAGTAAATGGCCCTGGAAGTTCATTTTTATCTATAGATAAATAGTATTGAGAGTCTTACAGCAGGCCTATCCATTTCTTGTGATGCTGGTGGTTTTTTTCAGCTACCAAAGTGCATATCAGAAAAGCAATGATTTCCYCCCCCCCCCCCCCTTTTGTTGTCCTTAGACCTCATTTAGGCTTTGCAGCATCCCAGTCTTTGTGGAAAGGATTTTTAATAAACGTGCAGCCCAGCCGTACTCTTCATCATGTGCCAAGACCTTGCGTGGGGACCTTCACCTCTTGCCGGCSACGTGGTTGTCTCGAGGCTGGAGAGGGAGCCCTCTGGCACAGTCTGGTTTGGAAACCGTGACTCAGGCTTGGGTGAAATTAGTGCCAATGAGGAAATGAGTTAATAGCTAAAAAATAGCAAGCTCTTAAAAAGTCCTTATCTACCACCCCTGCAACACGAGAGATCTCTGCAGAGAGGCTCGGGCTGTGCACGAGGGCCTCAGTGGTAGCTGGAGGAGTATGCTCCAAAGGTTAATCACATAATACAATATAACATAACATACATCTCTCCTTTTCAGATGTATGTATTTCCTGTTCAGGCAGAGCTATACAAGCAATGGGGTGGCTTTCCTTCCTCATCCACWGCCTTATTTCTCTGTTTTTAGTAAATAATAAAGCTTTCTCATTTTGTTTTCCAAGACTAAAGCAATTCTGTTGCGCACTGTGTTTTTATTTCTGAAGATTAAAATGAGACTGTATACGGAGGAGCTTTGTCTTCCTGAATTTCCAGATGTAGTTAGCGCTTATCTGCTCAGATCTGTGGCACCCTCCCAGGGAATACAGTCGTTATCATGCAAATCCTGTATACAGCAATACAACTGTCAGGTGCAAGGTATTCATAGAAAAACATTAATATCCGCAGCCGCACGCCTGCATCTGACCTCATGTTTCAATATAAACTTGAGATAAAGCGTGGTCAAAGGGAAAAAAAAGCTTTCTAAATTTTTACGTTGCAATAAAGTAATAATTGCAAAAACCTTGCATTGTGTTCAATTTTATGGAAGTAGCCCTTTGCAAGCGGCACTTGCGGCAAGCTTGTGATCTTCACAGCCTTGTGTGGTGCAACGGCTCTCTTTAATGCTTCTAGCAAAGACATTGCACGGCCCTGACAACTCCTACCTGCCCATATGTCAGCCGTCGCGCCGACAAGGGATGGGACCTGGAAAGGGTCCTTTCCTTCCCGCTTCCCTTCCAGATAGCCAGGACAGGGCCCGTTCCCAAACCTGCCAAAGCCTATGGGAAACCTCCATTGATGCGAAGGTCTGAGCTGCTTTTAGCCCTGCCAGATGCTGAGGTTGGAAGCAGAAGTTCCCAGGACCCCAAGAAGTTTTTCAGCTCCTCAAGGACTCATATTTTAGTTTTCTGGAGTGAAGAAGGTTGTTGGTTAGACGCTGACCTTGTGTAAATGACTATTACTTCCCCGAAGACACTGAGCACCTTGCTTCCTGACAAGCCGAAATTTTCCCTAGTCTGCTTCCATGAACCTGCATTACCTCAAAATGAAGCCAACCCCGGACCCAGCATCATGACTCTTCTCAGAAAGCCTAAAATATTACTTATTTCAATGTCACCGTGATCTGTGTCATAATAACTAACACCTTTGCTCTTAATGCTGAGTACTTCATTGACTACCACTGTCCATCTCCACTGTTACTGCACAGAATTTAAACAGTTTTATAAAAAAGGAGACTCACCTTTGGTGTTACTTTGGTTCAGCTTCTGAACAGAGACCGCTGGTGTCCCCGGGCCGCGGACACGACAGCGCTGTGACCTGCTCTTGTTTTGGGTGGCAGGTCCCCACGATCCATGGAGATCTCTGYGGCCTCCACATCTACAGAGATCTTGGTTGCTAACCAAGACACAAAAATAAGTGCTGTTCACAAGGAAAGRGGAACCCACATCTGCTCTTCCAGCCCTGCTTTTCAAGGTATCCAAGCTGGTGTGCCCAGCTGSTGCTTCACACCACGCATATCTGGGCTTCTCACCCCCTCCGTATTTTTTTGTTGACAGCTCTATACTCAAGATCTTTGAATTTTTCATATAAGCCCCAAGACTGCTGGAAGGTTTTATCCCTGSRTACTGACGTCTYATGGTTAGCCTGGTTTAGACAAAACACTAGCGTTTAGGARCAGTAATCATGCTATGCTGAGAAAGTTTTAGCGTTATGGACACCATGAAGGACTCCTGCAGACATTGACGGAGGTGTCAAACATGGTGTACTGCAAAAACTAATTATTACTAATGCAGTTTGCACCAAATCTAATTTCAAAGGCAGCATGTAAAATGTCAAATAGTAGGTTCTGAATTTTTCTTTGATAGTAGGTTTTGCATTTCTTTTAGAAAACCTGAGCTTCTGGTTTCTGCATGGCAACACGAGGCAGATGATTAAAAAAGAAAATCTGCCTTGATGTGTGCCACAGCAGCGCTGTCTGCCAGCAGCATGGGAAACAGCTGGGAGCAATGGGAGCAACTCACACCGATGGGTAGGAACGATGTTGGTTGGAAAGCAAATGATCTGTCCACATTGGGCTGCAAACCCTGCAGTTGAGGTACTTGGGATGCCCCGGCCTCTCGTTTTAAGGTTAAGGACATCCCTGGCCTGTTTCCACGGAGAGGGTCCCGCGCGGGACTGGGGCACCCYGAGCTTGGGGGTGAAGCTCCCGTGCCGTGTGCCAGAGAAAGGAGGATAAAATTTGCCATTCTTTGGAAAAACACCCCATCCGGCTTTTATCCCTCATTGCACCGAGCACTTGTCTGCTTGGAAACGCTGAACGTCGCTGCCGGGATGGAGTAAAACTGCGCTTATTTGCAATTCGTGTGCGGCGGGAGACCTGTTATTTCCTCTGCTGGTGCAAATGCAATGAGCAGCAATACCCTCCCCAGCCCCATCTCCACGCACGCCGCGCAGTAGGAAGGAGCTGTAATATATGCAGTTATTAAGGTACAATTTAGCAGGGTGGTGGTTTTTTTGTTTTTTTGGGGTTTTTTTGCTTTTTAAAGCTAACAAAACAGTACCAGAGAGCTTTTTTATGATGAATATAAACATGAATTGAAAGTGCTCTTGTAAAGTTTGAAGCGAGTTCTCCCGAATAAAAAGGAAAAGGCAAATTGTCACTAGTTGCTAAGTAACCAGCCAAAGCTCATTTCTCTCCAAGGGAAATCAATTAGGCCTTTTAACCTATTTTAATGGGGGGGAAATCTATAAAACTTAAACTTCTTGGATGCCACCGTGATCTCGAGGGTATCCTTATCTAGGGGGACTCTGTAAAGCTATTCGCAGGTGTTTGCATCAAAGAACGTATTTCCAAATTCTTCTCCTGCGAGTTGCCCAGAGCTCGCTCCGACTCACCTCCTTCAGGACAGGCGGCAATGTGGCCGAAATACCGCTCCATAAAATATAATACCATGAAAATTACTCTCCTTAAAAGCAACGAGCATGAGTTACTGATACAGTAGCAATCAATTAAATATTTGCAAATAGGTCTCTGAAGAGCTGGAGCTAGACTTGCGCGTAGGACGAGCTGTACATACGCATTTTTGAGCTTTGGGGCTTTCTTTTTGGTTTGGGAGTGTATGTRTTTCTACCTGTCTGTCAAGTCCTAATTTCCTGAAAAGTAAGGAAGAGCTATCTATTTTCTTGGAAAACAGCAGCTAGTAATCGGATAACGGGTTGTCAGGGTAATTTGCTTTTTAAAGTGGTATATGGCTCCGGTATGTGACGAGGAGGCTCGCGGTATCTGCGGCTGTAAGGAGTCCCCAGCCCGGTTGCTGCTGTGCTATTACAAACCCCGGGAGGAAAAACTGTTTARAAGTAAATTCTTGGATGTCAAATTGTCCTTGCAACACCAGGAGCTCTCACAAGCTTTCAGCTCAACGCTGAACTACCTTAGGAATATAGATTAGAGGATTTAATTAGGAGTGCATTTCTGCTTATAAATCTCTAGAATTTGTTTAATTAAACATACCACTATTAATGCAGGTTTTTTAGTTATAGAAGTTCATTATTCTGTATTCTGTTTTCTGGCCCCGCAGCAGAAGATAAGAGAGAAACTCTGTTCCTGCATCCCTGATGATTACATTAATCATCGATATTGCTGTACACACACTGCTCTCTAAACCTATTGCTACGTAAGTAGCGCCAGCAGCTACTCAAGGAGAGATGATGACTGCTATAATTAATAGTGTTCGTGAGCAGTCCAATATCTACTACTCTTGTTGTTACAAGACAAAACCCGATGATCAGGAGTTCTTACTCTTCACCCCCCGTCACAGATCTGATCAGTGTTGCCGAACAGCAGCTGCAATATGAATATTTATGATTCGCAATTCTGCAAATTCTTGTTTTGGCTGTGCTTCGAAATCAGCTTCGCGATGGTAACAAGTCACAGTACCCACGCTGGCGACGCGGGAATCACTCCGAAGCACGATGCCGGCGAGTGCCGGCGCATGGCCGCGGAGCCGCAGGAAAAGCCTTTCCCGCAAATTGCCCCATGCAGCTCCCGACTTCTGCCCCAGGGATCGCTAAACCTCTGGATTTTCTCCCTCCAGAAGCCAAACTGAAAGTGAGGGTCAACAACYACCGATCATTGTCAAAGGCTGCCGTAGACTTTTTCATGAAATCTTAAATCAAAGTTGAAAAATTTCCTTAAAAATAACTACATACATGCACATAAAATACATTAACCAGGACGTGGGGACACAATATGGCATGAAATTCTATTGCTATTGCTATAATTTTCCTGTAAGACATTTGACTGGATAATTATAAGAAGCCATTCTTACCTGAAATATGTAGTAATAAACTGGACCTAGGCAGGAGCTTTTCTAAATCRTTTTTAATCTGTTCTCCCTCTTCTGTCGTGTGCAGAGGCCATTCCCGCACTCACTTCTCGACGCTTACGTTCTCTATACTGCTATTTTAAATCAGCACCACTCATCTGAATTTCATATTATGCTCTGAAAACATCATATGGCATTTATCTTTCAGTTCATAGACTGTAGTGATGCTCTTTTTATTTATTCTAACTGCTGTTCTCAAATAAAGTAGTGGAGCTTCAAAGGAAATCTTCAGTCAAAGCGCCGTTCAGACTAAACCATGCTTCTGACCCGGTTAAACATGTGACTTTCTGCCTGTAACARAAAGAGGATAGTGGAATATTTTGCTATCGGCCTTTAAAGGAAAGTCTCACGTTTGATAATTTTCTACCTCATTCCTATTCCCTCTCATCTTCTCAGACTAAAAGGTAACTTTTTTTTTTTTAATACAGGATACTTTGATGTTGCTGGGCACTTGGGTTCAGCTAATTCTGGAGGATTTGATGTTTATATTTTTCCCGTTATTTTCATCGGCTTGAGGGTTCCCATTTCCCTGGGAATGATTTCTTTGACCCCGAAATAATGATGTGCTAATTGTGCCCCAGGCGAGCAGCCGCGACGGGCCCCGCTCGCTGAAGCACGGGGCCAAGGGCCGGCGGGGGTCGAAAAGACATGGGAAACGGTGCTTTTTGCCTCAAAAGCAAGTGATGGGGTTGCTGCTGGAAAACCTCCGGGATAATSTCTGAGAGCGGACACCGAACTGGGGAATTTTAGGTTGGTAGGTAGCTGTACGTTAAATTACACCCGGTAATCAGAAAAATTCCCAGGAGGAGTTCAGCAGGGCAAAACGCCTCCACATAAGCAAGCTGCTCCTTGGACACGCACAAATCAGAAAATAATTAAAATAACCCACAGCTCCTAACTCCCTCGGACACTCACAGCAGCCRGCGAATTGGGAAGTCTCCGAGGATTTGAGCCRCTGYAGTTYGGCTGCGCTTASGRAGGTTTCGACACTTGCATGCAAACGTAGGACCAAGTTCCATCAAAAAATACATCCATGTCACATATACTTTTTTACAGCTCTGGAAAGTACCTGCAACGCTGTCAGTGCCAGCGTGCACAGGAATTTAAAGGACACAGTTTATATTACGAGCGATGTAGAAGAACGTGGATTTGGCCCAAACGCAGCACAGAACAACAGAAACACGCGTAACCGGCAGCTCTTTCAAAGCCCTGCAGCAGTTTTCTGCTGCTCYCGTCGTGCCAAATGCACCCATTTGCACACATTACACCCAAATCTTCGTCCCTCCTTGGATGCATCGTTACCAGAACATGTTTAACCTACCGCCCGTCAGTACTGGAATGAGTTTAATCCATCCCCTCTCAGGCTGTAATAAAAAATTAAAATATTACGCTCGTGAGTTTTCTAGTCAAAACAGSCACTGATACCAAGAAAAAGCCAATAAACCCGGCCTCACTACATGGGCCTTTACTGAACTTGCCATATTTCTATCTGCGAAATATGAGGATTTATTTCCTTAGCTTTCAGGACATTGTGAATTTTTATTGATTTTTATTTCAGAGTCATTTATACAGYGTGGCGATAGCCTAATAGAAATAGGAGTTAGTAAAACAGTATCAACTGTTCTTCCCCCGACATTCGAAAAGRCTCCAAAGATCTCATCAGGGCTGATTTTAACCCGTCCCAATGCTGAGTAGCGCATTTCGCTGCTGGTAAATAGAATAGGTCTAGTGGATATGCAGCGCGTTACACATCTCCAGCAAAGTTAGCATTTATCCAAAAAAATGCAAAGCCAAAAAAAAAAAGAGTGGAAAAGTATTGCACACTGTGCACACATGTGAATGCTCATAGGTGACAAATAACTCTTGAATAACCTAGGTATCAGTTTGCTATTGCACACAATGGATAAATATATCTAATTTCTCTATCTGAGCTCCCTGTGATATGCATCTGTCAACAACACACACACATATATATGCATATAAATATATATATATGCATATATATGGCAGACGCGAATCCCGCAGGCAGTGGGGCACCCCGAGGTGCCGTGCAGGGTTGGCACGCGGTTGTGGCTTCTCTGAGTCACGYTGAGTCAGATCCTCTGAAATCGGTTAAGGAGGAAAACCGCTTTCACAGGTCTTTCCTGCAGGTCTCCTTCGAAGCGCTGATCCGACCAGGGTGGCACCTCCCTAGCGCATGCGAGCAGAATTTACTYCTCGGGCTTCAGTCAAGTCAACTCACTCTTCTGCAATATGAGAATATAACACAGAGAAATAGGTGCTATTTCAAGCCAGAAAAGATTTGGGGTGAATTACTATTTCAAGGGAAACTTCATAATGCAAATTGTTTGTCGAGGTCCTGCAAGCTGCAGGAGAGCTCGTGGCTCAGCGTGGCGCCGYGCCGTTGGGTCAGCCTTGCCCCCAAGCACCGCTTTTGACCCTGTTTCCATATGCTCTTATTCCCCTTGATAGGCTTTAGGCGTTCGAGGACTTGGGTGGAAGCACTGATGTCTTCTAACATTTGCACGCCTGGGGCTTTTGCTCGAAATCTTTCGACTGTAGTTTGGAGGGTCAAGATGCTAAAATACTTAGACTGAAAAATGTTAATATTTTAAGTACTCACGTCGAAATAGAAGACCTGTGCCCTCGTCCGATTTAAAAAATTAATTTGAATAGTTATTTTGCCGGTAGTAGCTTCCAAAGTGTAGTTCCTATGAGAATTGCCCAGCCGAATTTCCATTAGCCTTCTTTCTTTATTACTGTTCTTGCTTCTTTTAATATGTTTTAATTAATTCATATTATTATGACACTGCTCAAAACTGTCAATCAAAGGACAGACGTTGGTCTGAAGGCAAGATGAAAACATATGTAATACCTATTCTGCCGCCTACACTGTGGCTAGAGGACTTGTGGGATATAATTCTGCAATATCACAAAGGGTAAAAATACAGSTTTTTCCCTGCTTATTTCTTCACAGAGCTTGTCTCCTTTTCTGTTTGATGTTCTCCTGCTTACAAGTATCCTCTGCAAAGACCGTTCTGACATCATTATTTTGAAGGCAGCAGAGAAAAGATGAATCTCCTTAACATACTGTATTTGAAAGGCTGGGGATCATAGTGCCCCAAAACACATTCTTTGCACAAAAAAATCGCAAAAAAGAGAGGGATATTTGGAACATTGTAAAAGCAGCACTGAAACATTTTTGAAAAATGAATTAAGCAGAGAGACAGTAAAGCATCTCTGTACTTTACAGGTGACAAAGGATAATATTTTATCTGGACTTTTGTCAATCTGGAGAAAAATTCARTTCTTCAATAACCCTCAAATGCCTGAGTGGAACCTATGAAAAATGAAAGTATATTTCAGAGCACTGTATTCATTGGTTAGTTTAAAAGAAGAGTATCAGGTAAATTAAAAAATAATAAAAGCAAGCTTTTTACTTAAATAAGGAAATATTTGTCTTTGATTTGTATCCAGTATAATTCTGCAGAAGTCAGTGAAGTTGCAACAACACAGAAAGAGCAAAATTAGATTTGCAACCGGCGTTTCTGGCAGCACCAGAATCCACGACATTAAAGAAACATCCGAACTCTCCGAGGGAGAGGATTCAAGCGTCAGAGCACGATCCAGAGCTCGACCACCGTTCTGCAGACGACTGCGTTATATAACAGAGCGAGTCGTGTGTTTATCTTACCTCCGAACCGTGCTAACGGGAGGCTTGGAAACAGGGTGCATTTTACCCAGGGAAGATACGGCCACGTGAATATTCATGAGGAAGAGAACAGGAGGGTTTGCAAATACTGTTGAAGTGGATGAACACATTTATTTCCAAGCATATTCCAAAAAAATGTTTGGCTTTAGTCACCCATCATGAAAAATGGCTGACAACACTGTAGACTAAAAGCCATCTAAAAGGATGACAGCTGCATGCACAAAATCAGGACAAATTCTCCACATTTTGCTGCAAGTGTGCTACTATCCTCTTCTGCAGGGTTTTTCTGTAGCAGCTCACTTCCTTTTGACGTTGCTGGCAAGACAACTGTTACGATGTTTTTCACTGACTTTTTAAAGTATATAATTTTTTTTACAAGAAATTGGCTGGAGGCCAACGTGCATCTCCTGCATACATTGCACATATATGTCTTTACATGTCTTAACTTATCAGAACCTCTCTCATCGTTAGGAATGTTAGAGTTCTGTCATTTCACTTACCAAAAACATATCCAGTTATCTGTAGTGAGCACGCATTTTCCTCCCGTCCAGCAGTAGATTGCTTATAGGAGAGATGGGCAATGATCATCACCTGATCTATTTGGGATGGTGTTGGCGACCTCTACTTATCTTTCAGCCTGGGACTCCAGTGGGCTGGTTATCAGGGATCAGACTTTGGTGAGCAAGTCCAAGCTTGTGATTTCACGGTATTAGCCTGATCAGCTCAATACAGTAAGAGTAAAGTTTGCTCTACTTGTTTTTGTCCAAGCGGGTCTTGCTACAAAGACAGAGACTGTGTTTATACCCAGGCATAAAATATAAGAATTATTTTTCAACAAAGAATAGGAAGGATTTCTGCCAAATTCTCATCAAATAGACAGCTTTGGAGAGTTTTGAGGGGAAAAGAAACAGCTTACGTATCAAGAGCCCTTAATTAAGCATTTAATTTCAGCATTAAACAAGCTGATCGCTGTCATAGGCAGAGCATGCAAGAATATTTGCAGAGAACGGTCACAAGTTTTCCTTCAAACCGCGTGAGATGAGATGATGGGAAGTGATGGGACCGAGGAATATTTCATGTGCTGTCCACAGAACATAGAAATATTTGCCTTCTGAATTCAAAAAAACCCTCAGGGAGCTCTTTTCCAACACCTTTGTCTTCCTGCATCCGTTCAGGAGTAACTTTGCCAGCAAACACACAAGCCAGTTAATTCAGGACACACTGAAAAAAGAAAATCAGCCAGCAACCTGCTCTCCAGCGATGGATTGCTGCCATTTCGGTGGTGTATGAGAAGGACAACAACTCGTATCTCCGTCTCTCCGGAGCGGCAGAGCGGGCCAGCTCATCACACTTCTTCTCCACCTTGCTCCAGCGACCAGCTGCTGGTCCTGCCCCCGCGCCRCCAAGCCGGGCCAGCCTGGCAGCTGCAGCCCATTTGGACTAAACTTTGCTGTTCAGTGCCCAAAAGCACACGGGAAACTTGGCCTGGGCTTGCAATAAAGGGGCCTGCCACGATGAAAAGGACGAAAGGGGGGAAAAACAGCATTTATTACTTTGGTCTGCTGCACGGAGGGACTCTGAACACTTCCAAGCAACACGGATTAGTCGGAGGAACCTTAAAGTTCAAGTCATTATTCATGTTCTTTTGCACGTTTTGTTGAGGCGCATACATTTTTTGCGAAGCAGATGAATCTCTATTCAAGGTTTACCCAGAGGCATCATGATCTCTGTCAGCGAGCTGCAGACGAGCACTTTGAGCATCAATAACACTTACCACGTCCGTTATGACTACAGAAGACAAAGTACTTATTCTAATATGGATCACAATAAAAAAGCATAGATCATAAAACTTGGTCAAGAAATTTGATCACTGGATAAGGCAATAGCTTTGAAATATATCTGCTCTATACACAAGCTTAAAATCATTCCCAAGACAGTTCAGGCTGCTAAATTGAAAGTCTCTGGTGAGTCCATAAAGATTAACGTGGTAAGCTATGTTAAATACCATTACGTGCCACCGTGGTCGATTTAAACGGCACCGCTAAAATCTGGTTACGATGGCGAACGTAAACTAGCCTGTGATACGGATTTATTACAACCCTAATTTCAAATTTGGAAAAAATACATTTAAACCAATTTGCTAAAGACCATTTAATGACACGGGAAATTAGTTTTGCCAAATTAACTTGTTCTCGAGTCCTTACTGTTTATGAATGTAGGAACCCAACAAAGCGCGGCAGCGCGTTGCTTGAGCTTTGCGCTACCTCTGCGCTCCAGGTAATCCATCTCCCTTTAAGTGTATAAGAAGCGATATAGGCACAGGCCTGCCAGGGCTCCTCTTTGGCCAGCCACGCGGCTCCAAACGCCGCAGCGGGGCCACGCTGACTTTTCTGCAGATGCCCTCAGCACGTCTAGACTCTCTTTGCACCTCTCCAAACTGATTGCATAGTTAGCAGACCGCAGTTTAATATCCCATGCCAAAATAAATTTTTACCCTGCTGAAGTGCAAGCTATTTAGATGGGACTAAACTCAGCAAGTTGGCTCAGAGTGACTGTTGGAGACACGAATCTGGACCCCACCACGACCAGGGCAGAGATGGGGCTGCAATGGCAGGAGTGGCCTCGGGGAGGTTGGTAAGAGCATGCACTGAATTAGGGCCCAATATCGCACCGAAATTCTCTTGCCCTGGGCAGTTAAGAGCCATCCTTCATTTACCCATTTGTAAGAAAACAACACACAACTATTAGGCTACCGTATGGAGGAGAGCAGCTGAAATGGCTAGAGACAAGTGGTGGAGGAAAAGGGTTTTGAACCAAGAGCAAAGACCCCGTCTTCAGCCGTCGGCTCCGCCGCGCTGAGGGCCTCGGTGCCTTGCAGGGCTTGTACAAACCAGCAGCGTCTGACGCCGTCTGCAAATCTCCCTTCCTCAGAAACCTAATTTTGGCTAAACGCTGCAGTGACAAGTGTAATAAAAATAACGCTATAAAATGCATGAAGAATTTCCTTTCCTAAATATCARATTTTAAAAGTAAAATAAACATTAATTCTCCCCTGTCCTGCCAGTGACACTGATATGATTCATGGCTATTCAGTTGCACAAGGCTATGTTCGTTTCTTTGAGGAAAAGAATATAAATCTTCAGATAAGCTATCAAATGGCTTTATGATTAATTCTGTGTTATCCTTGAATTTAATGTGGATGGGTGGGAGGAAAAGAGGAATATCCCGCAGAAGAGAAACGGAGCATCAGACAAACTAGTAAACTCCCCAAGGTTGATCTTGCAGAGGTTCTCTCTAATCTCTCCAGCAACGTGATGCTTTGGGGCCTCCCGGCTCCGGCAATCCAAGTCATGTCCATGGCTGGAAGGAAGGAAGGGAGACACACCGTGTCTGTCTACCAGCAGCTGCTCCCTGGCAGCTCCTCCAAAAATGCCGAAGCGGCTTAGCCCCACGGAGCAGCTGCCATGGGGCTGGAAAGCACAGCCAGGATGCGGCACGGTCRGCTTCTCCCTCTTTTCCTGATGAGCCCACGTACATGGTGTATCCTTCCGCTTCCCTTCATGGGGAGCAACGCAGCCCTTTGAAGCCCCGAGCTTTGCTGCTAACACGTCCAGCTGCAAAGATTGCTCTACAAAGGCTGTACAACGGTGCTGTGATGTTAGGCTGTATCTGCCTGGCTCYGGAGAATACGTACAGGTGTCTTATGAAAGGTTTAACAATCCGCTCTTTCATCATCTGCAGAAGTCTAGTAGGATTTCCCTAATTTCAATTTCAATAGGTCTGGAAATTTCTTTCTATTTGCTATGAGTTTAAAATTAAAGAGGAAATGGAAACAACGAAGACGTGCCTTTGAGTCTGATATAAGCACGGCATTTAATAGAAACCAGTAAGACATCTTCTGCCAGCTCTTACTTGTATTGACCACAAATTAGCCCCTGTCCACTCTGGTCTCGGGAGGTTCACTGCTGCTCCGATAAAGAGGATGAACCGTTTTAAAGAACGCCATGTCTAGCAGAAGGAATCAATAGCTCTCATGATACACGACTCCTTGGCAAAATACACCTGGAATTTTATTCCTGAAGGTCTTGTGAAAGGCATTGAGAAAGGTGAGAAGTTGTGTGTGCAGAAACTCTGCGGCAAAGGGCAGCCAAGCAGAGGTAACACCAGCAGTGATGTCCCTGTCCCATGCCCTGGACCGGCCCTGCAGCGAGGAGAAGGTCGGTGGCCTCCAGGCTCACCCCAGGGTCTCTGCAAGGAGAACCAACGCCAGCGTCAAGTACAGCGAGGATGTGCATGATTTTTCCGTGTTGTCACCTGTATAGTAGCAGCTGGATGGAGGCCGCCGTTCCCCAAGCTGGGAGTTTTCTCAGAAAGTTCAGGCTTTTTATTTGTTATGACCCAGAAGCTGACAGAAGTCAAGGTCAAAGCATGAACGGCCTTAAATTATTATCCGTTACTGTCTGTGCCCTGGAAAAGAGACTGAGCAATATAGCGGGGAAATTACTGATGCCACAAGTTACTTGAAGCCAGTCAGAGGTTGAGAAAACCAGACTGTGAGGACTTTTAGAGGGCCAAGACAAGTCGAGACAGTTGGCAGCATGATGGTGGATGAAGCCACATCTTGCCAAATACACACGAACAGATTTTGGGAAGAATTCACTGAACTATTACACGTATCGGTGAGCTCCAGATTACTAGCACCCACTGAGGGATGAGGCCTGGGAATCATTAGTAAACGAGCTCGTTTGCGCCCTGTGGTATCGTTCAGTAACAGTAAAGCGCGAGGCGACATAAAAGCTGGATGGAAAGCAAACCAGACTCAGCAGACCTCGGTATCCTTATCTATTGTAGCACGCTTGCCGTTACCTAAGTTCATCTGACTGGTGTATACAGAACACTAACAATTTCTAACGTAAAACTAATTTTATTTTTTAATTGCTTTGTTTTCCTGCTTTTCATGGAATAAAGCACCCCATTTTACAAGGGCAGCACTTGAGATATCCGCAGAGAAGGACTTGACAAAAGTCCTCGCTGGAAACTGATGGCTAAATGAACGCAGGGCTCGTGCTAGCAGTGAAAACATCCAAGTATGCATTAAGTCAGACTAAAGCAAATAAGACACGTACCCCCTCATTCACCATGGTAAAAGTCAAGAATGAACCRTCTGGGTCTGCAAGAACGAATCCTAACGAAGTGGTTCTCCATGGGAGACGCCTAGCAGGGGGTCTCTCGCATCTCCTCTGAAACAGCCAATCTCATCATCAGACGAGACGGAGAGTGTAATGCACAAATATGGGACATTCGGTGGAAAAGCGGCACCTCTGCTCAAGGCCTGGCCCATGCTGGAAACCAGCGGTGGGTTTGGTYCATGCCGAGAGCTCAAGCAACAGCTAGATCTTGATTAACTTGCTATGGTGCAAAGCGATGCGCTTCCCTGCAAATAGGAAACGCTTCTTGCAAGGTTGGGTCAACGGACTGGCATACGGGTGTGCTGGGGCACATATAGATAGATGAGCAGCAGAACGCCTGAAAAGGGGCCAGAATGGAGCGGAAACATTAAATGCTATTCTACGCAGCAGGCAAGAAAGCCAGTACGATCTCCAAATGCAAAGGGAGCATAAACAGGAGAGCAAAACGCCGTTTGCCTGGGCTGCGGTACAGCCTCGGGCGCTCCTGAGAGCATCGGAGGCCAGCGGGAATAACTCAGATGCCAAGGTTTCCAGCTGGGCGGTTTGAGCAATATCCACCATGCCTCCCCCGCAGACCCCAGAGAGGGGAAGCTTCAGACTCGGAAAAGACCTGGCTGTTTCAATTCAATTAGTGCTCTTGAAAATCTCCACAAATTCGAATAAAAAGGAGAGGATGAGAAGCTGGGGCTGGTATATTCAGGAGTGACACATGGAGAGAAGAGAGTCTTGTGCGCTGGGAAGCACCAGGAGAGCATCAAGAGAGTCTTTAGCGAATGCAGGAGGAATCCATCTATTCAGTTTTTAAAGAGACTGAGAAATTCAGGAACTAGTCCCAGTGCTGCCCGTGTCTAATACAGCTTTTTTACTCCCTTCAGTGCATTTAGTGCCAGAATGAGAGGAGCTGCCRCTGCAAGAGCGGGAGGGACAGACTGGACATGCCTGTGAACAAGGTCAAACCAAGACGCATTTGAACAACTTTGCCACATCATGARGTTTTGATTAAAGGCTGGAGTAATCTCATTTCTCACAGGAGGAATTCTGAAACCTTAACAAGTAATAGCTAAAATTTACAACGGAGGTTGTAAAACAGCAATAGTTAAAGTATCGGTAACTATTTACTTTTCCTTGACAGTATGAAGATCAAATATCCTGTGAGATCACAGCTTACGGGAGAAGATGCACACACATAAATGTCCTAGCAGGTGAGTACACTGTCCCGCAGGGATTTGGGCAAAAGCCTGCCACGCACCTTTCTGTCCACTGATTTGAAATTTATTCTCCTTTAGACAAAAGAATGCAAAATAGAAATCAGTAACTGAGCTACAAACTGAGAACAGGTGAGTTGGAAATACTTAAAACATCATTCAATTATACTGTAATCTTTGTTTTGCTTATGAYATTATTTTTACAACTATTGCAGTCACAGGAATAAATGATTTAATTCCTGCAGCCTGCACTCCAGATAAAGCATTGCACTTGGAAGCTATGGACTATATATGTTAATCAGCACGGCTACTGCCCCTGTCATTACCAGCCGGATTCATTTGTTTCCCGTTGTCATTCTTGATTACACATTTTTAAATAGATTACTGCAATAACGGAGGGCAGGCAGGCCGGTCCCCGCTGTGAGTGTCCTTGCATCAATCTCCCCATCACAGGGGAAACACATTTTGCTAATAAATCGCCAGTCTACTTTATGTTTTCTGTTACTTTTCAGTTTKGGAAATCAGTTTGGAAATCAGGGGGTTTCCATTCACGAATATTTCAGGTTTGATGGGGGCGTTGGATATTTTCCTGTTTCTTTGTTCTGCRTTTGCTTGTTGGCTGGTTTTCGCTWTTTTKTTTGCTATYGATTTCTTCCTTTTCTAAAAGCATCCTGAGCAAATTGCCCCCAGATGCAGTCTCTGCATGTGATGACAAAAATACGACTAAGGCACCAGCGCCTGAAAGGAGACGTCACGCCGGGACTTCCCGGCTGCTCTCGCATCAGCCTTCAAAGACCACTTCTTTCCACCTCTGCCGATGGCAAATATCCAATTACTCCCAGTGCTAACGAGGCTCTCCGAGACCCAAACTGGGCGAGAGGCAGTGCCCAACCTCCCAGGGTTGGTGGTGGTCCGAGATGGGTTTGCACTGAGCTTGCCGGGGCTCAGACGCATCCCGGCCTTTCCGCTCGTTGCAATGGGAGACGTGGTGGACACAGAAGCGGTGCTTTCCAGCAGCTGGAGCAAGATGCGGCAGGAGCCAGGCACAGCTGGCGACCGCAGCATAAACCCAGGCGCGGGAGCAAAGGCTGGCGGCACAAACCCCAGACCGGTAAAACTGGGATAAAAGTGTAAGTTGTTCCATCTTCTCGTCTCATTTATTCACATAACAGAAAAYTCCTCTTTTTCTCAAAACACCCCCTCCAACCTGTTTCCCGAGGCTCCTTACATCGTTACGAGAACGAGCAACGRCAAGGTTTGGTGGAAACATCCTCGCCACAGGCCGCCAGGTAGACCCCGGCTGCAGATGCTCACCAGGCTGCCGGTCCCCCGAGAGCCACCCATGACGGGCGCCCAAAGGGCCCTTGACTCCTCCTTGGTCACAGCAGCCGCCCTTGGACATCACCCACAGCCGCGATGGCCGAGGCGCCGGATAGGCTTCACTGCCGTGAGAGTTTATCCGTTTCCCAACCCCTAGATGACTTTGCATTCCCAAACGGGGGGATCCCGCAAGGTTTCCCTTTCCCTGGCCGGGCTTTGCAGATATGCTCATTTCTCCCATTTTTAACACAACGTGACAAAACCCCCCAGCGTCTGCGAGAACGACTTAGCAGCACATTCAATAAAGCGCTCCACTCCAATTAATGGCTTTCTTTCAATAATTACTTCGCTTGTTTTGAATTAGCAACAGCRAATCCACTGATAAATCGACCGCTTCGGAAGATTTATTTTCGCCGCAGCTCCCACAGCTCGACCCGCTCGCGGCGAGGCGTCGCGGCGCTCCACGTCCAATTTTATAACAAAATGGGGAGGTTGAACCTCGAAGCTTGTTTAACACACTCTGAACACGGCTGTGCAGGAAACCTGCTCACACACCGCTAAAAAAGATCCTTCTAAAAGAAGCGTTCACCACRCTAAGCCACGGTATATTGCTTGCAAGCACTTTGGGGATATATATACACATTTTACGGTATTCAGAAATGCATTCCTTTTTTTTTTTAAATCTGTTTCACTGCCCATTATATGCTTGCTTATTCACAGCTTTTTCATGGTTTTATTGGTTTAGGAACAGAAGTACTTGAATGTAAGTCATCCTAATAGGAAAGCAATTTTAGGGGCACATATGCTGATATAGCAGATATTCATATATTCACCGGTTATAGTAGTCAAACATGCTGCTGAGCTTATGTATTTAGTATATTATAATTATAACAGATGCATAATGGGCTATTAAAATTACAGATTTTCCTTGTTCCTGAAAATTTTAGGAGTTTTCATATGAATGTCTAGCAAGGGAAGACCTGAGCCCAAGTGCTCACAGATCCCCCCTTTCCTCCACGTAAATCATTTTGGAAACACAGGATCTTCCTAGAGGAGTGCTTGGGCAAAACGAACGCAAAAGGCAATGCCAATCGCAGCAAATTTTGGCTTTGAATTTAAATGACAGGAGATGACGGGAGAAAATCTAAACGCTCAAGGACCTTTGAGGCCGGCGGGAAAGTTGTTTTGCACAGAAGTCCCAGGATTTTCCGGGCTGCTGGCCGCACACATTGGCAGGTTTTGGTGCCTGCCTAGACACGGTGGTAACTCGCCAAAACACCGCTCCAAGGGCAGGAGAGGAAATCCTGTTTTCCTGGAGGTTTGCACCAGCGTGCCGCACCGATGCGTTTTTCACTTGTTCCTTGTCTTATGCAAGGAAATGAGGACAATCTGCCGGAGACCCTGGAGAAGCAGCCACTTTGCTGCAAAAACAGCATTTATGGGATCTCTCCTAGCGTGTCCCGTCCCCGTGCCGGCAGCACCCGGCCAGCACAGGCAGAGRGGGCGAACGACGAAAACTCCCTGAATTCCTCATTAAACGTGTGCTGAGAGTGAGCTTTCACTTGAAAACACTAAAAGAAAATGAGAAAACACGTGGGAAGGCGGAGGTGGAAACCCACCTGGACGGACCTCACGGGGCAGGCAGCCCGGCTGGCACRGAGATCGTCACGATTACAGGAGGAAAAACACAGCTAAGAATAGAGCTTTGATTGAAAACGGGGCTTCCTTTGGTTTTTTTCTCCCTGCAGTCATGCAGGAACGTGAGTTACGAGCGGTGCGAAGCCTGGGTTCTGCAGACTGGGACTGCAGAGGGACATGAATAAATAATATCTCCGCAGGCGCTTTGGCCCTTTTCTCCTGCTGCTCCTCCAGGCGTGAGATGACTCAGTGTCCCCGAGCCACGTCGGCTGCCGGCCGCCCGCGGGAATGTCCCCGGCCACCCGCGGGAATGTCCCCGGCCACCATGTTCTCTGCTTCTACTACTATTATATTTTTACCAGGCTTTCTAAAGCGAATTCTTAAAATATGCTTCCCAGGGATGTAGCCTGACTTTGAGSCTGCCAGGAAACATTTTTCTGCCTCTCTTGAGAGTTTTCCCTTCACCTTTTGCTTTTTCATTGCTGCTGCATTAAGACTTGGGTGAAGAGTTTTCCATTCTGGGGGAGAGACGGGTGTCGTTTCTTACGTTTTTTGCTTCCCACAGGAATGAGACTGTGTTTGAGGGCGTTTTCTTGAMCGCTCACTGTTATTGCCCCCAAATAAACCGATAAACCTGTGCTCCCTAACAGAGCGCGGCTGCTGCCGTCGCCGTCGCTGCGCGGCTCCAAACGCCGCTTTGGTAAAGCAACGGGAGACTCGACACAGGAGGGAGTCGTTTACCRCTAATGACAAACCAATCTGGCATTTTTTCACAATTAAGTGTCCAGGAAGACTCCACGGGTGCCTAGAAAGTGATGGTGAGGGGAAAAGGAGGATGAGGAAGAGGAAGAGGAAGAGGAGCCTGTGCTTGGGCACTGCTATAGAGGACTTGGGTGACCACCAAAGGGAACAGGGCACCAAATTAATCCTAAATATGCTCCAGCTTTCCAATACCAAAAGCCTTATCCCGTTCTCTTCTCTCACGGAACCAAATTAAAAGATTAACAAGGAAGATTAGCTCTTCAGGAAAGGGGGATTTCTGCTAACGAGTCTGCAAGCCCGACCAGAGCRGCAGTACCGGCAGTAATGAAGTGGCTTTCTGAGATCCTCACAGCTGAGATTAAAGCCTTCAAGCAGCCCACAAGATTAAGAAAATTACTTACACAAAGCATAACCCGTTACCCTTTCTGGACTTAGTTTAGCCACATAGTCGATCAGAGAAGGGCACTTTTTCCTACTAAAAAAAAATTTTTTATAGTGACACTTCTTTGCAAAAGTGAGAATTTTTAGCGATAACGAAATCCAGTTTTCTTTGACCTGGCTTCTGCAGGACATCCGCTGCAGAAGACGCGGGAAGCGGCGAACGCCCTCCGGGTACGGCCGTCCGGAGCCCACTTTTGCCCCGTGCGTAGCACGCACTAATATTAACAGCTGACCTCTTCTGGAGGGAAAAACGCAGCTCCAAACATGCATTGCTTCGCAAAATCCACGCTGCAAGTATAAAGATTATTTTTCCAGTATGAAAATAATTGCATTTAAATTTTKGACGTAGAGAGCTAATGCAAGAAAGCCGCATGGAGAAGCTCTTAGATGACCTCAGACCAGACTCTACCTTTCACCTTCAGCTGCACGTGTGCAAGAACACGCGTACATGAACCTCAGACACCGACCTGCGTGCAAACACGCTCCGCTTGCGCATGGGGAGCTCCAGAACCGGAGCAAGAAAAACAAACAGCGGCAGTCAACCACAATCAAAGTTCAAGTATTTTTTTCTAAAGGTTATTAGAAAGATAACTTCTGGTGCACAAACTTGTTGAATTAGTGCCCAGTGCAGRTGTTAACGAAGCCTGTGCTTTGCTAGGGGGCTCGGCAAAAAGAAGTGGGCATTGCATGAGACTGATGCAGATTTTAACAGCTGAAATGTTGGAAAAATCCTCGCCTTGCCCGTGGGAACCCATCGCCCGCCTGTCGCTGGGGGAGGCGGTGGTGCCCGGGTGCACGGGGAGATGCACCGGCGCGGTTGCATTGGCACGTTTGCACCAGCGCGGTTGCACCAGCACGTTTTCCCTCTCCAGCTGAGGCCCCACATGGTCGCCAGGGATTTTCCTTCCCGGAGCTCAATGCCCATAAATACGATGCCCTTTACCTGATAAGCAGCCACGCAATCACACGTGAAACGCAAACTTATCAAGGTCGTATGGCAGCAAGCAGGTTTTTGGCTGGAGCTCTTTTTTCCCCTCAAAGACCAAAAATAGCTCTAACGGCGAGTCTACCAAGGCCTTGCTCGTTAAATGGGTTTATTATTTCCTGAGCTCTATTTAATTGCCCTTTTAAAGCCCGCGTTTGCTAATTGAATGCTTCCCTTTTAATCAGGAGATACAAAAGAAAGATGTTGGAGCTGGTTGACGATACATATGTATAAGTAAGCTAATGAATCTGGTCAAGGGGAAATTTATATTTACCCTAAAACAGGCTGCTGCTTTGCCGTCCGCATTTTGCGGGGGCTTTTTGCAGCTCCCCTGGAAAAGGCCGTGGTGGGTGGAGGGTGTCCGTGCAGCGGCACGGCAGCTTAGGTCTTTTTTCACACGTTTTCATGGGATTTGGTGCAAACACGGAGTAATGAGAGGTTTGGCCCTGCTCACGATGCCACGGATGCCCTGGGTCCCCGAAGACGGCTCTCAAAGCACGGCACCGGCATCGGCGCCTTCGGCAGCTCGTCCCGCGCCGCGGTCCGACCGCTGCAGCACGGAGGCGCAGCCGTGCCCTCCCGCCTCGCGCTGCCTTTTTTTAAAGAATTGGAATTATTTTAATGCCAAAAAAGTCCTGCAAGTGCAATGCACCGGGAAAAAAAATCACATATTTCAGAAAATGCATAATATTAAATTAGAGAAGGGGAACCATGAAAAACTTATAATGTTCCGCAATAATGAAATTTCCTTATTCTGCAATAATGAAAAACGTACTCTAACGGCGAGATAAACATTGCCTGCAGCGAGGTCCTCTCTGGGACCCAGGACCCTGCATAGCCAGGCAGTTTCAGAGCAAAGCTGCCCTTTTTATGTCCCCCAAGCATAAATTATCAATTATGAAACATAATTGTGGCCAGAGAGCGAGAGGAAACCGAAAGCGAGCAGAGCAGAGCTGTAAACACGCATATGCTTTCCGAAAGAGATTCCCCTGAATTATTGCTCTGGGATCACTCCGTAACATTGTGGGAAGGTTCATGGATGTTTTCTTATTAAAAGTG
The DNA here is from genome assembly GCA_003342895.1 of Casuarius casuarius. Classification (NCBI taxonomy): domain Eukaryota; kingdom Metazoa; phylum Chordata; class Aves; order Casuariiformes; family Casuariidae; genus Casuarius; species Casuarius casuarius. Next base: position 1,224,921 of record PTFA01000061.1, on the reverse strand, counting down.
TCATCTAACAAGTGCAAGGAAGAACCAGAGCTACTGCATATTTCATATTTGAGTACCCTTGGAAACGCGTACCAAGCCTGTGAAGACGGCTTTATAAATTATTCTGGCTGGGGAAGGCAAGAAAAACGGGGCGCATCAACCAAAGGTGTGTCAATCTGTTCTTTTTTCTTAACTTCAGAGTGAAGTCACTATATTCATATATCATGTATCTAATATCTATTCATTTGCTGTAAAGAGGGTGTCAGAGCCTAGCTATAAACCCAACACATGGATATGGTAATTACCGTTATTCACAGTAACAGCCAAGATCATTTAATAAAGTATATATATTTAGCATAGCAATCAAAATAAATGCTTGTTTATAGAAATAGAAATAAAAACATGTGCAAAACCATCTGCTTCTGTCATTAATGTCACCGGGAACTGAATTACTACCCGTCTCTGAACCACCAGCTTTCCCACGGCTTTGCGCTAGCACGGTGGGAATCATCAAGGGCATCTGCGGCAGCAGCGCCTCCCCTTTGCTTTGCTTTGCTGGTCGCTTTTTCCTTCTCATTTAATTGGGAATCAGATGGTTTTTTACTCCATGCTAGAGCTGGCTGGAGGGAAAACCAGCATTCCTGTGCCACGTGGACGGAGACCGGCCCTGCTCTCCCCGCTCCTGCAGCAGGTCCCGGGACCCGCCGGCCACCGCGGCTCCACGACCCCATCCGCTGACAGCTCCACCCAGGGAGATAAAATGCTCTGTTCCCATAATTAATACCCAACGACCACGATTAAAGTAATCTAGAATCATGGATAGAAACCTGGAAACATTTTGTTCATGCAAACATGGAAAACCTAATCCTCATAGACCTAAACTGAAAGTCCAGCCTCGATACATTAACAAATTTGGGGAGAACCTGGTTGCACCGAGTCGGATGTTGATTTTTCTCACTGGCTTCAGTGGGACTGCGATTCCCAACCAAACTCCAAGGAAAATGCCAGTAACTTACTCCAGGAGGAATGGTTGGGATTGCAAACAGGCCATCCCTTTTCCTAAAAGATTTTCAACTTATTTTTGGCATTCTGCATCACCCGTTTCCTTTACGTGCTGGGAATTATAATACAAGCTTATGTTTTTTGGTTTTGGTTTTCCCTATGTTTGCTCTCACGGCAAAACTTTTCTCCTAGCAGAGAACAAGTGCAGAATACGTAGAGAGCAGCAAAGCAGGGAGGGAAAGGCTGCAGTTTTCCTCTCCGGTCTGTGCTTTGGAGGGCAGCAAACACGAAGCTCCGCGTCCGCGGGGCCGGCAGCCTCCGTGCAGCGCAGCACAGCGGGGACCGCAGACGCGGGCTGCAAACCCCAAGTCAAGATTTAATACGAGAGGAAGATGTCATTTATTCAGGCAATCCAACACATAAGAAAAAAAACACCCCAAACCCCCAAAAGCCAAGGCATCCCTGCTAGCCAAGCAGCTGGCAGGACATTTCTGTACCTGAGCTCCACGTACCCATGCTGCAGAGCTCCGATACCCCTCCGAGGGGCCAGGCACCAGCACGGGTGAGAAGCAGGACCCTTAGGCCAGGCTATAACTTAGTCTCTTTGTGTTTTATTCATTGCACTATTGATATTTTGGTTATTTTGCTTAAATACTTTTTGTTTAAAAAAAAAAAAAAAAGGTTCGGACAGAAGTAATACAAGTACTCAGGCAGTTCAAGGGAACAGCTGAGCAGAATATTCATGCTCTTAACTCCACTTCGAATTTTGTAGTTTGCAATTTTTTGAAAATGAAATATGCAAAAGAGAAGGCATTTTTATTGCCTGAAGCAAACGCTGCAATTTTAAAACGACACACTAATGTGCTTCCTTCAAACGCAACGGAGGGCAATAGAGATTTTGGTGCAATAATTTAAAAAACTGTCATTCTAGCAAACAGTTTTTGTTTGCAGCAACTGCAGAGAGTTTAGCGCTATAAAGAGACGGCAAAGATTTGAAAGATTTAATAATTTTTAATTAGCCCGTATTTGTGCAGATTAGCACTGACAAAAGTATTATCCGTAGATTGCATCTGTCATCCTTAATTCTCCAGCACGGAAAGGCAAAGCCCCCGTCAGTGCTTTTCTCCGTGCTTGTCTGGCGGAAATGTCAGAAGCACATAAATGATCAGTTCTGCTTTACTGAGACCTTTCATTGCTCATCAACACGGGTAATTTATTACTCACTCAGCCGGGACCTACCCAAGTTATTCCAATACAAAGGAATTAAGTTTATTTTAAGTTACTGTAACACGTAAGGGACGGAAACCCGGCGCGACCGCGGAGGAGGAGGCAGACGGACCTCTCCCTCCCCAGGTTCCTGGAGCCAAAGCGTGGGCTCGCGCGGGACGGGGCCGTTGGCCCTTTTGGGCGAGAGCAGCGTCCTCCGTCCGCCCCGTCCCTGCTCGGCTGCGAGGGTTTGCAGCCACCACCGCGGTCTCCAAGGCGGAGGGCGTTGCAGCACTGGATGTCACCATGCCTTTTCTCCAAACACTCCTGAAACCTGGGGCTTTTCCAATAGAGAAAGGAGGAAATTCCAACTTGCAAGACACAAACACCGAAAGGCGCAAGGCAAGATCCCAGGCTGCAGGAGACCGGCGTTGGTGATGACAGGCAATAAGTACCCTTGCTGCCCACCTCAAGCTAATTAAACATACAGGAAACCACCTGAAGAATACACTGGCATATGCCAAGGGGTTTTAAATCTTAAAAAATCAAAAAAAAAGAATCAATTCACAAAATTATCAGCTTCTTGTGAGTAAATGCCAAGATGCTTTGCAAGCCCTCAAAGGCACGGTGGAGGGGTGCTGCAAAGGGGCGATCGCACGCTGGATCCGGGCCCCGGGGACACCCACCCTCCAAATTTGAGTTGACTTTCTGCCTCGGGAGCAAGAGCAAAAAAAACCCTGCTCGCCTAAGCAGAGCTGCCAAAACGGAGGCCGGGTACAGCGACCACCGAGGAACGCGTGGTGGCACCTCCGCGGTGGCCACGGTTCGTCCCAAGAAATGCGTCTGCACAAGCCGAGAATAACTACGCCGCTGCTTCTTCTCATTACGGCCCATTATCACTTTTTGCTGTTTTTAGCTGCAAAACTGACGTCGGCATTATGCGCTTGTTTATGGCCAGAACCTGCGCTGCTCATTAGGGCTGAGCAGGATATTAATTTAAATCAAACAGATATTCCCACTAGAAAGTATTAAATGAGGAAACCAAACAGAACGGAGAGCTCTCCAGCAGGCTGTAAATAGTGTATTTTAATTAAGGCCAGAATTTCACCTTAGGCCACTTATAAAAAAATTATGAATGAATTAAATGTCTTTAATCTCCTTAAGGATTGTAAGTATTAAAAAGCAACAGAGCGGAAACAAAAGGCACCGCGCGCCGTGCCACCAAAACCCGGCCATCAGCGCTGCTCGAGCTCTGCTCGTGTTGAGGACGGGATGAGCAGCAACGGGAAAGGTTTAACCACATAAAACGTCACATCGAGCACCTAGAGATTAATTTCTGCTACCACAGAGGTGCTCACCACGTAGAAACATGAAAGACCTAAATTTGCTTTATACCTGTATGATGAGCATCTAGTTATTACGTTTTGCCCTGATCACTGAAAAAAACTCCAAAAATACGAACTGTAGCAGGTGCAAGTGGAAGGTAGGAGACAACCGGGAGCACCGAGCACCTCACCCGGGAGGAGACACCGGAGGACGGTGCCGGCGTCCCGGTATCGATGGCAGAGGGGCAACGGCCCCTTTCTACAGACACGTTGGGTGAACGACCAGCGAAGGAGGTGCTGAACAAATTGTCATATACTGTCTGTGACTGAATTTGGGCTGGAAATGAGAAAAAACATGGTGACCATCAAAGGACCGAGGTCTGGGCAGGCTTCCCACCAGCTGCGGGGATGGGAGAGGATGAACTCACATATAGGAAAGGGCTGAAAAATTAAGCTCTTCCCCAAGTCCCTGAATTCTTTGTTATTTCCCAAAGTAACTGAAGCAGTTACAACCCAAGAGGGGAAGCCCTGATGCTGTTGAAGTCAGCAGGAAATTTGCCAAAGTGGCATTTATTCCCATAAATATCAAATTTTGGCAGGCAGGAAAGAAGGAGATAGCCGTGGGCAGTGCAAGACGTGCGTATAGCGTGCCGGACACCACCATGCTCTGGTAGCTGCAACGCTACCCAGCTACAGGACACCCGAGAAAAAGGGAGACAAGTCCAGTTCACCCCAGTTTCGATCATACGGTGCTTAGTCAGGACTAGATGGAGCACCTGGTTCACCATGTCAAGGTAACTTTTAACAAGAGTCCTCAGAAATTAAACACTCGAAATCGGTTTCAGACGTTACCTATAAAAACAAGATTTGGGGTGAAAACCAGCCGCCTTCCTGGGAGAAGGCGTTTTTGCTGTTTCCAGTAGGTTTTTCCCGATTTCCTGCCACATGTGCAGACACTATTAAATGCAACTACCTCGAGACAAGTAAATAGAAGAAAGACCCATGAGAAACCGTCTGGATCCGAAGCAGCTCCCACACAACCGGCTTGCCAGAAGTGTGTTCATTAGGAAAAGCACGCGGAGAGGCAACAATTCGGGATGTCACAGGCAGTGCTGAAGAAATACAATATATAGATATTTCATTGATGGTTGGAAGGATAAATCAAGTTAAATTGCTCACAGAAGCAAACCTAAAGCATCTCGCTGTGAATCTAGAAAACTACATTTGTGGTCCCTTGGGAAGGATGCCATCATTTGTTTTCATTTCTGTGACTTCTCTTCATTTATGCTCGAGATTAGCTCTCCAAACAATGATCACAGCAATATAAAAATGTGCTCCCAGAGGAACGGGCTGAAAGTAATATTTGCCAAACCGAACCCAAGTGAAGAAATCAAAACAGGAAGAACTAAGTTGAAGAAAGAGCAACAAACTACTTTGGAAAGTAAAACAAAATGACTTTAACTATCATTGAGCCACTAAACTTCCACCCCAAAATGCCTCTTTTCAGGGAGCCAAAAAGCAGAAAAGAAAACAAAACAAAACCTCTGCCAGCAACAGTCTTCTCTTTTCACTTTGCCCATATTTGTCAGAATTTATTAACCACACATTTTTATTTTTTGTTTTCCCTAAAGCAAAAAACATCACATTATGACACTTTTTGTTTCTTTCTACTTATCTCATTTTTAGCTGAATACAATCCTACTAAGAATTTAAACAGACAAATTACTTTTGAAACTGCATTATTCAAATTAAGTGGTTATTAGTGTTTTATCAGCATATGACATAAATATGCCAGGAGTCCAAGCTTTTGGCAGTGCATTTCCCCTTAGCTCTGAATTAGAGCTTCCTTCATTTTAACATTTTGTTCTTCGGAGAGGCAGAAATAGAGCTCTACCTGGAAATTTATTCTGTGGTAGGTTAAAATTCAGTCTTCCTCCCCGAGAGGCTTCCCCTTGACCTGCTCAGGGGATAAGTATAGGCACGCTGTTCCTGTTCTGGGCAATTGCTGAGGTTTCACAACTGCTGCTGGTTGAACCCAAAATCATTAGATGCTTTGCAACATCTATTTCACCTTGGAAAATGAGAAAGACCAGGTATCCAATAAATAAATAAATAAATAAATAAATAAAAATCAAGGAACGTACCTGAGAGGAAGGAGACACCAAACCCACCCTGGCTCTGCAATCAGGGAGCGACCGGAGAGTGGAAGTGGGAGCAGCTGCCCCGGCGTGGAGGAGCACAGCCCCGGGCAGGAGGATGAACCACGGCAGATTGGGGATGCTCCCTCTGCTGCATCCTCATCCCCCGCCAGGACTCGACCTTGCTCGGCCAAACGAGCTGAGTGTTTAAACCTGTACGAGTTTCCAGGCAAAAGGGAAAGCAAATGCTTGGCTTTCTGTGCCCATTTACAATGGACTTAAATTGCAGCAAAAGAAATTTATGTCAGGAGGGGGAATGCTTCCCGGAGAAGAGTGGCTAGGCAGGGGGAAAAATTGCCCGGGGAACGCTGAAACCTCCGTTTCTGCAGATCTTGGGAACGGAGTTAGGCATCAGGAGCGATTGCACGCGCCCAGGCTGCCGAGCACAGCAAACGGGTTATGCCAGCAGTGCGTTTTCTACAGTTTCAGCCTTATTTCCATGGCTCTTCCTACAAAACAGAGCAGAGTCTGCTTTACCCAAATACCCCTGGGAGACCCTGCCTGTGGTCAGCAAAGGCTGCAGGACCAAACTCTTTCCCTTTAGATAAAAGCTTCTCTTCTGCTCCCAAGAAACCCAATGGGGGGAAAGTTTCACCAACGCCAGCAGCTCCTTTCTGAAGGTTTCCTAGCTTGTTCTTACCAGCTGCATTAGCAACCCCAAATATACCAACACCTATTTTAGTTTTGCTCCCTACTGCACTGAGCATCACCCCTCATCCCAGGCGAAGGGGAAATGGCTGCAGACCACCTGCAAGACACGGCCCCTGCTAGCCACGTCTTAAAACCACTCTAAAAAACCTTGATGGGTAACTCAAGCCAGGAGTAATCAAATTTTCCTCTTGATCACCCAGATAAAAAGAGCACCATCGTTTTAGGAGGTAAAAAGAACATCCTGGAAGCTCACTCCTGAGTCACCAAAATCAGTTTATTCTGACGTGTTCTTGCACGGTTCAGCTTTAGTGAACGTCGTCTCCGGGGATGCTTATCCCCTCCTAGAGGGACCGGGCAGGATAATACCTGCCCTTCTAGATTTAAATCAGCTGGCCGAACAAACTCAAGTCTGAGGGTCTTTTTTTCAGTTTTCTCTCACATTAGGAGCCCCCTTCTCTTCCAGTGTCCTCCAGTGAGAAAGGATCTGGAGTCCCCTCACCAGGCTCAGCCTCTGCAGCACCTACTGTGTTAGTCTCCAGCCTGTGGAGATGCCCAGCAATCTTTGTACAACGCAATGTTTGTAAAATCAAACTGCATCTACCGCCTTGCACTCCAGCGCACTCTTCCCCGAATGAATCTGAACAATAAATCTCACTTTCAGAGACGAGACCAAAAATTGGCAGCATCTGTTCGACCTGAGAAGTCTAACACCTGCAACACGTTTTCCCACTTATACCTACACAAACTTTGGGTCGGATCTTGCTCTCATAGAAATAAATGAGAATTTTTCCAGCAACAGGAATACATCTGCTGTAGATCACTTTCTTCTCTATTGCATAAGGTTTATCAGAAGCGTTTCTGAAATCAGAGTGGAAGAAAACCAGAAAAATGAGCCTGGGAGGAAAAAAAAATCCAAGCAAAAGTGAAAAAGAACTGGGAAACATGAACAGTTTTCATCAAAATTGTTAGCGTGCGTTGGAACTCTACATACGTTCGATAATACGTCTTATGTTGAGGGCTCTCGTGTGAATTATTTTGAGTTCGCTTTTCCAAATCATTAGAAAATATGCTTGATTAAAACATAACCAGCTTACATCTAAAGAAAAATTACCATTAGTTGGAGAAATGTCGAAATCACTCCTACCAAACAGAAATCTACAAATCTAACGAGTAATAGCTGAAAAATTAGGACAAATGAGAAAACGATTATGATCACAGACAGGAAAGAGGACTGTGCACCTTCCATGCAGTGTAAAGAGAAGGGATATGCTGAAATCCAGTGGAGCTGTGCCGATTTCCTCCACCTGCTTTATGTTATTGTCATAGTCAGAGAGGCTGCTTTCCTCTCAAAACGACCATAACTCCAAACCTATTAGTGAAAATTTGCATACTAATCATGAGCAGTGAAAACTTATGGTTTCTCCATGGTGTACCACCTCTCGGGTAAAAACCACGAGAATTGTATGATCCTGTCCAATATTTCCAAGAGTTTAGAAACTTTAAAAAAATGCAAATTCGCTTAAAATATTTATTAATTAAAAAAAGTTAAATATTTATTTATACAAAGATGATGAGAAAAAAATCTCATGCAGACTCTTCACATACGACAACATAATTCAAATCGTACTATGATGGTTTTACAAAATAACGTCTTTATAGTAACTTTTATGGAGAAGTGTTGCTATTCTCTGTGTGCCTGAAAGCACCATTCACAGTAATTCGAAAGCTATTTCGGAGATTTATGGTTTTGCTGTGGAACATATGCCAAGATTTTCACACTCTTCACTATGATTAACAATTAATTTCTTATTACTACTACTCAGAAAACTGGACATAGACACATGAACACTGAGGAATGAATTCCTGCATACCACTGTACTTCTAAACAATTTATGTTAATGCATAAAGTTGCCAAAAGATTGCTTCAGATAACTCCCCTAAATGATGAAAATATCTTGAGATTGTTATGGATGGCATCTGTTTCTGCTTAATTACAAATCTGCACTGGATTTATAATTTGTGTATATTACAAGTAATTTGCATAATTAAAACAATTAAGGGATTGACATATCATGGCAATTAGAAATGCATCAAACTCTGAATGTTGTACAAAAGAGAGCTTCAATATGAAACATTAATTCTTTGAGAACAAAATATCCTTCCGATTCCTGCAGAACAACCCGGCTTCACAATTCAGTGTACGTTCACCAATCTTCATTTGGAGAGTTCTTCCTCAGGGATAGCCGGTTCTTCTTTAAGCTGTAGGAACTCTAACCCCAAGGGCTTTTTTCTTCATTTTAATTTCTACTGCAGTCACAGCATTAACTTGTATATTTATTGCCAATTTCAAGAATTTTTATCTCATCTTCCGTAGCCTTATCCTGTTTTCTTTGTCCCTCTTTTTAAGAATAAGTATGAATTGATTGAAAAAATGCTCTTGGTCCTTCTTCTTTTGAACGAGTCGAAACCGCTGATCTCTTCCGTATTTCTCTGCAAACTCTTTAAATGTTGTTCTGCAGAAGAGAAAGACATTTGAAAGTTGCAACTTTGTCAACCCATTTTCAGACTCTCTGATCTGGATGCCACATTTAACTTTTGATATAGATACTAAAAATAAGAATGTGTCCTGGGAAATATTTACAACATCGCTGTAATGTCTGCGACAAAGAAAGCAAGACCAGTGCCAAAACTACTTGTGCTTCTCATTCACTTGATCTGCTTGCACCAGCTACTCTCCTTTTTGATTTTGAGAAATCTGTGTGATCATTTACTGGACAATTTAGATTAATTAACAGAGTATTTGCTCCAGTGCAGGTTTCTGCTGTCTCACTCCATCCTTGTCAGTGGCTCATGCCTGGTATTTCAATGATTAGCCTCTAATGGAGTAGAAAAACACAACTAAGCAGCTAATTAAAACAAATGCATTTTGACTATCAGTAGTATATATGGCACCTGAAGAAATACTATAATAGCTTGATCTTTCCTAAAAATAGCAACAAATTCATTGTAAATGTGACAGTTACACAGGCATAATAATGCAACCAAAATCCCCAGGGAGTTTCGCCTGAGGATCATATAGTCAGGCCCAACATTTTCAAATGCAAACACCGTATCTGATAACGAAAGCGTTCAGTCTTATTTTTGCCAAAACCTTTATTAACTCAGGTAAACACGTCCGGCTCATGCAGCGAGGGGTACGTGGCCACTGCCTCCCCCAGAGTTTGGTGGCAGAATAGCCAGGCACTACGAGAGAGCGGGACCATAATGCAGTCAAAGACTAGTAAGAGAACGGTATCTCAGGGACCACGGGAGGACGTACAGGTGTGGGTGAAGACAGGCAGACAGCCTGCCCAGAGACGCGGTGCCATCTTCACCCTTGCGGGTGTTCAAGGCCTGACTGGACACGGCCCTGAGAAGCCTGGTCTGACCCTGCTCCGAGCGGGAGCTTGGACTCGACGACCTCCTGAGGTCAGGTTCATCCATCTATGACCCTACGGGTTGCACCTCGCAGCAGAGGAGATGATAGAGGCAGGAAAGGGGACAATCACTAACAGTTAAATATAATGAGTGTGAGTAAGTTAAAAGAGTGACTACCAAAAAATATTATCAGAAGAACCGACTAAGCTTTATAGAAGTTTAATTATGAAGAGATCCAGAGTTTTCCTTGATTAACCAAAGGCTGGCTGGGTATATAAAACTATTGTGGAGAAGAGTTAATGCAGACAGAAATGCAAAAATCATCATCATCTTTCATGTTAGGATGCTGAGCCTATCTTAAAAATACAAGTTAGCTTCTATCCTACGTTGTCTATGTCAATCCAGACAAGACTATGGGGGATCCTGGAGATGCTCCCGGTCCTAATCATGTCTACTTTGGCAGGGCCAAGCCTGGTGACTGCACGCTGGCTGTTTAGAGATTTAGGCTGCACATCTCCGTCGCTGTACTGGCACTCCGCACCCGACTCGCTGCTTCCCGGTCTGTGCACTTTCTCAGTGGTATCGTGCAGCTACTGTGCGCTGCCATACGGATTCTGCAATATTTATTGTTGACTGAGTCTGTGCTCTAATTAGCGTGCAGATTTGTAACAGTCACTCGGGTAAAGGTCTGTTTTTTTCTCATTTGGTTCTTACTGCAGTATTAAAACGAAGCCAGAGATTACCGCAGGCAGATGAGTTTCTTTGACTTTGGGCTCAGTTAGCTCTAGACAAACATCAAGGCATCAAATGTTCTCCGCTCCTGCAGGCCAGCGGGGCTTTGCCCTTGCAGACTGAAAACATAACTGCTGGGGCCAGCGTTTAGCTGTTACATAAACCCAGATTATTCTCAGTTTTGTTGTCAAAAAAACACTTACAATTATTTCCACATAGTCTGATGTGTTTTTTATATCTCTGCATCCAGGCAGGCAGTGCTGTGCAATTATCTGCATAGTTTAGTAAGAGAAAACTGTAATTTCTTAGTTCCAACAATTTAACCAGAATTATAACACATAAACCTCTTTATTTTCACGTAATTTACGCATGAAAGTGCTATCCTAAGCACTGCATTTCCTATTGTGGAATTTTGGATCCATTACTTAAAAATCAATGTAGAATACTAACTGATTGCATTGCAGGTCTTATTTTAATTTACTGATGCGTTAATAACAACTTTGTTAAATAATAACTTTATTAAATTATGTTTCTCTTCCATCAAAATCCAACCAAAATAAGTGTTTTTCGCTAGTTCTACATATATGCCTAATATTAATGTGACTTAACATTCGAGTACTAATTATATATAACTAATATATGTGTATATTATAAAAATATTATAAAATAAATGTTATGCAAAATAATACACACTCTAAACTGGAAAGAGAGGCAGAGAGATGGTATATTCCCTTTCCCAGTAATATAACAAAATAACTATAAAACATTAGGAAGAAACAGTTAAGACAGCATTATAAGAACAGATGTATAAAGTAAGTCGATGTAAAGAGTAAGTTCAATTTTACAGAGTCCCAGGACAGATAATCACAGCCTAATTTGAGAAAACTCATTCTAACAAATCTCCATAAGGTAATGCCATACCTTGGTGATAACTTGGATTCTTCGAGAAGCTTTTTAAATTCTTCTTTGGCTAACAATAGTTTATTTTTTTTCTCTTTGTATTCTTCTCTTATCCTGGTCTTGACAAACTGTTCAAATATCTATTTAAAAATGGAAACAAGATACAGTATTTATTAATAAATATTTTATTTCTGTATTTATGTCTGATCAGAGGGTTTTTAATCTCAAGAACTACAACTCCTATCCGCACTTAGTATCTCCTGACTCAAATGTGGTTGAATCTGCCTCATGGATGCCTGATCATTTGTTTTCACAAAGTCAGTAGCTGGAAAAGCTATAATTTGGACAGATAATATCTTCATCCAATCACAAAGTATAACATAAATCCAGATTTCCTGATCTAGGTGGAGATAACTTGGTCTTGCTCACATCTTAATGCTTACAGTATTATTGTTTCTAGCTTGTATCCATACGACAGACTTGTTTGGATCTTGCACCTTTCCCGACTTTCTTAAATTCCCGAGTACGCCTGCAGCGCTGAGCAGCAACAGTCTGCAAGCTGCCCGAAGAAACCCTGGAGACTTTCCAGTCCAGTTGCCATAAAGCATGAGCCTACACACGATGCTCTGTACAAACCCACACAACAGCATTAATGTGCTTGGAAGGGCTGACAGTCCCACTTCTAACAGTGTTTGACAGCTAAATATGCAGTAGGGTGCTCAGCAGCAGGATTTTCGGTTTCATCAAGAGGAGTTACGGACCCAGCTATGTCTGGAAGATCTGTCGACTGCTTTAATCACATCATTAAATACCACAAATCTGGCCCTGTCGGTTCTGTGCTCTGCAAAGTGTGGTGCACTAACCTGTTGAATCAGAGGAGCTGTTCTTAAAAATGCTATTTGCTTTCCATATTCACCATCCTTTCCTTTTTACCAGAAAAAGTGTATGCATCAGGTATGATTACTACCACAGTTACTGTCTCTTCACTCATGAGGATGCACAAGTGCAAATCCACACTTCATGAAAGCTAAAGTAACTGAAATAAAACTGATAGTATGGTATGCAGATAAAGGAAGAAACAGCACTGGAAAAGTAAACATCAAAAAAAAATACTATAAAAGAAGTACTGTGAAGACCTAGGGAAACTAAATTTATTATACTGTATGCGTTTATTTAAGTTGACTGTAAGAGCGGACTGGAAAAAATGGAAGAAATAAGGTAGGAGACGCTGTTACTGCTTGCCTTTCGAGTATCAGTGAATCTATCATAACGAACATAATAAATCAAAATTAACAGATAGATCATTATCTAGTACAGTTGCTCCTTTACCCTTCACTGTTCCTGGACTTAGACGTTGTGGCATCTTCTCACAGTTAATAACCCCTCGGGAAGTATTGATGAGTAAGGAAATCAATCTGCAAATACCCAATACCAGCTGGTGGTGCTCCTCGGACAGCGCAAGGACACCCACCAGCCCTGGAGTTCACGCTCCAAACTAGTCCGAACGCAAGTTCAAGCCAAGACAAACTCCTTGAGAAACCTGCAGAAAAATGCATTCAAAACGCCCACCCTGCCCGTTTCAGGTGACCCGCGTAACAAAACCGCGGGACCAGTAGTCTGCTCTGGCCATGCACTCACTCACTTCTCCTTGTGAGCCAGAATTCACCTCGAAATCCCTCAAATATGAATTCATTTACATAATTCGAAAAGTGCTCAGACGCTCACTATTTGGGCCACACAGTCAGCATCGGCCAAGGTAAATGTTTCCTTGTATCTAAATAATTTCTTCTACTAATTTTAGTTGTACCTAGATAGATGCATCCATTAAATCGGTGATCTATTCCTGTCCAAGTCTAACTTTCTTCTTAAATTACTCTTGGAGGAAAATGGGGTCTGATTAAATGGATCTGCTTAGAGTGAGAGTCCCGAAATCCATTACTTTAGGTTTGGCAGCTAAAATACCTGGCACGTGCTCCGAAGTTTAATATTCTTTTTAACCCTGTTTTGTAGAACAGCAACTTATGATCACGCTCTTCTACCTTAGCTCTGAGCTTGAATTATCGTCACTCTTAGAAACAACATCAACATGACTACGGCTTTCTATATATAAGACTGCCAACTACTTGCTTTTCATAATCCCTTTCCTTGAGTGTTAAATATACCCCACAAACAAGGTCCATGTCAGCAGTGCTTTAGCAAAGGTCCATGTTATACAATGTACATTCATTACATATTTTTATCATCTCCATGGTTGATAAAAGAAGTAATAAATCTTGACTGACTGATCAAGGTCTATATTTTGTCCTTGCTGATTCGCTGAAATAAAACACAAAACTCCTTGCTCAATATCTTGTTGTATTTTCCATTCTACTAGTTTCTCTCACATTTTCATTCCCATATTTCATTATTATTTTATTTTACTTTTTATCTTAGGAAAGAAAATATTGGAAAGGTAGTAAATGAAAATATATGTCTCCAATCCCTCAGTAAATACCTATGGGGAGCTCTCTGGAGAATCAATAAGACAATATGGGCCACAGTGCAATGGAATATGAATAAGAAGTTCATTTTTCACCTTTCTTATTTCAAAAATTGACAATTCCATATTCCAAATTCTTCCTTCTCCCAGATGACAAGAGGCTAGTAAGGAACAGAAATAACTACAGAATAAAAGAGTTCACCTTCTCTGCAACATCCTTGCATCTCTCCTAAATTTTTAGATTAATCTGCAACCCTGCGGTCCTTTCAGATCCCCAGTGATAATAAATGCCCAAGTAACCATGGCAGTAGAAACACGACTTCCCTTTGTGGCTTGCCAGAAACCCTTTCAGACAGACACAGGCATAGCTCTATCCATTTATATCTACCAAGTTTAGTTATTGCAAAATATAGCAATAAATACTACCAACTCCTAGAAAACATTCCAAGTAATAAAATTGAAGTAGTCCCCCTACAATATATAATATAAATCACAGTGGAAGCATTACCTTATGGTCATTACCCTTTCTACAGCTGAGTTTCCCAGACTCAATAGGATTTGTTCCTACAACCTCAGAGACTCTCTCTCTTTGCTGTGTGCAAATTCACTTGCTACCAGTTGTTTTTCAAAGAAGGAGACAGCATTTTCTTATAAGCAGAACCTCAACTGAGTCTCATGGATAAATTTAAGACAGACACTTTAATTCTATTCTACTTTTTATCCTACCAAGATAATTACTTTGCTATTACTGTTAATTGGGAGACGTTTGTTGACAATCAGAAGCTATGCTGCAGAAAACACTCACCTGTTTACGTTCTTCAGAATTTAGTAGAAGGTAGCGTGGATCAAATACTATTTTGTGTAACTCTTTTTCCCATGTAGAAAATGCTGAAACCTGTGAATTATAAAAATAAAGTTGCATTGAACAATTCTGTTAAGGACCTAAAACAAGGAAATGTTCCAAGGTGAAGCAAAGAGTAGGTCAGGAAGCTAATGAACCCTCCAAAGGATGCCTTGGGAAGTGGCAATTGAATTTTAATGTTTCTGGCAATGCTCTGGTCCTCCCACACCATTACTATTGATTTGCTCTAGGGGGTCTGAATGAATACCTAGTTCATTCCACAACTGTTGATGGAAAGAATCTGTAGTAGGAATGGAAATACCCATTTTATTATCTCCTTTGTAACAGAAGCTTTGAATTCCATTTTAGTAATTATCTCAGCTTTAGGCCCCCTGCCCCCCAAAAAATTAAATTATAACCAAAATAAGGCTTTCTCTGCATGCACGCACTGAAGAACTAATAGCGATTATCTTCAAAGCATCATGCTTTACATAAATGTAACACTTCCCTCCAGTGGCACTTCAAAGATGTCACCTCTCCTCACCTCCATTTTGAGTCTTCTACTACTTTTTTCTGCTGGCTTCAGCTCCTTAGAAACTGAATCTAGGTGTTAATCTAAGCTAACTGCATCATTTTTATACTGATAATATGAAATGAAAATGTTACATTAATAAGGAAGCTTTTCTGTGTTCTCAAATAAACTCTTCAGCTGTGTAAGGTGAACGAACTGTAAGGACCCTCGGTGGCAAGCCGGTAGCCTGTTCTGTTCCACCGGGACCATATTATCCTTTCACTACCCCTGGCTGGACTCCACTACAACCAATTACGCTATAATCACCTATTTTCTCTTGCAACCTATTTGCCAATATTAAAAGCATCATCAACTAAGTAAGATTGTGAGGCCAAACAAATTTTAAGAAGGTCCCTCACTTTCTTCTTCACCTTTGCCCAGGAAGTTTTATGAAACGACACTCTTAAAGCTTATGGCTTAAATTCCGAGCCCGGCTTTGGTATCTTATACAACATCACTGTTAATCAGTTCATTACAGAAAACTCTGGAGTAATATAAAATATTTCATCTAATTACAAAGGAGCGTAAATTCACTAAAAAAATTCATTACGTGAAGTATAAAATAGACTAATTAACAATCAAGCAGGAAAGCTTTGATGATGCAAAGTGGGCTTAAATGGACTGGCTCTCCTGCTAGAATTGCTAGCACTGGGAGCGAGGAAATTTCGAAGCTGCAAGCTAACTTTTACAATGCAAACCGAGTGAGTTACCAGTTAGAGCTGCTCTCGGTAAAATAATACCAATGCAGGGCAATCGGTTACCAAGAAGGAACATGAAAACATATGGATTTTGAAAAACATATCTCTACAGTTTGAATGGAAAAAGCCACGTAACTTAGCTGAAAAGTTATGTATGGACTAGGTATCAGTGCAGATTATATCTGCAGGGCAAATAAAGGAGCACAGAATTATGGGACATCCCATATTCAATTTTAAATTGGACTAAGTGTACTACTTAGGTAGTGTGTGCTGAAAAATCCTCATCGACAAAGTTGTTCTCTCTTAAGCACCTCTTCATTAAGCAAACTCTGTAATTCAGGTTGAAGACAGACTCTGCCGGGGCACTGAAAGTCTGGCGAAGAGCTGCCCCTTCCCATTTTTTTCTTCTTGCCACCTATGCTAATGCCTCCATGTCCATACAGGTGGCTAAGTGCTGACTCTTCTTTTCCACACAGAAGAATCAGCATTAGGAAGCCTTTCTCAGGACATCTTCTAGACTCTGTCTTGGACATCAGCTCTGCTCCTAGTGCTAAAGCTACTTTGAACTCAAGGCTAGATACAGTAAGCGCAATAATCATTCATTTTTATGAATGTTTCTTCAGTTTACATTTCACATATGGCAGACATGCCTAAAAAATGTTGCTACTGATATTATTTATAATTTATTTGTAGCTACAGATCTCACATGCTGTTCAGGATACTCCTTTTGAACCTCTACAAACGAATGTAAAATATTAATATTCTGACTAATCTCCAAGTGAGTATTGTACTGTGGTCTTCTTTACTGCTGTGTGACATTCAGCCATGGAGCACGTGTGTTGGCAGTGCTGGCGATGGCATCTCCTTCCAGAACAAATAATGACTTCTGTGGCCCAGTATTAACACACACAACAGAGAAAACGGAGATCTGAGTTTGTCTTTGTTTTTCAGTTCTGTACTCAGCTTTCAAGCCGAATCCAAAGTACAGTGAAAAAAAAGCTTATGAAAATTCAAGGTATTGAGTTTGAGAAGTATGCCTAGAAGTGAAAGGGCATGAGAATAACTGATTGTACTTTTGCTTAGCTCTGGAAGCCCAGGTGTGATAGTAGCCTGAGATTCTGACTGATTTTTTAAAGATTTATAAGAAAAGAAAGGTGAAATGTCTGGTATTTGCAGCAGATCCATTTACCCTCACCAGTATAAAACTCACAGTTTTAATGAATCTTTGTTCTGGTAAGAAGCAATGCCCACAACCGGCACAAGCTACCAAAACATATGCAAAAAATAGCAAGAAGCATACAGTGGCAGAGGACAGAAAGGCTCATTGACTCCAGCTTTCCGCTATCACGGGCAACCAGGCCTAGGCTACGAGGTCTGCAGAGCTGAAATCCACTTCACATATCATCACATCTGCACACAGCTGGCCGGCACGACAAAGCAGCTGCCTTAGGGCCTGGCCGCTGGGCGCCAGAGAGGGCATCTTAGGGCATCTAAAACATGTCTTAGGAAGACAGGGAGAAATTAAGAGCATATTCAATGCTTTTGTTATCTACACCTCTCGATCTGCCATGGCAACCTTCCCTCATCGCTCCCACTGCCACCTGGTTTGACCCTCAACACACGTGGCCTGTCCTTCCGGAAAGCGAGTTCTCTGCATCCGTCTGAAAAAACAGGTGGAAAAATGGGGAAAAAACAAACTAGCCTGTTTGTTTATGCATTTATTTGGCAAAGTGTTTTGAGACCTGTGTGAGATATATACTGCTTACTGCATGACTGCAGCGGTAAGGCCCTACAGAATGAGCAAAATCTGACTTTAGATCTGTAGGAAACCTAAGTACAGCCTGACAAATTCGAAATTTTTATTCTTCAGGATACTGCCTAGGCTGCAAGAACTGTTTTGAACCTGGAAGGTGGGGGCTTGAGTCCCTCCCCCCACCCCCCTTTTTTCTTTATGTTTTCCAATATAAAGAAGGCGAAATCATTAATTTTTTCTTTTGCTAGCCACATAAAGTTATATCCTGAAAAGCCTTTGTACCTTGAATGCAAAGCAACGTAAAGCAAACAGAAAGAATATTAAAGGAGGATCATATTGGAAATTACATTTTTACATAGGAAATCTTGAAAATGACTTAAGAATAGTGCTATTGTCTCGGGGCTACAACAAAGCCATGTTTTAGTTTGACGCTACAATGAACATTCTTTTGTTTATACATCTTTTACGTACGGCTCAAACAGAAGCTTCAGAGCTAAGTGGAGGAACTTTATCTAGTTAACGTACTTGGTAATGCTCTCAAGTACCTCCTTGAGAAATAATAACATTAGGAGAAAATGGCAGGAGACATTCATTTAAGTAATCAGTTTAAAGTAACACTAATGGCCTCACCACATTTCAAAGAACAACAGCCAGCCGGGCCTAACCGTCATCTTGTCCAGACATTAAACAAATGTTCTGGGCCAAAGACATAAATAGCCTATCACCTATATGCTTTTAAATAATAGCAAAAACAAACAGTAAATTCACTGAATTTATTTTAACAAGCTAGTCTGAGTCTTATACTTAAAGAATCATACTATAGAATATCCCTCATACTTTTAAATTTTGACTTATCTTCCCATGACTTAAAATATATTAACAGAAGCCTTCAGCCAGTCTTCATTTATGGGACTTTGTATTTTTTTAAGCATAAACAACAAATATATTAATAAAAGCTCTAGCCTGGAGATAGCTGAACTTCTGGCATCCAAACCTCTAAGTATATGCCTCCTAAGTCTGCCGATTACTGATGGTAAACATTATAGGTTTTACTGCCTAACAACAGCCACCTTGAATTTTTTTTAATGGAAATTACATAGACTTCTATGGAAAATATGCTTTTAGAGTGTTGGAGGGAGGTATAAAATCCGCATACACTAGTCCATTACACACTCATTTACATTTGCAGGATCAGGGCCTAAATGTGCTCTGTGTATTAATTTCATAATGTTTGTGCACAAAATCATCAGTTCTCTGGAAAGAGCAGGCATGCAGTGAGAAGGATTTCTGCAGAGGTGATTTTATGTCTATAAATAACCGTATCCAAATTTCCTTATATTGATGGTAATCTTTTTGAGGCCAGTTCAACACAGGTTTATAACTGCGACTGCAGAAAATAAAAGTCAGGCTGAAGTGCTCTACAAAATCAGTCACTGGATGCTATTACTGTGATTTGTAATTCATATTTCATTGCCGGTCATGAGGCTCAGAGCACTGACGTGTTCTATTTATAAATTGAATTTATGCTTCATCTATCTGCTCATAATCTCCATTAGGTCATGGTGAAATGGCTAAAGTAACTCTGGTGTCAGCTACGCGGTCCGAAGGATTCCTCCGAACTCGGCCCCCGGCGGGACGGCCCCGGGAACCATGCCTCCAGCGCTTCTCGCCTGGCTGCCTGCAGCGAGACGGACTGGTTTCTTTTACAAGTCTGAGTAAAAACTTTGAGGGTCCGACACAGTAACTCCACCTTCTGCACATGAGCATCAACTGGAGCCACCAAGTTTTCTCAAAGAAGTGAGAAAGTCCAAGGAAAAGAGCAAGTTTTCCTAACTCTTGTTTGACTCCAGTATCTCCTTTCTTAACAGAGTGGAAGCGTAGACCACTCATCTTTGGAGGAACAGTAGGGAATTGGGTTTTCCACTGCTGAGATCAGCAGAGTTGACACTGATGAAATATTTCCCATGTTAACAAGAGCAAAGAGCTTCCAAGGACTATTTCTCAATCTTGTGCTGTCTTTCGGGTGACACGTAAGAAGTGTCCTCCCTTCGCTCATCATGTAATGAACATTTCTGGGGCTTCACCACTGAGCCACTGCTCTGAGCTGGAAGAACCACCATGTTTGGTTATGTGTGTGTGTGTATGAATTTATTTAAAGTTACACTCAAAAAGCGCGTAGTGTCCTGGATAGCCATATACTACTGGATGGCATCAGAAGATATCTAAGTAACCATATAAACCTAACATTTTTGGACATGAAGTTAAGAGAATATTTTTAAATAGATGATTTCATGGCAGTGGCATTTAATGTATTTTTGCCTAAGCTCTTTAGAAGTCAATATTCCAAAATAAACCGCAATTCTATTACAATATTGCCAGCGTAAGAATACTCAGAAAAATTTTTCTAACTGATTTTAAATTGCAGAGTAAGCAATTTAATGAACTGTTTCAAATTTTTCCTTTTTTCACATACCAGTAACACGACAATATTCATAAGCACTGAGAATTAGAGTAAAGTAACATAAAAATTACATGGGAATAGACCCCCCAATAATTCTTCATTTGACTGGTGGTTCGTAGTTAAGAAATGATTTCTGTAGCAATCATATATGGCGCCACATTTTCATAAATGAGATGTTTCAAATAATGAAATCTTATTTCTTACCCCTCTTTCCAGAAGCATATCACGGAAATGAGTAATGCGCTCTTCTAGAGGAAGCACAATCTGATGTGCCGATGTTTTCACATCTTTCTCCTCTGCATCATCCTTCCCCTGGTCAGCAATTTGGGAATCTTCTGTTCTTTAACAAGGAAAGACAGAAAACAGTTCAAATAATTGCAAACTCGGGAGTGCATTTTTAACCGTCTACTTTTGCCAGGAAGTTCTGCAGGAAGGTAGGATTTTGTTGGATGCCGTAAGCAGACGCGGTGTTTTGCATCCCCTGACAGCCGACTCGCTCTCCAAATCTGCAGCTCGTTATTCGGCTGGCGTTTTCTTGAGGGCCCTTCCCAGAGAACCGGGACAACCTTCATGTGGAAGTACAGTGTAGCTGTATGATCAAAGAGCGCAACTCAACAGTGAAATACTGCCCTATGCTTCAAGCCACAGAAAAATGACAGTTTTATATTACGTTTGTCAAGGAGTGAAGATTTTAAAGGAGTCACTGAAGAAACTCATCTTGTTATTTTTTTCTTTTATTTTCTCTGTGTTCATGTCCCAAAACTTCTTGACTTCAAACAACCAGGCAAACTCGGATCTGGAATTCAGACTTCTGATTTGGGTCCCCGCTATTGTTTCTTAATACTTTGAGCGATGAATGGATTCAAGCCAAGCTTTACTTAAGTGAAACAAAAAATTAAAGACCAGGAGTCTGAGAAAGATCACTATGTCCAAATCAGGACGACGAAACAATTTTTAGCATCCTACAGGGAACGACTGCATTTTTAGCAATGCAATTTTCACTAATAATAAATAAAACTTCAGTTTGAACTTTCAACATGAAAACAATTTTTTACTTCCAGGGTGTTCTATGATACAAAAGTCAAAATTCGCTTCCGAGAAAGCGAATTACATCAGTATGTAATATGAATCCTAACATATTAGCTTCCGTCTGTGAATAATTACATTACTCTTAAATTTATCCAAAATTATATTATTAGTGATTGAAAGATATCAAATTGTTATTCTTCACATAACGATAGTGACTTTTTATTGTATTAGCAACTTTTATTCTGTAATATGATCCATGAAACATCCAATCCAATTTTTAGCGTGCATAAAAAGATTTTTTCAGCTTTCAAGCTGAAACCGAGGGAAATATAGCACGCTATTCCATCATTTAATCATCAGGAGAGACCCTCTTTAGGACGGTTAAAAAAGTTACTGTTGAAAATGATACTGCAAATCATATAGACTTTCTTTTTTCTCATGCCAAGAATAACAATAAAAAATAAAATATTCTTTAGTCAAACAATACAACAATCTGTAGCCAAAAGAACACAACAAAGTCTCTGACTTCACAGTCGAAAGGACACTGAGAGCTCGCTCCTAGTCTTCTACTGTCGCAATTTTGGAAGTCTACAGATCTCAAAACAGATAGGACAGTAATGCTGTAATACTGTTCATAATAATAATGTAATATTCCTTTTAAAATCCACGCATGCATGTATCCAGTGAGAGGACAAGAGGCAAATAGGACAAATTAAAATACAGGAAATTCCATCTAAACATAAAAAACTTTTTTACTCTGAGGGTGGCCGAGCACTGGAGCGGGTTGCCCAGAGAAGCTGGGGAATCTCCATCCTTGGAGATGCTCAATGACTGGACACGGTCCTGGGCAACCTGCTCCAGCTGTCCCTGCCTGAGCCCTGCTTGGAGCAGACCATCTCCAGAGTCCCCATCAACCTCAACCCTTCTGTGATTCTGTGAAGAAAACCCAGAAAACCTAAGTTTCTCTGAAGGTTTGTTTCTTTGATATTTAGTACTATTAGAGCATTGCTCGAGTAAGAATTTGACTTAAATATTTTTAAATAGTCTAGTTATACCTCAGTGAAACAATAGCAGAATGTAGAGGTTCATGGATGGACCTTTAAAATATTGACCTTTTATTAAGGAAATACAGTCTAAATGCTTGTTTAAGTGTATTAATGTTGGACTATAGCTAATAGTTTATGGCAATAGTTAGACCCCGCTGATTTCAATAAAATGAGTATTTATCTCGTAGTATCCAATTCTTCCTGCCTAATAATATATCCATGGAAATGCTACGGAGGTGAAAAGAATTATCCAGTAAGATAAGAAGAGCAATATAAAAGAGAATAGAATTATCTTCAAAACATTCGCTTCGAAAATACAGATTTTTTTTGTGTTTACCAGTCAAAATACCCCCAAATACATAACATAGTAGCTATGTAAACTTATGTTACTGACATAACATTGTTATGAAAACATTCATTTTATTCGAAGTTATTGAAAACATTGTTTTCATTTCAAACCATTACATGATGCAGAGGCAGCACCTGTGAACAGCTGACCCTGTTTGCAGTTTCCCAGCCAGAGGTTAAATAGGACGACACGTCTCCAAGGTGCTCCTTGAAAACAGAACTGTTCATTTGATTTTTGCTTTGCTATTTTGGCAGGGGCGAGGGGGCACTTGACTTCAGCGGAGCTAAGGCTTTCATCCAATGTCTTTAACATAAGTACATATCCTCACGGTTCAATCTTTTCATCAATTTCAGTGTAAATAACAGTTACAAAACATGGTTGATGGCTATGGAAAATACGTATTTTAGAGAATTGTGGAGTTCGATGAACAGTGGATACTTTAAGAATGGCTCTCACAATTTATCCGTAAGAAAGAAAATATATTTTTTTCACTTTGCACTTATTTGTAGACGACTTTAGCTTCCCAACATTACATATGAATAAGTAAACTTTAGAACTTACTTATTTCTCTTAGTTTTGATGCTAAGATCATCATTTTCATCCCCTGGACACGAACTAACACTTTTATCTGCTAAAAGAAAATAAATAAAATTAGGGGGATTAGATTCGAACTAAAGAAATGGGAATATAAATTCCCCAAATTAACCTTTCACTTCCTCATCTTTGGTACCTGCTCAAGTATTTACCGTTTTCCAAAGAGTGTTTTAAAAATAACATATATTTCACCAGATACTCAGAAATGCTTTCATTA
The DNA here is from genome assembly GCA_003342895.1 of Casuarius casuarius. Taxonomy (NCBI): domain Eukaryota; kingdom Metazoa; phylum Chordata; class Aves; order Casuariiformes; family Casuariidae; genus Casuarius; species Casuarius casuarius. Next base: position 1,201,473 of record PTFA01000061.1, on the reverse strand, counting down.
AAATTTAAGTGATAGTAATGAAAACAACCACGTTCATTCTGAAAAATTTCTCATTGTTCAGTTGTGACATGTTTTTTTAAAATCATGTTGCTGCTTCACCTGATGCTCCCTCCTCCCTTCCCTTAAAAATATAACCAGAAAGATGTTATCACAAAAGCATTTCGGCCCTGACAGCCTGCATAATTCGATAGCCTAATTCAGAGCAGAACTTCCTTCTTTCCCCATCTCTCCCTCCTACACAAGCGCATGCAACGCAACGGTATCAACGGGCTACGTGGATCTGAGGAGCCTCCACATTCCCAGGGCTCCGGAGCAGCTGAACAGCACCGTCCCGCTCCTGCTTTTGCCTGGATACTCTTCCACACCGGACTTGGAAGTGGCTTTGGAATATCTGAGACTAAACCTCAGCCTTTTTGTGTTAGACTGCTAATAAAGACATGTCTTGCTATATAAGAAACTATGAAAAGATAAAGCAAAAATAATTTAAAAATAAATATAAAATTGAACTTAGGTTATGGAGATAAAAATGGATGGGTTAGCTGCTTGGAATAACTCGATATGGTGAAATCAGATTCCACTGAAGTCAATTAAAACTCTCTTAGACTTCAGTTAGATTAGGATTTCACCTCCAAGGGATTTGCTAGAAAAAAATTTAACACAAATAGAGAATGGTAATTATTTTTAAGCTTATAAACTAATTTCAAGTTCTTATTTGTGCAGGTCCAATCTTCGTAATACTGACGCTAATACAAATTTGGCCACTTATTTCAAATGGGACAGAATTTTGTTCTTAGCTCATTTTGTTTCCCTATTTTAGGGAAATTACTTGGATATTAGTGTGCTTTCAGCAAATGTTACCTTTTGTCTATATTAAGTACATGAATCCTTCTTGCTAAATTCTTCTTTGGGCAGCTCAATTAAAAATACAAAGAAATAAGAAAAACAGTCTGTAGATCTAGATGGTGGAATATAATTCAAGAGGCATACTATAAAGCTATTAATCAGGAGTTAACCTGTGGAGGCAGCAATGATCTTAACTTCAATAAATTCTGATGATGGTAATATGGAAATAAGAGAGCACCGATGTTGTTTTAAAGAGAACTGAATTCAAAGATGACTCCAGGTTCAGTGAGGATTGGGCAAGCAGAGTCTTATTTCTACAAAATCTACTCTGATTTTAGTATTTACTTCCTTCTGCTGATACACAACCTATCTGAAGTTCTTCTTCTGAAAAATGACAGCCTACTTGCAGGGGAGATAATAAATCCTTCTTGCTTTAGTGACATGAGTGACTACTATGGGAATTCTGCCTTGAATGGAACAAAATTAGAATTAGTATCATCACTTAAAATTTCAGTGCAATGGAAAACTTAGTAAAACATGGCAAATGATATCTATACTCTCACTTAGGAAGCTATTGAACCGTATTGTACCACTGGGCTTCTATGCAGGATTATATACTGACTGTGAAAAGGGAGAGAGGCAACTGAGCACAAAATCTAATAATTGATTTAAAGCTTGAGGAAGAACATTACTTGACAGTAATCTTGCCACGAAATCATGAAGCTGAGCGCTAGCCCAGTCTGACTGTCTGCCAAGCTTAATTCTAATTAATTAAATCATTCAACTAATTCCAGTCATGTAATGAATTCCAGTTCAGTTTCCAGAACAAAAAGAAAACACCACTCTTTAGCAGACTTAAAGCATTGTCAATCCACTGGCAACACACAAAAATCTGATTCATAATTTTGTAAAGAAACTGAGCGTACATATGTCTCATCGAAGACTAGGAGCTTACCTATCCTATTTACACGGGCTATTATCCATTATCTAATATCCTATTTATATTTATATTTTTATCTGACTACTAAAGAATCCAAAATATTTGTGGGAACAGAATGGACTAAATCATAACTTTCAGTATGGATCAGAATGAAATATGAATCAATATGTGGTTTTGTGTACTTAAAAGGCCAGTTTCACCAATTTTCTTTTATTCAGCTGGGGGATGGCGGAAATCCTTCCTCAGCCTAAACATCCAGACAAACCATTTTTTTTTTAAATAGAAAGAAAAAAAATTTTTTTTCAACCTGAGACTTTCTTGATATTGCAGGGGTTTTCATCTCAAATTCTACTTGTCACTGTCCCTTAGTAATAACTCCTTAGTAATAACTGATTCCTGCTCCACTAGCTTTTGGGTGTTCTCACCATCTGTTTTTTTTTTTTTTTTTTTTGTCCATTAAGTTGGCAGAAACTTTCATAGTTATAATAGAGTAAAAATAGGTGGCCAGAGAGGTTCAAAGTTTGCTCAGGATTCTCTTCCACGGTGCCGTACTCGTTCTTGCTAGAATGAATAAAGTCCATGCTTAGTTGTCAGACCTGAGGGGCTGCAGAGCGGCTCACGGAGATGGGCAGTATCCGTCAGAAGAAGATCTGATCTGAGTTGCCTCAGAATTCTGGAACAAACATCAGATTCTCCATATAGCCTTCACATTTACTACATTCCTTGCGAATGCAAGATGTTCTTGTTCAGTAGCTCAGAAACCTTTCCTGGGGCTCTGCTGGGTAAGTTGTAGTCGTCATTTTGTCTGCTGCATTTATATACTCTAATGACCTGCACAGTTTGATGGCTTTGACTGCTCAAATCCCACTGGGCATATATTTGAGTACCGCATGAGCGGAGAGGAATAGCAGCAGATGAAAATGCCTTTGTCCATTGCAGTAAGAAAAATCTCAAGAAATCTTTGAGAAAAGGATATTATAGTCAGTATATGATCCCACTAAGATACAGAGGAGCAATGATAATCAGTGAAAAGAAAATACGACTGGAATTGGAATATGTTGCACTGTTCTATCAGAAAGCTCAAGGGTGGTAAAACGGATGACCAAACTCTGCAAGTCTGGGAAACACGGCCTCTGCCTCGGCCCTACATGTTGTTGGACAGTCCGAGCGTTGGCAGGGAACCGAGGCGGCTCTGACGCCGCTGAAGCCGCTGGAGCTGCACTGGCAGAGAGCTGGTTTCGGGGAAGAGGGGACGAGGTCCCGCGTCCATTGGCTCCGCGCACACTCGCCGATTTGAGAACAGCGGAAGAGGCCGTGCCTCCCTTCTGATCACAAGAAACGGCCTCATGCGAACCCATTAGTAGAGAATCATGACACCTTCATAAATCTCCGAAGAGCTAATACTTTGTGGAGATAGAGTAATTGATAAACGAATAACTTTTCATTTATGCCTAAATTACAAAGGCACTTGATCTTCCAGTGGAGTGATGCACAGATAAACCGCAACACTCCATGAATAATTATGCTTGCTCACATTTTTTTGTGCCTTTGATTTAAAAATTCTAATTAAAACTCCCCAGCAGCAACTAAACTAAATAAATTTGGCAACCATTGTTGCAAACACACGGCTCATTTCTTTTATTTATTTACCCGAGATTACAATGTACGAGCAACGGTAACAAATAATTCCTTTGACCTCACCAGCTAATATACACTAATTATAACCGGATTTTCTCAAATACTGAGCAACCACGAGTTCCAGTTACATTAAAGAAGATGAAGACTATCAGTAACAATGAAAACCATGGTCATAAAGAGCCGGGTGCATGAATCAAATCTTAATAGTACATATACAGAATAGAATATAAAGGATGGAACACAGAGCAAAAAATAAATTTTGGAAATGACACATATCAGCAACAGCTTTAGATCCTTCTCATTAATTAATGACAGACTATGAATAATGACCCTCAGTCTTATCTTTGGTTATCATGCCCCCCAGCCAGTAATTAATCGATCTTTCAGTATGTCCTGCAACATAAAACTTATGCCATATTGTTCTCCTGAAGAATGAACTTCAGCAGATATGCTTTGGAATTATTAGGTATTTATCAAAACTTGCTCAAGCCACATTAAAAAATGACATGATTTTCTTTCAAGCCTCTTACAATTTAAATTTATATTGAAAAATGTAATGATATTATATGTTGGTAAGGAATACATAAATAGAAAACCACTCTCTGTAGCATTTCTTCTTAAACTTCTAATAATGATAACATAAATCCTGACTATCGCTCACTTGTATCTACCCATAAGCACAGTCTTTCAAATCCACAAATGCATGCTCACAACCTTGATTTTGCAGGAGTTAATTTGGAGCTGTGCGTGCATATCAAAGCGCACATTACGGCCCTGATAGCATGAGGGCAAAAGACAGGTCACTTCATGAGACTTGCAGACTTATCTTATTTTTAGCCACAAAATATTACACTCTTAAATAATGACGAATCTTATCTTATTTCCCCCTCCATATTTCTAGATCTTGCCACTAAAGAAGCAGCTGAAGGAGGTTCTCCAGTGAAACTACCGTTAAGTAACATATATGCGTGTGGTGGAAGCAAGAATTCCCTGGCATAAACAGCTCATCCAAACAAACACGGTTTCCAACGGCTGGCACAGATTCGGATGACTCCCCGCAACGGCAGATCTTATGGACACGGCTCCCGCGCGTTCGCCAACGGAAGGAGCTGGGAAACAGAAGACGCGTCCACACTGAACGGAGCAGCTCCCAGTAACAGAGCAAAGGGGGTAAACGTCAACTGGCGACACAAAATTTTTGGAGAGAAACACAACAAGCTATGGAGCCACTACTGCCCTGGCAAGCTCAGGCTGACATGCGGGGGCAACTTTGGGACGGTCACCAATGAATAAAGCCAGGGCTGAACTACGAAATGACGGAGAGCAGACTGAAATGACAGCACGGTGCGGGGAGCACGGCGGGGCGGATACAACGGAGAGGGGCTGGGAAAATCAGGCTGGAAAAACTGTCTCAGCAAATTGGTGGAGGACCAGACGGCAAACCCTGGATCAGTGAAAACCACGGCCTTTCTTTTAAACTACATTTTGAACCACTTAACATGTATTGCTGTAGATCAGCAAGTTATTCTTCAATCAGTGCCAAAAATATCCCCTTTGGGAATCCATAGTGTTTAGAAGGTGAGTGGCAGAGCTACGTCTGGATTGAAGCATCCATGTTTCTATCAAACCTTTTAGCACTCATCTGAGATTTACTATTGGGATTTTTTCTCCCTCTACAATTTGGCTGAATAATCCTTAACTACAGAGTATCTCCTTTTTCAGAATAGTCAATAGGACATTTGGATAAAGAAACCTATGCTAATGCATTCCTAATGTGCATCTTGGAAATGTAAGTGTAATAAGACATAAAGACAGTGTCTTCCAAGATGTATTTTATACTTCCAAGACTCATCCAAAATAAGAAGCCATCTATTTCTCCATTGGAAATAATGAAAGTCCTCAATCCTCAAGTTTAGCGTTTCAGTAAAACAAATATTTAGTAATAAACATCAATTTTAGCACCATACTTTACACGAAATCTCAAAACGAAAACCATTCTAATTATGGTTATCAAATTTTCACTGAATGCATTTAGCGATCAAGTTTCATTTAACATTTGAGTTTAAATAAATGCAAATAATCACAGCGTTAGTTACTTGCTGAAGTTTCCAGTTTGCGTTTATGAGGGGGGTCTTCAATGATTCTATTTATATCGCCGCGATTCTTTAGATCCACTGGTTTCTCCCATACGGACAGCTGCATTGTAGGGTTGAAGAAGAAGACTCTGTCATCTCCAGTCCAGACTACACACCTATTTCAATTGATAAATTATGCTTAGATAATATCAAATACACTTATGAACAAGAAATTAACCCATGGCTAGCCTCTTATATCCTAGTTTGCAGTGCACAGATGAGACTCATTTCAAATTGACAACCTGCACAAGGCCCTGCTACTCCATTCAAGTTATCTTGAGTAAATCTTTCCATATCAATAAAATGCCATAGAAATGGTATAAACACTCCATAAGAGCAGTAGGTCCAACACTGTATCGTGGTAGGAAGAAAGAAATAGGACAGGAGGAAAACAGGGATGTTCATAGCAAAAGAAGACCTAGGAAAATACATTTCGTATTTTAATGATGGTAATTGTGAAAGTAGGAAGCCACAGAAATCTTGATAGCTGCTAAAGAAACCTAACAAACACTGTATGAGCAGTCTGACTTGCACACACGCACGCACGCACACACGCACACACAGAGTGGGAAGATGTTAGTGTCTCTGAAACACAGATACCTGGAAGGAACAAATCTTATTACTAGTTCTCCAGCGCTTAATTGTTATTAACACAGTAGGGAACAGAACTGTTTAAAAAGGAGTCTGGCCTGGGTAAAAGACTGCAAACATGAAAAATGCCACATCACAGCAAAGTATTTTTACAAGATTCTTTGAAATTTTCTGTATACGACTGGTAAGACATCACCGCTGATCTTGCCCATACATATAATAAAGAATATATTACCTTTGTAAGAAAGGTACCTCTGTACAACTATGTAGTGCAGGAAGTAGTTCAACGTAAGAAATGCGTTATTGAGTCTGAAGATCAGAGTAATTACGTTCAGTAAAGTTAAAACATTCACAAGATGAACACCAGCACGAAAGCAGTTGAACTAACTCAGCTGCTGACTTTTCAATCATATTTACACAACATACAAGTTTTGGCATCCTGAATTTGGTGACACGGACGTGACAAGTATTTTAATAACTTCCGTATTATTTTAATATACAGATGTTTCGGATCAAAAAACAGCTTCACCAAACAGATGCTCCGTTTGCTTCCGAGGCAACGACCAGGTGTAATTAGCACTCCTGACCCTGCACCTCTGCGCTCCAGGTCCCCTGTCCTATCCCAGACCCTGATCATCAGGTCGCGAACTGCAACTGTGCCATTAGCCACAAGTCTCCCCTGCACAAAATACCCCAAGGGCCTTTTGCAGGAACATTTCAGAAGGAAGACTCCACAATACCATAAATGTCACAATCACAGCAGAAGGGAGGAGAAAAAGCTTAGCATTTAGGTGAAGAGGACAGATTTAGCTGCTTAATTTAAAAGGGTTATATTTATCCTCTTACTAAATATTAGACTTACAGTCAGGATGTAGGTCAATCCCAGAAGTAAATGCCCGCTTTGAAACGTCCCTTACTGTAATTTATTTTACTGGCAAATAAGCACACTGGAATTTGAATCACTAGGGGAATTACTTATAGATGATGGTAAACTTGAAACCAGCATGTTGTTTAGGACCACTGAAGCTACCGGACACAGACAGGACTGTCTCAGCTATTACTTGACAGAGATTCTAATCAGTATTTACAGAAACCCGTGTTTCGTCCCTGCTCCTATCCTGATGTGCTTACTGCTTCTCCGACCGCTCCAACAGATGTTGATGTTGCTCATTAATCACTGAACACCACCAGGTCTCGCTTGCCATTACCCAGGTTAGAAACTCGAGGGTCCCTTGTGACGCCTCTTCTTTTTTCTGCAACTAATGCAATTTGACATTTAATTAAAAATTAGTGTCCCTTTCCCAATGTAACATCTCACCTCTCCCTCTTTGGTAAAATAACAGTTTTAATTATCCAAAGGGAAGCATGGTATTTTGTCACAGAGCATAAACTGGAAATGCAGATACTATTATGCTCATTTTTCCCTTTAGGAAATTGGAACTTAAGTATGAGTAAGATCAGGAGTAAGACTATCATAAGATGATAATAGTAATATATTTTATTTATTTTATAAGGTAAGTAAGGTTTGGTAATATTCTTGAAATGTTTTCTGCTATTACAAATTACACTCTAGCTAATCATGCTAGGTCCTCCGCCTTCCATTTTTTTGATTTATGCATTAACTTGATGCTTGGAAACTGTGGTGAGATGTGAAGACCTTAAGTCACAGATCTTTTTGGGTTGGGCATTACTGTCCTAGTCTCCTTGATAACCAATTTCCTCTGAGTCTCAGCAATAGACAACAGTCATCCCAACGCTTCTGACATTACCAGAGAAACACGAAAGTGTGAGAAAGAAACAGGAAGAGAGGAAGGACGTCCAGCTGCATAGGTTTTGGGCAGGCAGGCAGTGCCTACGGCAGGTACAAAAACGGTAAGATAAGGTAAGCACTGGTGATTTTATTCATTATACCAGCACCCACTGCTGCCTGTCTCCGGAGAACTCTCCCCTCTTCTGGCTCTGTCCCTTTTCTCTCAGCTTTGTCTTCTTGCTCCTTCTCCCTCTGCATGTCCACAGGCTTCTGAAACCACCTCCTGTCCTCCCTCTACTTAAGATCCTACAAACACTTTGTGAACGTCAGCCTTGCCTTTAGTCGCACTGAAGTTAACCGAGCTGTGCAGCTCATAAAGCCAAGCACGCACGAGAGCCTTTGCGTTAGTGCTGGCAGCGTTACGAGATGGCAGCACAAGAGCTATGATTCCCTCCACTGTCTTCACATGGTGATTCCCACTCAGTCTGGAAATCTCCATCCGTCTCCTCCAACTTCCTCCATCCTCTAGGATGCCTCTCTGGTACCCTAACGGCCATCTAGTAACCCAAAAGCTGGCAACAGCAGAATGAGAAACATTTCTCAAGTGTTCACTATCTCTTTTATCAAATACACTCAATATTCATCTATTCCAGACACTGATCTCCAGCTTCAAATTAAACTCTTCTGTTACAAAAGCGGTCAGCCTTAGTAGTGGGAATAATGGTAATTAATTCATAGAAAACATAATTATAGATAGCATATTACGTGTAAATGGCCAGCATGCCACAAGTTGAAATATATCCCAAAACATATGACCTATTACTTTGGAAAAAAAGATTATTTTTGTAAGATCAGCATCTACTGCATAGGCCCATCCTACTTTTTTGAAAAAGGAGTGGAGGACCAAGTCTGGAATTATCTGAATTCCATTGCCTTTTGCACTATGTGCTGAATGTCCTGCAAGGCTAAGAGGGGCTGGCAGCACATTAACAGCTAGAAACTCACCTTTTAATTTGTTTTTAGTGGTACAACCTCCAGCCCCACTCAGATTTCCTGCTTCTGCTCCAGAATGACACCCCAGCATATGCTTGGTGATGTCACATCAACCATGGATCCCGCAGAAGCACGGAGCCAACCTATGGGTGGAGAGTGGTTGAAGCAAATTCAGGATTTTGTTGAATTTGTGTCACACATCTAGTTTTATAAGACTTTCCTATCCAAAAAAATGTAAATTATGACTGAAGCACCCAACAGGCATACTCTGTGCTTCACTACGAGTCATGGTGCAGATCAGACTTTGTCACATCAGAAGGGGACAAGTGTCAGCACGAGGGCTATGCCATTTTCTTCTGGTCCCACACGACCAGATTTTGATGCCTTCTCTAGCGCTCTGAGTACTGACTTGGTCATTAAACAGTCCTCTCGAAACTATCAGGAGACTCTGAAAAGTGAGGTTACGCCCTGAAGATAAACACCTCACCAGTTTGGATGTGAGGGTGGTGTACTTTCGATTAATGTGCTGAATGCCCATTCACCATCCAGCATATACTGCTAAAGAAGATGGAATGCCGCGAGGTCCCCTTGGGGACCACCAACCGACTACGTCTCTTCTGAATAAGCATCACTGAAGCTATAAACTGCTTACGACACTCCTGGATTCAAACATTTCCTGTTTACTATTTCATATTAACAGCAAATGTCAGGAAGAGAAATGATTAACGTAAATCACAAGTTTATGATGTCTAATTTATGTATGACATCAGACTGTGTTTACAACATTGCTTTGCAAAATGGCGCCATGGAATAATAGTAAATAATGGCTGGTATTTACAGCGTCTTTTAACCAAAGATTCCAGAGATTTCAGTAACTGACTATAAAGTAAAATGATTATTTTGTCCAGCATAAAATGCATATAGGTAAAGGAGACAAAAACATCCATCTAGCAAACCATTCAGGACAGAAGGTGAAGACTTTTTTTTTTTTTTTTTTTTTTTAATTTTAAAGCCACATCAGAGTTCTAGTTACACAGCATGTAATTACCCGAATGGGAACTTGGTCAGGAAACCTGGGACATGGGACACAACCTATTTTCACAGATATAACCTGAAATCAATACCGGTCTTGCAAGACAACAAGAGTTTTCCACTGCCAATGAAACAATTACAAGATGAAGAAGATCTGGCCCTAAAAAGCACGACCATTTCTTACAGATCTTACATTTTCTCTTTGATCCATCCAAGCACTTCCCAAGCTGGATCCTCGAAATGTGTGAGGTCTGACACGACCTGAGCCCTAAAGAACCAGGCTGAACATTAATACGACGCTGCTTTACAGAACGCAAGCAGAGATACACAGCAACAAAATTAGAAAGGAAAATAATCAGTTCAATTCTGCAGGAACTGATTTCCGGCTATCAGTAGCACACTCCACTTACCCCATAAATCTCAGGGAGCTGGCTCATACTGTGTTTGCCACTATGTCCTCTCATTTTCGTTAAGTACATGATTAATGACGAAAAGCTGCAGCGGAAGCTTGCAAAGGAATACAGCGTTGCCACTTAACATCCAGCGCAGCATATTTCCCCCCGTAACAGACCACTAATGCATGTTTGGCTGGAGCAGTGATACTGATGAACGACTTTTATTAGGTCTGCCTGCACTTGCTTACCATGGTGATCCTGGCACTGGAGTGGATGCCACAGGCTTGTTGCCATTTGCTGTGCTGTCATCCTCATTTAGCAGTTTTAAAGAATGATCCTTGAAAGACAGATAGAGATTAGTCAACAAATAAAGCTGATACATAAGGATGTTAATGGCATACAAATCATTCGCTTTAACTTGAAGTGGATTGCCCAACTTGCCATTATTCCACTAGTGGTTATACGAACAAGCAGCTACCTTGAGAACAACCTAGGTAAACTGGAAATAACAAAAATGTTGTCCCACTTCAAACAACACAAATGAAAAACCAGTAGACATGCTTTTGTACATGCCAATAGTGCACTCGGGATAGTATGTGTAATTCTGTACATTGCAATGTAAACAGGGTCGGTACCTTGTCAGAAATAAAACGCGTGGAATGAGAGACTAAACTCGCAACGAGACCGAGACCAGGAAGCAAACGGGGAGCTGTGCTTGCTGAGCGCTCCGAGGAGTCGTGCAAAGTCACGGCAGCAGCACACGCACGGGAGCAGCGGGGAAACGGCAAGGAAAAGGGGTGCTGGCGACCCAAGCTGGCGAGAAAACACTTTGATAAACTTTAGTGCTTTAAGTAGGACGTGGCTGAAGGAACCGGTTTGTGCAGCTGAAGGAAATGGTTTGCGTGGACAGAACTGGAGCAGCTGTGAGTGCGAATCCGGGGAATACAGAGTACTCTGCAAAGGTTAACAGCGTCTCTGTGATCACTAGCTGGCTAGTTGTTCACGTTTTTTATGGTACTTTGCAAAGCCACAAGACTGGCAAAAGCAATTCCCTTTGGCTTTGGCCAACCATATCACCCACTCGAAACCATGCAGCGGCTTCACGTGTGGGGACCTGACTGCACTTCTGCTGCTGTCAGACAAACTCGTGATACGGTTCTGGCCATTATTCAAAGAGCCGGTCTGGACAGATGGTTTAACAGATAACACGGCACAGCTGAACAGCTSCTTGTACGGCATTTCCGAAAAGTACAGGCTGTGAGTGTGTTGATGGTTAAAGAACAGCTATTTACTGTAGCAGCTTAGGGAAACTAATGGAGAGGGGGCGGTGTGGGAAAGGAAGGCAGCGATAGCTCACTACAATATTAAAGCTTGAGAAGCGCATATATAATTCAAAAATAATAGAGCATGTATACTGAGGTCTTCATCTTGAAAGTACTCTACAACTTAAAGCACTAAGGAATGAGCCTGAGTACCAGCGCAGCTGTGAGGGTGGGGAATACCAGCAGGGTTTGAGGGCAGACAGAGAAGTTTCGGTTGTGGAAAGGATGAAGATGACAGCATGGTAGGAACGTAATAAATGAAAATAAACTGAACAGTGGCTCAGTCTACAATTTCACTCTTCCTGCAGGACAAAGCTCCTGACGTAAAAGGCACGTAGGCAGGAGGACAGTGTGGGGGAACAGAAGATGCCCGTTGGAGGTGCACGGTAGCAGCCTTGAGCACCCTCGTTACTGCTGCTTTCTGAGACTGAGATGCTCTTCCACACCAGCACACTCAGGTACAGGTATCCCTCTTTTAGCTTTAGCCATTTTCAGGATGCCTGTGCGAGCTGTGCAGAAAGCAAGTATTTCCATTTATTTCACAAGCTGGGGCTATGATTTAGGCCCTTTTCCTTTATACAATACTAATAATAGTTTTTTTAAAAAAGCTAATGAAGTTACAAACATATAAAATTACCCATCTGATATAAGCAAATATAGTATTTGCTTTCCATTTACCTTCACCTGTCAGTCTTATTTAAGGACCCCATGACCGATCTTTAAAGAAGGGCTACACACAACATTCGTTAAGAAGTGCACAGCATTTTAAATTAGTAACATCAAAAAGGAAGGGGCCGTGAAGAAATTCTTCCTTGTACACGGGGAGATGTATAGCGGCATCTAGAATTTAAAGCTCTACAGGGACTTAGCAGCTGCAATCTGGGAAATACTGTTTTTCTGGACATTTACGCTGGCACCACAGACCTGGGCTCAGCTACGATACTGATGTGATGCTCAGCCGTGTCTCCCCAATACGGGGTTGCAAAGCAAAGAGGGAGAGAGCAGGAGGAAAACGCATCCCCCACAGTTGGTAGGACTGTTCCAAGGAACTGAACATTAACCGGGTGAGGAGAGCTTTAAACTAAGAGTGATGGGGGCGGGAGGTGGTGACCCAGTATTAAGTGAGGAGGTCATGGACYGGGTCAGTAAGCAGAGGGTGCCAGGATGGTGTGGACGAGAGACACCTTGAGAATCACAAAACAGGCCTGAAAGGCGCCTATGCCAAGCATATACACGCAAATAAGGAGGTGCCAAGAAGACAACACGACGGGGGAAGATCTCCTATTTCTCACGGGAAATCAGCACGAGTGGGTGCCCATCCGAAGTGCCTGCGTGGGAACGCATGCAGCACGGGGAGCAAACAGGAGGAGCCGGTGATGTGTGTGCAGCTGCAGGGCTACGATCTCCTCGGGGTGACGGAGACGTGGTGGGACAGCTCACAAGACTGCTGCGGCTGGGTACAGCCTCTTTAGCGGGGAGAGGCCTGGAAAGCGAGGAGGGGGAATCCACGGAGCGGTGCCCTGGGACGGATGAGGAGCCTGATGAGCGCTTATGGGTCAGGATTTGCAGGCAGAGCAGCACGGGCAGTGTTGTGGTGGGGGTCTGCTATAGACGGCCTGATCAGGAAGAAAAAGCAGATGAGGCCTTCCTTCCTCAGGTGACTGGAAGAGGCCTCAGGTGCGCAGGCTCTGCTTCTCATGAGGGGACTGAACCCAATATCTGCTGGAAGTGCAACAGAGCAGGGCACGAGCTGTCCAGGAGGTTTCTGGAGTACATTGACGACACCTTCCTTGCACGTGTGATCGAGGAGCCAACAAGGGCAGGCGATCTGCTGGACCTCATGCTTACAAGCAAAGAACAACTGGTCAGGGATGCGAAAGGCAGGAGCAGCCTTGGCTGCAGTGACCATGACAGGGTGGAGTTCAGGATCCTGAGAGAAGGGAACAAGGCAGAAAGCAGGATTACAACCCTGGATTTCAGGAGAGCAGACTTTGTCCTGATGAGGAATTTGCTTGGAAGAATCCCGTGGGAGATGGTCCTGGAGAGAAGAGGGGTCCAGCAGAGCTGGTTATCTTCCAGGATCACCTCCTCAAAGACCAAGAGTGGTCCACTCTGACATGCAGGAATCAAGCAAAGGCAGCAAGAAGCCTGCATGGATCAACAAGGAGCTTCTGACTAACCTCAGGCTTAAAAAGGAAGCAGACAAGAGTGGAAGCACGGTCAGGGGACCCAGAAGGAGCACAGACACCCTGTCCAAGCACCCAGAGATAGGGTTAAGAAAGCCAAAGCTCACCTAGAGTTGAACCTGGTGAAGCACATGAAGGGCACCAAGAAGAGTTTCTACAGGCATATCAGCAGCAAAAGGAAGGCTGGGGAAAATGTGGGCCTGCTGCTGAATGGGGCAGGGGACCTGGGGCCAAAGGATGAGGAAGAGGCTAAGGTACTCCGTGCCTTCTTTGCCTTGGTCTTTACTGGCAAGACTGGCCTTCATGAATCCCAGGTCTCTGAAACCAGTGGGAAAGTCTGGTGCAAGGAAGACTTGCCCTCAGTGGAAAAGGGTCAGGTTAGGGAACATTTAAACAAGCTGAACATCACAAGTCCATGGACCTGATGGGATGCACCCACAAGTGCTGAGGGAGCTGGCCGATGTCACTGCCACTCTGAATTATCTTTGACAGGTCGTGGTGATCAGCAGAGGTTCCTGAGGACAGGAAGAAAGCAATGTCATCCCTGTCTTCAAGAAGGGCAAGAAGGAGGATCCAAGGAACTACAGGTCAGTCAGCCTCACCTTGATCCCTCAGAAGGTGATGGAGCAAATAATTCTGGAAATCATTTCCAAACAGGTTAAGAACAAGAAGGTGACTGGGAGTAATGTGCATGGATTTATGAAGGAGAAATCCTGCCTGACCAACGAGATAGCCTTCTACGATGAAGTGACTGGCTCAGGGGATGAGGGGAGAGCAGTGGATTTTGTTTATCTTGATTTTAACAAGGTTTTCAATGCTGTCTCCAATAACATCCTCACTGACAAACTGATGAAATCTGAACTAGATAAAATGGATAGTGAGGTGCATCAAACACTGGCTGAACTGCCAGGCTTAGAGGGTTGTGATCAGCAGCACGAGGTCCAGCTGGAGGCCAGTCACCAGTACTATCTCCCAGGGGTCAATACTGGGGTCTATACTGTTCAACATCTTCATTCACTACCTGGATGATGGGGCAGAGTAAACCCTCAGCAAGTTTGCAGACGATACAGAACTGGGAGGAGTGCCTGGTGCACCGGGTGGGTCTGCTGTTGTTCAGAGGGACCTCGACAGGCTGGAGAAATGGGCAGAGAGGAACCTCATGAAGTTCAAAGAGAAGTGCAAAGTCCTGCCCCTGGGGAGGAATGACCCCAGGCACCAGGACGGGCTGGGGGTTGGCCGGCTGGAGAGCAGCTTGGCAGAGAAGGACCTGGGGTCCTGGTGGATGGTGGACACCAAAGTGAACATAAGTGAGCAATGTACCCTCATGGCAAAGAGGACAGCAGCATCCTGGGCTGCATTAGGAAGAGTGTTGCCAGCAGGTTGAGGGAGGTGATCCTTCCCCTTCATTCAGCACTGGCGAGGCCACATCTGTAGTACTGTGTCCAGTGCTGGGCTCCCCAGTACAAGAGAGAGACAGATTTACCGGAGCAAGTCCAGGGAAGGACCACGAAGCTGTTTAAGGGACTGGAGCATCTCTCACACAAGGAGAGGCTGAGAGCGCTGTGACTGTTCAGCCTGGAGAAGAGGAGGCTCAGGGGGATCATATCAATGTGCATAAATAAATACCTGATTGGGGTGGGGGGGGGGGGTAAAGAAGGCAGCCAGATTCTTCTCCATGGTATCCAGTGACAGGACAAGAGGCAACGGGCACAAATTAAAACAGAGCTAAACATAAGTAAAAGCTTTTTTTCCACTGTTGAGGGTAGTGAAACACAGGAGCAGGTTGCCCAAAAAGGTTGAGGAGTCTCCATCCCTGGAGATATTCAAACGGCAACTGGACATGGTCCTGGGCAACCTGCTGTAGATGACCCTGCTTGAGCAAGGGTTGCACCAGATGCTCTCCAGAGGTCCCTGCCAAAACCAGCTATTCTGTGAGAATCACAAACAACCTGTTTTTTCAGTTTAACTTTCTAGTACATGAGTTTTGTCCCAGATTGTGTCACATCTCCACATTTGCACACAAACATACACATTCACACAACAGAATCAAGAATCACTGATTAACTGTGCTAGCTATTACTCTTACAGCATGGGGAGAAAACCAGACATGAATGTCCTTTCTCTAAATACTATGATGCTGCAGTGACAGAGCTCATATAAAGTACCAAGATAGATTAAAAAGATAGATCAAGATAGATTAAATAGATAGGTCTTTAAAATCGACTGTGGGGAACCATCCTATACTGATAGCAAAGCTCTAGATCAAGGAACAGTCCTTTATTCTCTAATTTGTGCAGTGCAATATTCTAAAAAGACTTTTTTTAAAAAGAAGAAAAAAAAATCCATAACAGACCTTATCGTCATCATTCTCCACCGGTTTACTTTTTCTGTCAGTATGTAAAATCAAGGTCGGTGGGCAGGAGGATCTACTTGATTCTTTGCCATTATCTGTGAGGGCAAAATATTTTTTTAAATGTACAATAAATACATTCCCAACACTCCACCAAACTATCTCACCACCTGATACAGAACGTCTAGCAGAGAATAAAACAGCTGGTGCGCCAAAATGCTTCATTATCTAAAATTGAAGACTATGGCTTTTGGCAGGAGTGATCTTCTGCGAGAGCATGCTACCCTAAGAATTTAACGGGGAAAACTCAGTCAGTAGGCACTGTTGTTTATTTTCTGAAAGCAAGGAAGACTGAAGTCTCACTAACATTGCTAACTCGGGGACAGAGCAGACAGTCTGTAGTACAGGAAACGTTACAAGCATTTACTGACCAGGCTGATCGGAGCTTTGCACTGTGTGCTTACAAATTTCACGACAAGACTCAACCCAGTTCACACCAAACCTGTTTCCATAGATCGGTGAAAAACAAAACTCCACGGGAACCGCTCTCCCTTGCTCTTTTGCACTCAGTCATGTCATTTACATACACATATGTATGTGACATATATGCATGACACAGATCATATTACTTTTCTAAATATCACACATTATTTTACTGGGACACATCCAAATACTTTAGAGTGAGATATATATTGTTCTGAGCTTTTTACTCTGCCTTCCCTGAAATCAAGGCAGAAACTCTCTTTTTATGGGAACACGAACATATCTCATGGAAATTATCAATTGCTTGAAGCTTCTAGTAGCACTCTTCAAATCTTTGGAAATTCATTTTCCCCTTAGTTTACTAAATTATCACCTCATCACTAGACTCAAAGTGAGAACACTTATGAAGGGGAGGAAACACTTAAGGTAACTTAACAGAATTGATGCAATAAAATCAAAACAGATTCAATGAGTCTGAGAAAACATATTTCCTTAAAAAAAGGTTCATAATTAGGCAGTCTCCAAATGCACGTGTTACTTCTCCTTTTAACACCGTATAAACTCATTGCTTACACTTACACTGCAAATGTTGGTAGATTAGAACAGCAGCATCTTTCACTACTTGGTATCAGGCTGTACCTTTGCGGGATGAGAAGATGATCAAATGGACACCGTGACTCTATCTTTTCTTGACATTTATGCCACATCAGTTCATATCTGCCTATCTGATCATCAGCCTGCCCTAAGCTATCGCTGCATACATTTGCAGCAGCTTTAAGCTGGCGGAACTCAACTGCCCTTAACTGAGGAGGGGGGATTTACACCAGGGAGAACATCTGGAACTGATGCCTTACGCAGAGCCCCACGCCGACCGGCTCCCCGCGCCGCGCAGAACAGCAAGCACTCCTTCAGCGGATGCGGTTAACGACTAGGACACTGCCAGGAGAATCTGTACACTCCGCTTCCCTTCGAAGCTGGAAGATACTATTATGCTCTGGGTTAACTTGCATGGAAATTGTGGATGGGCTTTTAATTGCATTTTAATTGGAAACAGTTGCAAGAACAAGTTCCTCTCCTTTATAAAACAACAGTTGTCTCTATCCTAAAAAGTAGGTATATACCCTTAACTCAAACTAAACCACATCACTAAATAACGAGTGTTTCCACAGAAGTGTTTCCACCGGCTACGAAACTTGTGTGTCTCCATAATAGAGAGGCAACAAGTAACAGCATGGAAAGAGGCAGCAAGTACGAGATAGACTTAGCAGTCAGAAAAGTGTTTCTCTGACTAAGAAATCAAAAGAGGGAGATTCTTTTTTATTTTCTGTAACACATCTGGGGTTTTGAGCAATGATATCCCATCCCACCTGTGACAGGTAGCACATCATATGTTCTTAGTAAGTTAATCAACCTTAAAAAAAAACCAAGCTCTCTCCCACTTGCTCTTCCTAACTAAAGCAACTGCCTTTTCTCAAGTGAAACGGAACAATCTATTTTACCCTAAACATAGTAACGGGTTCAGTGGAGAATACGTATGGCCTGTGATATGCAGATGACTGGACTACACGATCTAGTGGTTCTTCTTAGTCTAAAAGTCTGCGAGGCTGCGAGCAGGGTCCCATGCCACGACGTCTGGAATTCTGCCTTGAATTCCTACAGAATTGTAGGCATAGTTAAACAGCAGATAATGATGATGTTTCAGCTCACTCACGATATAAATTCCAAGAGCTATATGTAATGATAACCAAGCATTACTCTGCATACATACCTGAACGGTTCCAGCCCGGCAGTACAAATTACCAGAGGCGGCTCGAAACACTCCAGAATTACTGACATAACTATCCCCACACCTGCACTTACGTGCGGAGCTGCGGACGCCCAGCAGATGCAGCCCCGGCCGTGCAAGCAGACACCCGGTTTGCACCATCCCACCGCACTCACAGTCCGAACCCCAGGCAGCGGCGCAACAGATCCCTTTGCAAACTCCAGGTACAGCACTGTAATACAAATGGGAGGTTATACCTCCCGTGACACTTCCCGTTACAGAGTGCTATAATGAGGACAAACCACGACATACTCATCTCACCTTTCAACCAGCTCAACTGAAGAGACAGGGAGAATTTTCTGTCAGCCAAATAGTCTAAAACTTTGTTAGTAGCTTAAAAAAGACTATTTCAAAGCACTGCTTTTCTAGTAGTGCATGTTATATAGTAGATTCACATGTGAGAATACTATTTGATTAGTTTGCAAATTGCTCAGGTTACAGAAGCATAGATACACACATGTCACATGAACTGCACCGATGAAAATGTTAGAGCCTGTCAAGAATTTTACTCTGCTTCACCAATTAATTATCATAATAAAAGTTAAAACAAGTCATTCTTCTCAGAAGATGACTTACTCAATTTTTATGGGTAATGAAAAGGAAGATTTACTAACCATATCAATTAATTTCCACATTAAAGGAGCTGGGAGGAGGGAGTGGATAATACATATCAAAAGCATCTCTAAATTTAGCTTTCTTCACTACACATTTGTTACTATAGAATCAAAGCATTACTTGATAAATTCATCTTTGATTAAACATGGTAAAGCTACGTCTGACTTCAGTTTGACTGTACGTGTTCAAACCTATTTTTTATCCCAATGCACTTCTAGAAAAGGTTAGAGAAATCACAGCCAGAATAGCCAGAAAGGTCAGAGGAATCAGAGGAACAATGCGGTGACTCTGCTGGGAGTTTCTAAAGCAAGGGTCTGCGTGCAGCAGGGCATTTCTGTGCTGAAGAACACCTGGAAAGGGCTAAGGGGAAACTGCCATGCTGGGGTTTCATTCTTTAGCCAAGAGAATAATCAGGATCCTGCTGTCAAGTAAGAAACACTACATTTTTTAGTTTAACCCGAAGTAAAACTGTAGCCTACACTAGGGCAATGCATTATTGTGTGTGCTGGAAAACACAAAAGGTGCCAGAAGCGATGATAAAAATCCCATCGAAGAGCTCTTTGTGAGGAAAACAAAGAAACAAAAAAGACATTTGAGAACCCGAGATGTTTCTCTCCCTCAACTCTCTCAGTAAAATCCAGTAGCGCAACAGGAGGACCTGGCTTAGATGTTCCTCTGCTGCACGTATATATTGCAAAGCTCTAAAACACGCCAGAAGGAAGAAGAGGGGCTATTTCTTAACTGTTTCACACAGATACTTTGGCGTGCTTGTTCTCCCTTTCCGTGGCATGCTCCACGTCCACCGCTCAGACGCTCCTCTGCGCGAAACCGTAGGCGCAATGTGTTAGCTACAAACGCCCACGTTTCTGACATGGTTTTCAAACCCAAATGTTATTAGCGCGCCTTCCAGAAATGCGCTTGCAGAGGATGAAAGAAGCCTCGAGACGCCTCCCTTTGTAGTAAATGCTCCTTTACAAGCCATTGATTTTGCAGCAATTCAGAGGCCTGTGAATCGGCCCGAATAGCCTCGGCTTTGGCGGCATCGTAGACCCGCATAATTGGCTCCGGTGCTCTGCTCCTTGGACTACAGCAGAACATAGGCTGCGAGCCTTTAAGGATAACGCTGCCGAGTGGTATGGTAAGTCTCAGCATTTCTTGCTTTCAACTCTTCTGGTCCTGCCATGAAATAATCCCTGAAGCAGTGATTCTGGAAGGCAAATTACTCTGTGATGAAACAGTCACAAACAAATTACTGTTTAGATAAGGCAAATCCCCTGATCCTGTAGCTATGACAAGAAGCGACAGCAAACGGAACAACGCTTCCGATGAAAGATGCTGAACGGATGGGAGAGTCGTCTTCTAGCAGAGAAATCACGACAACCCCCTTCCAGCTCTGCCTCTTCCTAGCTACTTCTCTAATCCTAGGAAAAAAGCTATTTTGATTCCTTTATAGTCTAATTATTGTGTAGTTTAAATATAGCCAGGATCTTCCATTCTTTTATATGCGTACGTATACACACGCGAGAAACGAGAAAAGTAGTAGACGTTTATGTGGCTAACGACGTAGGTGCGGCGGCACGTGCCAGGAACAGGTACCATCAGCACAGGCCACCGCGGCGAAGCTTCGTAGTTCATTAAGCCTTCCCGCGTAAAACATACGTCCACACGACTTTGGACAGGCAGCACATTCAAAATAAGACGGGAATAAAAAGAAATTAAAATAAAAAATGTGGGCTGAACTCCTGAAAGCCATGCTGCACGTCAGGACTCGTATACTTTTATACCCGTATTGAACACTCAGATGGGTTTTTCTCAGTGTAACATCAAAACATTTTGCGCTGGTGCTTCCCCCAGCGAGCCCGAAGCCGGCAGCTGAAGGAGGGAGCAGCGAGCCGGGGAAGGCCGCGCTCAGCGCACGGAAAGAGACCCGACGGGGTGGAAATCGCGGAGGCTTCGGGAGGCCGCGCTGTAGATCGACCGACCCACGTTGCCTTTGAAGGGGAGTCTTAAAAGAACATTTTTAAGACTTCTTGGATCACTGCAGGTTTCTCCTCGTCTAGGCAAGCTGGAAGAGGATGCTCAGCAGGACGCGGCTGTACCCGGCTTTGGTGCTCCGCTTCGCTCTTCTCTCCGGAACCAGCCTTCCTCCCGCCCCCTCGCCCAGACCCAAGCGCAGAGCACGCTGCAGCCGACGAAGCTACCGCGACACATTTTCAGCACAATCGCACGGCTTTTTTACCCCTAAACAGCACTGTAATTAACACTGATGCGTTCCTGTGGCGGCTGTAACGCGACCAAAGGACGCGCTGGAGACTGGCGAATAAAGATATCTGATTAAAGAGATTTCGCTGCAGGTAGAGGCGCATGAATAATTCACAGCACAGAAGTAAAGGTGCAGCAGCGAAATTATCTGGGTATATTACAGAGGTTGTCTGCATATGATTATAAACATCTTACTAAAAACAGAATTAGGGTGAGAGGGGAGAAGAGAAGAGGGGAGAAGAGGGGAGAAGAGGGGAGAAGAGGGAGGGAGGGGAGATTGATTCACTCCACAAGAAACTATGGGCAACAGACAGTAAAAATTAGCTTTCTAAAGCTATTCAGAGATCAAGCTTCCATTAATCTCACAGGAAGTTTAAATAGGTTTAAAGTTTTGACTCTAAACGTTTTAGAGAGAAATAGATTTACACCAGGTGCACACATCTAAACGCTCAATTTTTTTGAGATTAGCCTAAAACAACGCGTTTGACTGATTCCCCCGCCGCTTTAGAGAAATACGGACTCTCCCGGCACAGCCTGCTCCCGCGCCTGCTTGCACCGTTTATTTCAGCTTTTGATTATTGCTTATTTTCGGCTTCGACCATATTTTCTGCCGTTATCTGCCAGACACTTTGTCTCTTCCCGAGAACACGTCTCCCTGAGCAGTATTTCAGCATCTTTCTTCTCTGACCATCTCCTCCCGCCTTATTCCCCTGGAGATGTGCAACGGGCACGGCAGAGCAACGCGGACGGATTCTGCTTCTGTACCGCATAGAGCACGTGCTATATTCCCAAGGCACACTTAAAGAAAAGCTTACTGCATTATTTTACTTTTCTAGTACATGGCCAGCATTGTCCGAGAGATGCTATTTGCCCCTACGCGGAAAATACAGTTTCTTTGTAATAGACAAAAAAGCGAAAGTCTTTCCAGAACCCAGGACCACTGCAAAATCTACTACTTCTGTCCTAGAAATAAAGAAAATATTATTAATTTTGTCTCAGTAAGAAAGAAGGATTTTTGTGTGTTATCACGAGCAAAATACAACCGTGACCACTGTGACAGGCCCAACTTGGTGGTTTGCTGCCACCAACGTCCGGTGCATCAGCTCAGCTGTGCAACGATTTCTCCTGCGAGGGACCAACGTTTCGGCCCCGGCTCTGCAGCTCCGCAGCCGACCGCGCGACAGAGGCGACTCGGGTGCCTCGGCCGAGCGCTCCGTGTTTCGCGGCAACTCTACAAGTGCACGTTTGCTCTGCAGCGCTCTGCGCCTGATGCATGGAAACACCTTTATCACTGTTATCTGTTCTTAATTATGATTCTTACTTTGATTGTTTTTCCAATGGAGATAATGACACCTTGTAGCAACCTATAGAAACCAGTGTGATCTCCTGAAAAACATTACAGAAAAATCCATGCTACAGCAAAACTGCCATTTTTCTGTTAAATGAAGTTGGCAGCAAATCAAACAAGACAAACAGGGAGAGACGTATGTGCTTTGTATTTGCAAGAAAAAGCTAGGAACAAAAATATAATGGTCATCTTATTTAAATTACTTGTATAGATGTGAAAATATAATGATCGCTCTTCCAAAACTATGGCACCTCAGTAAGCCTAGCAGTCATTTGCTTTAGGAAAAGTATTGACCAAACGTCATGCTGGCCTTTTACTAGTCATCAAAATAGTCATCAAAAGGCTTTATACAGCTGAATCATCATTCAGCATGATGGATAAAATCAGGAGGATTTGTATTTCCACCTCTACCAATAAAAAGATTATGGCATGTATTTTGTATGAAATATATTAGAAGCCATGATTTCGGTTTTCAATCAGTATGGCTCTTGCACAAGTCTTCATCTTCCTGTCAATGCATTTTTTAAATAGTAGCAATATTTCCTCCATCAGACCTGCTTTCAACAAGAAAGCAAGTTAATGCTAGTCTTGGTGATCCCAAGGAGGAACGTGCAGGTCTTTAAGCAGAGTAACTACAGTGGATGGTGAAGGACAGTAGGTGTTTACCAAGACCAAACCAAACCAAACCAAAAGAGAAACTTCAAATTGAAGTAAGTCAAAAGAAATGCATACGAACTTTCCTTCAATTTTAAGGTGTCTGTGTTACAGTATTTTCAGCAATTTCCAGACAGAAATGGAATACTCAGTAAAATAAATTCAATCAGAAGAGCTTATTCAAGATAGGTATAGCTATCAATTAAACCTACCTCAAAAGGAGCCTACAGCTCCATGTATCGACTGGTCTCGCCCAGCTTACCACAAAAGATTTTATGAAACTTTTAATTTAGCTGCAGGTAGAGCTTGATGTATGCACAGAGTAAACACTTAGCTGAGTAAGTAATAGTTTTTATACAAAAAAATCTGTATGATCAAATACAGTAGTAGCACATCCATTTCTAATCTGTAACCCTCCAACATCTCCATGACTGTGCTAATATTCCCTACAGATAAACTACACCAGTACTGAAATGTATTAATTCCTGATAAACTCCAGAATATTTTATTAAATATGCCTTTCAATGTGTGTTCCCACCCACGTGATAATAAACATCGCTAGACAGGCTGGCTGTTACCTCTCACTGCACTGCTGCGTGCATTCAAGTGAGCGAGAGGAAGCAATTTGTTCAGTCCAATAGTAATATTTCACCTCTATTAACAGAGTTCCTGTCTTCACAACAATGACAGTATTGTAGGAAGAATTTCATATAATCAGGAAAGACGTTTGCAATTTTCCGTCAAAAACTGATCCCTTTCTAATTGTGGTTTGCAACGTGTAAATGTGAACCTAAATGAAGCCATAAGACTTTCCAGCCTTCGGGAATAGCATTTCCCCTCCTTTCACTACAACACACATACATTTAGATGATAGTGAATAAAACAGGACAGCCCAAAGCATCCTCTGAGACTGAAGCCAACGAGGCTTCATGGAGCAACTAGCCAAGAGATAACCACATTATCTCTGTAATGCTGTGAATACCACCGGCGTGGGAAATGAAAAGCCGAGGGCCATTTCAGAAACTTGCCTTTTGTATCGTCAAATGCAAAGCGACTGCCAATTGCCAGACAGAGCAAACAGGATCTGAAACCTCCTGAACACGCTCCTAATTGGCTAAAGCAAAATCCATAAAATCTGAGCTGGTTTTTAAGGGTCCCCCATTACTATGTAGTATGGAAAACAACGATTTGGTTGGAAGTAGACAAATACGTAACATATGCTTCAGTAATATAATCAGTACATTGAAACGTAAACACACCTGTTAATGTCTGATCCATCAAATTGGTTGCCATGAAAGTCACAGCTGGTGCGGAGACAGCAGTTACCCTGGCGACTTGCGCTGGCATCAGAGGATTCACGTGAGCATCCATCCTGGAGGCAGAACCTGCAGCCAAGGCACAAGGAGATCAGCTGGTTCCCCCACGAAACAAAACTGCCTTTCGGAAACGCACACTTTTTCCAGCCTGATTTCATAGCAACTTTTCTTTCTTCCTCCTCCTAAACATACTGAGGCGAATTAAAACATTTCTTTCTAAATGTCTATGCACACGTTTAAAGCAATAGGCTTTGTGTTTGTTTTATTTGAAGTACTGGTCTTGTCTGGCCAAGACATCCACAGAGGCACTGAATCTCAGCAAATAATCATAGCTGGAAATTTAAATTAATTAATATGTAGTCTCCCAGAACACGAATTTACAAGGATGTATGACTAGATTGAGAACACACATACAATAAGACCAATTTTCTCATTAAACACTAAATAAGGCACCTCCAATTACTACCATAAATTACTCAACACAAACTATTTGTGTCCCATCTCACCCACAGAAAATATTTTGCAAATAATTTAAAACAAGAGCTCTATCCAAGCAAATCACAGTCTGCTCACAGACAAGTCACAAAAGAGAAAACCGCTCAATTGATCAAATACATTATTTATGATGAATTAGTCATCCAGGTCCGTTGCCAAAACTACGCTAATGAAACTAGGCTGCTTAATCCTCGACAATTTGTGGCTCTTGCCAAATTTGAGGTCAAAAGTTGGGCATTAGTTTCCCATTATCTGTGAGTTTAGACACTAAACCTTCTTTCAGAAGCGAAAGGACATGTTTCACATCATCTCATTTCGGACGTAAATTTAAGTGTCCCATTAGCAGTCTACACACGCTATTTATAAGCCACCTTTTCAAGACTGAATTGGCTGTAAGAACCTGTCCTTACTTTAAGACAGACTCTGAGAATAGTGTCTTTTTTCCCAAGCGTGACTCAACATCTGAAGAATTACTGCACTTTTGTTTCACTAAATACTCTTACGCTATCACACAGATGTCACCCAAACTTCCCTACATTATGAGGAATACGGATCATTTCTGGAGCCTCCGCTCTTTATTATAACAACTCACTTATATTCGATAAACTTATTCACTGATCTTCGCTTCTCAGTTTCCAAGCGTCGAAGCAGATTAATAAACATAACTCTCACTGCTACAGAGAATACTGATCTTTTTTTTGAATGCAACTATAACGTCTTATCCTAAGGAAAGGTTACTTTGATGCAGTTTTTATTCCTCAAAACTATAGTCTTGGGTATCAGCTGAGGAGGGCATTTCCTCGCTGGTTTGAGATGTAAATCAGCAAATACGGAGTTAACGCGGACACTTCTCAGCTGGGACCAGAGGCACCCAGCGCCTTCCGCAAGCACAGCGGCGAGACGCAGCCTAGTCACAGGCTCTCGAAGAGGCACGCCGCACTCAAAAGGGGCTATTTCAGTAACAGCAACAACGATGACGCCAATAACGCTAATATTGGGCATATTTTGCTGTTAGGCAGATATTTATTCTGTTGAATATATTTTGAATTACTTATGAGTAAAACAAAATACTCATTTTGAAATTCTAGTCATTTCTCCCTTGCACTCCCTTGTCTCCCGCCCCAACAGCCAGGAGACAGCAGCGGAGGCTGTAATCTCTCTCAGAAAAGATATATCTGAATAACTGGTCATTGTTAATGAACAAGAAAGTATGAACCTGGGCTACAGAAAACCCAGTTTATACCAGTGAGAGACCCCCGGAAATGAAAGCATAATAAATCTTGTTAAAGTAATAAGGTTTTATAGAATTAGAAAGTCATATTCCTATAAAGGGAGAAAATGACTAAGGAACCAGCCAGGGGAAAGTAAAGCTTTGCCAAAACTAATAGGCATCTTCAAAAAAAGTAGGAGCTTTGAAGCTTTAGAGTTGGGATCAGGATTCTAAGTTCACTGAAGGTCAAATAACGTGTTCTCATGATACCAGCTGCCATTAGCCAGGGTATCTTAAGGACATTAGTAGGTGAAGGATGACTTACTAATTTTAAACTCATTTTCTTTCGTGCTTCAGAAACCATGACCTCAGAAAACCATGATCCCAGTCCAGCAAGTAAAAACCAAACGAGCGTACAAAGGGGCTGAACGGAATAGTTTGAATAACAATTCTTAAAAATCCTATGGATTCAACAGGCATGTTGTCCCGGGAGCAGATGACTTTCTTTGATGCAGTCTGCAGAGCTACTTGTACCTTAGTAAACAGGCTTGGAAATATATCATCAAGTTGTTTTAACAAGAGGCTCAAACCTTGCCGGGGACAATTCCTATATTCAGCTTTCCGAGGCCAGGCAGGGCAGGGCAGGACCACCGACCTGCCGCTCTTCGGGCAGCCGCGGTACGGCCTCCAGCCCGGCTCGGGCATTTCTGCGTGACTGCTGGGCGCCGGCCGGTGAGCCCAGCCTGCGCAACGACGACTCCCTGGCATCTGCTTTTTTTTTTAATACTTTGCAATTTTTCAACATGAAAAAGGTGGAAAGGATTATTACTGTCAATAAGCTGGGGGGATCCATTCATTTACCTGCTACTTGCTATTCACTTCCTCTCCTAAGAGGATCTAATAAATCCTCACTATTCAGAATACCATAAAAATACAGTATTATTTCTCCTCGAGGTTTGACAGCATTATTCAGATGAATCCCTGAACTTCTGGCTTCGCTGATGCAGGAACAGACCTTTAGAGAACGGAAATGCCACCTTCAGATGAGTATCGCGCAAGCAAACAATACTTGCTGTATGCACATGTCTATTTTCACACACTGATGTATTGCCAAGGACTGCGTGTGCACACAGCAAGAAGCTATGGGCCTCAAAGCTGCTGCATAATAATACATCAGATCTTCAGATTTTTGGTTTGCTGCCCTCCTCTAAGACACTGGAAAATCAGCCTTGCCAGGGAAGAGATCAACAATTCCGAAACAACAAATGATATTTTAAACACTAAATACAATTAGATATTTCCGTTAGCTATTATATGATCTGCAGGTGATAGCTGTTCCTTTCTCCTAGAAACCCAAACAGGAACATGCCTGGAGGGACCACTAGAAAGAGGAGCAAGCGCTTTCGCGACCGGAGGTCCTCCAAGGACACGCAGCAGAACGGGAGAAAGCAAAACAGGTAACGAAGCAAGGTCCTAGCACGTTAGCATCAACGGAGCAGAGGGCAAAGGAAGGAGGGGAACAACAAGGACCTCTGTGACCCACTAAGCATCACGATGAAGCAACGCCTTGCCTTTCTCTGAACACCCTCCTCCCCAGGACAGAAGAGCAGTCTGCTGACAATTATCCTCGCGAAGTCACCACGGGCTCCCTGAGGGAGATACTGAGAAGCTCAACTGCAAGCAGCTGCAGGAAAAAACACCAGAAAAGGAACCATTTGATTATTTCTCCTTATTGTGAGCAATTGAATCCAAAAAGAGAAATTGCTGCAAGACATTATCAGCAGCTTGAGTAAGGATTTACCTTGCAATGTACTATGATAAATTTAATGCACATTTACTTTGAAGGAAGGATTGTAAATAGAGCATTTACAGACAAGGACTCCTGACTGTGCTGTTTGTTGTGCGATCTACAGTATAATGCCGTAACTGGAGGCACTTTTAACTTGGCCATCTCTAACAAGACAGTGACCCATTTTCTAGCTTGAGCTGATGTTCGGACCTCGGGCAGCAGCGGTTCTTTTTTCTTCTGCTTCTGTCAAATCCCCTGGCAAAACTATTAACTTTGATGGGCTCTTTGGAGCTAAAGAAGCTCTGAGGAGCCATCGATTTTCACGCAGCTTCTGACGTTTGAGTCTAAGGTGCCTCTAATTATATGGAGCAATCCGCATGCAGCGGAGGATTCAACACCCCCCTCCCATTTTTATGAAGATAGCTGGCGGTATACACATATGAGTAGAGTAAAACTCTGTTTCCCATATATGTGGAGACCATTTCTTTAACTAGGATTTGTATATGCATCCTAGACGTACATTACTACGCAATTACTTCCTTTGATAATATTTTACAGAGCAAGGAGAATTTGGTGTTCTTTGGCTTTTCATATCCATTTTAATGAGAACAAAAAGGACACCTTCTTTCTATCACTTTCAGAGCTATCAGAGATAAGTTAAAATGGTCTTTGGTCTTCTGGTCTCTGCTCATTTTGGCAAGGTATGTGCATACCGAATGTTTTGCTATCTGTGACAGAGAAGACTTGGAAAAGGAATGCAGCTACTTATCCGGAATGGCCATCTTTTAAGATAACAACAAATCCAGAAATGTTGGAGATAAGAGTGACTGGGCATCTCAGGCTTGTCCTTTTCCACCTTTAAATTTGTAAGAGAAGGGGAGGAGGTTCATACCTACAGATTTGACCTTGCCACTGTGGTTTTGCCTACCCGTTAATTCAGCCCAGATATGCCTCTGGCTGCTGAAGAACTTGCCTGATGGGGTGGGTTTGTCTCAGAGAGTCCTCTACCTTCTGGACAAACTCTTTAACAAAGAGTAACTCGACCCAAAACCCGACTCCCCCTCATAGCTTGGTTTCGTGACTCACACAAGAGCCGAGAGAAGAAAACTGCAGTTTGCTGAAAACCGATTTAGAATGCAGATGAGAAAATCATGCAAGTGAAACAAATACCGCAAATCCCACGGTTCGTATTTTATTTCCCGCTTACAGGAGATTGTGCTATCGTTATTCTGACCATGGAGTCTGTAAGGTACAAATGGACTAGATGTTCAGACATAGGAAGATTCACACACAACTTCTGAGGTGCTCAGGGACACCAATTAAATGCAAGCACACACTCAGGTAGACGGATGAATTTCAGTACACAGCCTTAACTCTGTGCACCTAAAATGGGAACCACTTCATAACACGTGATTAATTATCTCCTAATACTTAGACACATGCCATTTGAGATTACCTCTGCTCATTTTGTTAACATAATGTATGTTGTATGCTGAAACATGACTTTCCATTGTAAAATTTGCAATTGCTTTTTTAGCTGG
The DNA here is from genome assembly GCA_003342895.1 of Casuarius casuarius. Lineage (NCBI taxonomy): Eukaryota > Metazoa > Chordata > Aves > Casuariiformes > Casuariidae > Casuarius > Casuarius casuarius. The sequence goes on along the minus strand of PTFA01000061.1, from coordinate 1,171,760 downwards.
ATTTACTTTCACATTCAGGAACAAAAAAAAATTCATAGTGCAGTTTTCAATGCGATGGAAGCAGTTAGCTCACAGCTTCCACCTTATTTCAGTCAAGCACATATATATTTTATTTATTTCATATGCAGACCAAGTTCGACTGCTTCATTTAATTATATCTTCTGCTCACCAAATAAGCTTGAATGATTTAAGGCAATCATAACCTTTAAAGAATAAATATTTGTGCTTTTTAGTATTTCGTGTTCATAAAAAAGCAATCTTTGCAATAGATTGATTTGGAATACAAATGCCAAATAAACTCTAAGGATTTGGTTTAATGTCATAATCCAACATAAGCTCTCTACATGAACCGAAAATAACCTGGGCTGAGATAATGCCTAGACAAGAACCATAAAGAACCTACGTACACCCACACATGCTATGTGCACTTTACAGTTAAATTCAGGCAAATTTTACTGCAAAGAGATACTGGGAAGGGGGAGGATAAAACTGTTCTAGTCTATGAAGTTTCTGATTATTGTTAAAGCCCAGGAAGACTGACCAGCCAGTCACGCACTCTGAGAGCATCGCTCCATCTTTAAGGTTATTTCAAGGCAGGTACATTCTACTGTCACCTAAAAATACAGGCAACCTGCATCTCAATGCAACAACAACAAAGACACTGCAAGGACAAACGAGGACAATATTAGATGAGTTGATGGTTCAGAAAGCCGAAGATCCTATGCAAGTGATACGCTGCCCCGATTTGCATGCTTGATGAATACACATTGATTTGCATCTCCTGATTGCTGGAATTTAGAGCTGACAAGGCTGCGGGGATGCGGACGTTGTTACAGCGCAGGTTTGCTCTGAAAGCCCTATGGAAGCATTCGCATTGCTCTGCCTTTTCCCTCCGTCTCTGCCTCTTGTTTCAAACCAGCCCCAGGGTCACGTGTTCTCTCTTCTCTGCTCCAAATCAGAGGACGACAGGCCGAGTGGGGAGGAGAGAAGCTCTCAACTCACATAAACCAGTAATCTCCTCGAGGAAGGGGACACAGAGAAAGAGGAGGAAAAGACACCGAATGAGCTGTAGAAGGAGGACAGAAGAGCCTGCAGAAAAGGGGCTTCTGGAGCTTCTCACTGGAAGATGCCACATATAACAGCAGGGATGGAGCTAACAGAATAAAACGTTAGCCTACGGAAAGTAATGAGGAAAAGTAGTTCAGCCCGAAACAATAAGCTGCTTTCGTCCCCTAATTTCTGTGTAAAGCTGGCAGAGACATCGATGGGATGGATACCTGCTGTGGAAAGAGAGCTGATCAATCTTTCCATCTCTGCTCAGCAGTTATGCAGGAAATCTGGCCCTTGCCCCGCGAGGGCAGCCCTGACGTGGGCCGTACCTTCAGCGCTTCCCCACGCCACGCCGCCGAAGCTGGGAGCTCGGCGTATGCCCAAGCATTTTGCAGAATGATGGTTCAAAACATCCCATACAAGAGCAGTGCAGAAAGGCAAAGCGTGATGGCCTTGCTGCTTCAATTGAGAAGGAAAATAGGGGACAGTGCGGTTATTTGGGATTTCTAACTGCCACCCTTACGTTGTTGCCTAAACATCTGAAGACCAGAGTGGGAACTTCTCATCATCACGTAATCGACCAGCAGGACCTTACCTTTAGCAGACACCGCCGTCCCCAGGGGTATACCAGGTGTCCAAAGTTAATTAGATACTAACAGGCAATTAAAAAAAAGCAATCTTTAATTAAATGAATCCCATTCTTTTAACGTCACAGGTTTCACTTCTTTAAACTTCCTAAATCTAATGATAAATCATAAATCTAGTGTTCCCTAAGTCATCCAGTGCAAGCAGAACTCACATTTTATCTGTTACTCACAAACTTCCACTCCAAAGGTCAATATAGGGTTATAAACAAGAAAAGCAGAGGCTGGAGTAAACCGGAACACCATCGTTTGGTAAAAGATACCGCTTTCCATCTTTTCTTTCTCAAGATTTTTCCGGAACACATGACTACCTTTTCCACCTTTGCTATTTCTAACTAACAGTATTACAAGGCTCTTTATTTTTCACCCTGTATCATAAAGACGGATCACTTTTGCTAGCTCCCTCGTCTGCTTGCTTGTGGCCAAAACAGACCTTAGGAGAGGGAGCAGATAAATTACTAGGGTTCATGCTCTAGTTTAAAGGATAGATTTTCTGGGAGAACCTATTTTTTATAATGCTTAATCTATGCCTTAACAGACCTATCGTTTATCATCACTCCGTTATACACAGCATGGACGTTAACAAATCCACGCTAAGAGAAGTGGTATTGCCAGCAGCAGACGAGCAAGGCTCGAGAACCAGCCCGTCTCAGCGCTAGCTGAGGCACCAGAGGTTTGCTGCCAGTGCTTTTAGTTCTAATTCATACATTCTGCCATTAAACCATGGAACTTGAAGAGTAACTTAAGCATATTTTTGTTTACGTTAGGAGTCTGGCGGGGTTTAAATCTTATTTTCCTCACTGTGATTGAAGAAGCCTATTACAGCAGTGTCCCAAGAAAGGACAGGGGCCACATAATTTATGTTAATGTGTTCATACTGAAAATGTGTAGCACAGGCCTAATCTTGAACTCAGAGAAGTTACCCAAAGTCTTTCGGTTGAGCTTCACGGGCATTGAGTCACACTCTTAAAACCACAGCTTTTCTTTTTAAAATTCATTTTGTCTCTTGCTAAGCTACGATTTATTCCATGGGAAAGAAGATCTTAATGCATTATTGAACAACACAGTTTGTCATTTATATTTATTTTAGCTGGTTATATGTCAGAACTTGTTTTTATTAATTTGTAAAAGTGCTTTATGGATGGAATCAATCCTAAAAGAAAAATCTTTCCCAGGTGACAGCATATGCACTGTGCATTTAATTATTCTATATATTCTAATAGGCACAGCAACCGTAATGAAGCTCTCAGTCTACAGGAGAACAAAGACAGCCCACACTTGCAAGGATTCCTAAAGTCCAACTGCATCGTTGGAATGCTGGTTTGGGGAGAAAATATGAAATCGGAATTGTCTTTCGAAGAATTATTTGTGTTTTTCGGAAGAAAAGGTGCGCAGGGCAGGAAAGCGACGTTGTTATCCTACGCCTCCGAAGCAACGAGGGGCACCTCCGCCCCGCGTGTGGCAGGAAGACACAGTGGCGCAGGGTGGCAGTGGCTAATTGGTGCTTTTATTTATGTGCTTGCAGCATTTGTGAAGTTCCCTGGCTGGTTCTGATGCAATTACTTTCACCGATACTAAGTTTTATAAGTTTTATAAACTGAGATAGTGGGTGAGTAAAGCTTTGCTGGCTGCTATGGAACACACAAATGTAATTATTTGTGCGCTCGCCTATGTACAAAACACCTCGGAAACAGCTTTCAAAGGTTCATAAGAGCAAAGAGGTGACATCTTTAGCCAGAGTTGTCTCTCACTGGCTGTCAGGAACTGGAATGACAGGATTCTTCCTGAAAAGTAAATGAACGCAGAAATCAAAGATGTAAGTATTTGACCAGGGCGGGGGGTTCTTAGTATAAAAACGGCAAATTTTGTTTATCTGCCAAGCAAAGAATCATAGTTCTGCATTTCCATTTATACTGTCTCAAGCATAAGAGTAGGCTTTTGAGTCAGGTAATTAAAAGCAAATAAAGATGACATACTGAATGTGCTATTCCAGGCCTTCGTCGGTTAACAGGAGGATGCTCTCATTAAAATGATAATTAAAGAAATTCATCAAGATATCTACCAAACTTTAGAAATTGTAAGTCATATAATTGATTTCAAGACCAAATAATTTCCATTTCAACTGTGCAGTCCCAAGAGAGATCACAGAAACCTGCGTGCAAGCAGTATGCTGCCACGGAGCATGAACCGGCGCTCTGTACCACCGACAGCGGATGCGGTCAAGGTACACCAAATGGCCACGTAATCTCTATCAGGCCACATTTTACCTAATTAGCGTTGCTCTAGTAGAATGCTTTCTAGCCAAAAAATACAAAAAAAGAATTATTCATCCTAATATCTTCTAGTAATAATTGTCTGCCTACATTTGCTTGTCAAAATTCTGGCCTACCATTAAGACAAAACAAAGAAACTTGAGGATTCCTATTTCCACTAGGATGAGATGAGAGGAAACGTCCCCTCAATAAGTCATATCCAATATGGGAAATACGACCTCATTATTCAAAGAAAGAAGGAATTGCCTGGAGAAAGGAGGAGCTATGGCAAGCGAGTAAGAGTCGCAGCTTCCCACAGCTGCCTTCTGAGCAGAACTGAACAGAAATGCTCGAGAAAAGACATTGCTTTGGGGATCCACCTCCACCACATTACTTACTCGAAACACACTGGAGAAATCCAGAATCAGAGCGTGACATGCAGACAGGATTTTTAGATCGTCATCGAAACAATAAGGGAAAACACATCTCCAAAAGGGTTTATATATGATGCTGCCAGGCTCTTTCCCGAGTTATCTTCCAAGAATCTGTTCTTGTGATAGATGGTCCTGGCGACTGCCTTTGGGTTTGGTTGCTATTAAGAGACGGGAACAGCCGATTTCGTGCTTCTGTTACAGATACTCCCATGAATAGGGCTCCGCGGGCAGAAGTAGCAAGTCACGGGCCTCTCTCTTAAAGACAACACTAAGACAAAGACTAAAGACAAAACTTAAAGACAATATCACAGCAACAGTCACCTGAGAAAGCACGCAGAAGTCTCACGGGCGACACCTGGCATCTCAGAAGCAGAAAAGGATGCATCTTCTTGCCAGCACAGAAACCCACATGAAGAACAGCTCGGATTCAATCCAACATAAATGGGTACCCTTAAAAATTACCGGGTAAAAATATTCATCGATCTCTTATTTAAAAATAGGACAATAATTATGTATTTTTATAAGTGAAAGCAATTAAGAACAGCAGCACCTGCACATGCCCCTCTGCTGGAAGATGACGATGACGGGCTGCTACGGCACGATTTGGTTTGAGCTCCTGGAGGCTGCGTTAAATGAGGGTCGGCCTGCAGCCGGCCGGTGCGGACGTGTGACGGACACGACAGCACGACCCGCGCTGAGCGCACCGGTCAACACGACGAAGACGAGCGGGCAGACAGACACTGCCCGGCAGCACGACTTTCCACCCGAGAGGCTGCAAACAAAGGTCTGGAGGTATAAAAATTGTATGCTGCAGCTGAAGACAGAAACGAGCCTAGGAAACACTTACTGCGGACACGGCATAGAAGCGATCCTGCCCGGAGAAACATCACCTGCCTCCTCGCTGCTGGCAGCCGCGGCCGGGCCGTGTCCAGGGCGGCTCGGAGGGCACCTGCGCGATCGCGGCCCTTCAGCAGCCTTGGAGAGCCACGGAAACCACCGCAAAGTGAAGTGACAACTACGGCAGCTTATTTGCAATTCAAGTTCCCCAAAATCCTCCTGACTCATTTTGACTTCCCTCCTATTTCTTATCCTTTTTAATGAATGAAAATATCTTTATACTGAATGGTATTAACATAAGACAAAACACGGATGAAATAATAAAAGAAAGTGTCAAGCATCAGGAAGATGTCAAGTTATTTATTAACTGTGAATATGTCACTATTTATTGACTACCTTTGTTTGAAAGGGAAGGGTAAAGGTCTTAGTGGGCAAGTTATAACCGTACTCTGCCTCCGCTCGCTGCTTCTGCACCGTGGCGGCACTGCAAAACGCAGGCTGTCCAAACGCAACAGCTCTTCTTCGCAAAACGAAGACATGTCACATGGAATCTGAAATCGTGCCAAACCTGACAGAGGACAGCATGGAGCATTTTCAGCCCGAAATGGAAATCACTGAAAGCGCCTCAACTATGAGAGCTATTGGGCTTGAGCAGACAGCAAGCAAGACCCCGAAAAAGGCTCGTGTGCCCCAGGGTGGGATCTAAAGCACAACGGGGGTCACGGATACGCTCAAGCCCGACCCGCTTCCACTGCATGGAAGAGTCGTCCCCAGCCAAGGGCAGGGAGTCCCGGGAGAGCCCTGCAATACAGCTGCGATGGCAAAGACAAGGTCTGCAGAGAGGTATTGGGTCTTCATGAGGAAAAATCACAGCGTTACAAACCAGGGAAGAACAAGCTCTCCAGTGGCAGGGTTTAAGAGTGAAGTCTTTTGGAGTCGAAGGCTCAGGGAGGCAGCCGCTGAAGCAGATGGCCACGAGCACATGCTCGCTGAGGAACATAACGGCTTGTTCCTGAGAAACGGTAGTTACAGCTTGTAAGCAAAAACGATTAAGCAAATGAAAGGAGGAGGGGAAAGAGGGAGGGAAGGAATTTTGCTGCTCATTCACTTTGCGTTCAGCTCAATTTCTTCAAATAAGGTATGAGATGCAAACGATTCCCCGATGGTTTAATAACCTCTATCCACTTGTTTTCTCCATTAAACTCCTCCACGATGGAGCCCTGCTTACTGTTACTCCAGCTCTCCTTTTCCTGCAGCCTGAACCAGCAAAAATACCCGGCCTTTGCACAGGCAGAACCCCAAGGTGGGACAGCAAAGTAACTAGCCCCAGCCACGATTTATCTTAACCACCCACAGACAGGATACGGCCAATGCTCTGCTACATGTAACCCTGCCAAAAAGCTCTCTTCTTCCTCCAGTGTCCAAGGACCTCTGAGGTTGGCGAGGGATGGGGATTCTGGAGGAGCTCATGGCAGAAGTAGTATCACAGATTGCCCATTATTGTTCCTATCTGTGCAGTTAGCAACAAAACAGCTGATAATCAAAAAGAGTAAATTCTCTTGGTCATCTTTTACTAGAAAACATGGCTAAAAGGTGGAAGGAGAGAACATGGAAAGACTGAAGGAGAGAGAAACATCTTCCACTGGGAACTCCCATGTGATGTGCGAGCAGAAGTTGAACGATACTGTGAGTCTTGTTTCTCTTCTCAAAGATGCACAGACAGACGGTACCTTGCAGCGGACTTACGAACACAAGGGTAAGGTCACCCTGGCAGCGTACGCACCCGCACCGAGAAACCCTCCGCGGTTCTGCGGCAACTGAGGCTGCTCTGTGCTCAGGAGTCTTAAAACAAACTGTGCTTTGTAATAGAAAAGCTTCACTGTTTTGGTGCATTTCAAGTTAATTCTACAGTATTTTAATGAAATCAATGTGCTTCGTTAACATACTTGTTATTTAAAAAGACTGGCAAGGAGTTCCACAATTTGCATGCTGTATGTGTTGTTTCTTTTTACAACGCTATCTACCAGCTTCGTATCTTATAATCCTCATAATTCATTGGACAGACATGGCCTTACAGACCTCCCTCATGTCCTCTCGCACCCACCCTTGGTCTCCGTTCCAGCTGAAGAGCACGAGGTTGCTTATCTGCTCTTCCGAGGTTCGTCTGAACATTATGCAGCAGAAGTGTAATCATAACATATGAACCAAGACCTGTATTTAGCTAAATATATCTGGCTCATTCCTAAATAAACAAACTACTTTAACACTACTGAATTACAAAAAGCATCAACAAAAAGCTACCCAAATTGCCAGAAAATGCTGGAAGCAACATAAAACTGCAAGGCAGATGAATGGAGCCATGCAACGCTCAGTTCACCAGAAGGACCCACCGAGCACATGCCCATTGCAGGGCCGGTACGGCCTGCAGCACCTCGTCCCGAGCTTGCGGATCCCTGCCCCGCAGCGGAGACCCAGCCGCGGGGACCCACCAGGACCCAGGCTTGGTGACGCAGAGGGAGACGCGTCTGCCCTTAACGGAGTACTTACCTTACCGGTCTTCGGGGTGACTGAAAAGTCTGAGAGATGTTTGATACCAAGCACCACGCCACAGAACCTGTCTTCTCTGAGAAATGTGTGTAATACCCAACCATAACTGCAGGTAGCTAAATCACTTGAAGCTAACTAGTGGGAATGAAAATCCAATGTGTGACACTGGAGGGAAACCACAGCATAGTTATAAAAGTCACAGACAACGTTTCACGTTTAATTCATTTCTATAGACTCACTAATGTCTCCTGTAGGACTGCTACTGGAATTTAGAGAAAGAAAAAGGGATAAAGCTCAAAAAAACTTGACAAAGAATATAACAAACACCAAGAACTTCATAATTAGGGTTAAGCAGGGTCAGAAAGAACAGCATTTGATATAAACTTAATATTACACAGAAATGCAGTGTTTCTGCTAGTGAGAAAGGTCACAGGCAGAAGAGACCACTGCACCATGGTTTGTTAATATGGAAACAGAATAAATCCATATCTGGTCAAATTCTTCTATTATTTAAATATTAATTAGGAGGAACTGTCCTGATTCCAATTGTCCTGATCCTTAAGCACCATGGTGAGTGAAATCACCATCTGTCAGCAAACTTAAAACAGCAAAATAATATATATACCTCTGATCTTGCCCGCATGGACTTTCCGTGAATGGTAACGGCTCGTGGTAGGGAGCTAACGGAGGGGGATTCATTTCTGAGGTGGACAAAGCCAAGTTTTGCTAGCGCTGATCATCTTTGCACTGATTTCTGCACTGATGCAAGCAACCTCGGGGTCCTTTGTGCAGCCCTCTCCCCTCTCGCATGCCCATTTAGGCAAGATGCCGGTCAACCCCGTGAAACCGCAGATTCAGGGCACGCTGGGCTGAAGCCGGGCGGTTTGCTGCATTAAGATTCCCAGTTTGTTGGTCTGGCAATAATATCGTCAGCAATAGTGAGGATGGTTTTGCAAAAATTTCTTAAACACAAGCACGCAGCTTAATTTTGAAAAGAGGAAAAGAATTAAATGAATGAATTAAATGAATAATTTCAATAATCTCTGTATCTAATAACCAGTAACAGAGCAGGACACAGAAACACATTGATTTACTATCACTGCTATCTTACAACCCTAACAGTGAGCCAAGATCAGGGCCCGGGGACTTACTTCCCTTGGAATAAACATATGTTATGATCATGTAATTTGGGGTAATACTGCTTATTTCAAAGGAGAAAAGAAACCTGCTTTCTTGAACAAAAGAGGAATCAAACAATTTAAAAAATCACTATTTACACACCATTCAGACTCCTCCAGCTATATTCAGCCCCAAAGCTCTGTTTTTATCTTTTTCCTCAAGGTCACACTACATTTTTCCTCAAGGCCATTTTCTGCTGGCTAAACCTGAGGCTTCCTAGATGCTGCCTTTATCGACGTCTTTTTTTTATTCTGTTTCTTCCAAAGGCACAGAACTGTTCACAAGAAACATTCTGCATTTTCTGAATCTGAGTATTTTTTCCCTTCTGTTCCAGACTGCAAAACGTGCATGGTTTTGAGCAGATGCTCCTCCCAACAGCGCCTAAAAGCGTTTGCTGAGTCCTTGCAGAAGCCTCCCGCGCAGCGCAGCGGGCAGGTAAACGTCCCGGCCGCAAACCCGCTTAGCACGGTCCATCGCGACATCGTCCGCACGGCCCAAAGCGAGCGCCAGGCAATGGCTCGGGCACGACGCAGGGCTCGAGGGACACGTATCGCCCCTTTGCAGACGCCCCTGCTCCCAACTTAAGAAGTGCAGTGAGTCTGTGCCACCCTCCAAAAATGCTAGAAGCCGGGGAAAAGAAACCGGCAATGGCTGTTTACAGTTTTCCTCGGTATCTACCGTGCAAGCAGATACACAAAATAATGATGATTTATGGCACATACCTGCGTAATGCTTCTGAGTGCTCCCTGGTCTGGAACATACTAATAGCTCATTGACTTCTCATTAAGAAACCAGAAAGAAATTGAGGCAAATTTAACAACAAGATGCAACGGGATTTGTTTGTTTGTTTATTGAGAAGGACAGGCCGTATATGAACAACATCAGGAGTTTATAAAGCTATTTTTAGCCTGCGACTACCTCCGACGCGGTGCAAGCCACAGCCAGGCTGCTTTCGGAGCGGCGCAGGGCTTTGCTCTCGGTTGGCCCCTTCCCCGGGGCGGGACGCTGCACGCGTGACCCGGACAGTCTGCGAGCCGTCCGTGCCCGCTCCAGTCACCGAGGCTGAGCCGGAGGTCAAGCCAAAGCCAAATATTTACTGGTTCATTAACTGAGGAAGAAAACAAAAGGGTGGCAGCGACAAGAAACATCTGGAAAGCTGGTTAACACAGCAAGGACCTTGCTGAGTGCGAAGCATAAAACTGTCTCCTACTCTCTATTTTTAAGCAGAAGATTTATAGAGATTTGTAATTAAAAGGGACAATTTCCATGATTTTCTTTAGAGGAGATAAGCCACCGCATTGTGACTGTATGTTGAACGTATCCCATGAAAGATCAAGCAAACACATACTCATGACAATGTCTTTTTTTCCCTTTCCCTCCCTACCAAAAAAGGTACAAGCTGGGCACACAATTTTTTTTAGTCCTAAATTTAATCCCTCGAAAACAAGTGGCGGAGGGGGCTAAAACACAAACTGTGCTTCACCTGTGGAAAGCTGGGTTCATTTCAGGATCAGATGAAGACTGAATCACACTCGGATGAGAAGGAGGGAGCTGCCCTGCGGGGTCGGATCAGGAGTTTCGTTTCCCGCAGAGGCAGTAGATCTGTGCAAACCCTGCCGCTTTCTGCTGCCCACCCTGTTCACAGCCTCTGGTCATAATGAAAGCAGCACCAAAAGCCAAAGCTACAGCGCGAAAATCATAATATGGAGATGGGTATTTCAAAAAAGGTAGAAAATCACCAGGAGGGAAAATGCTTATGTTCCTTTTTAAGGATATCTAAAGAACATGGATACCTATCTTTACATAAAATAACCATCTGAAGCATAAGTAGGCCTTACAAGCAGCACCACTACCACATCCACCCGGTAAAAAGCTGAGGAATGTAAAATCATCCGGAAAGCCCTGACTCTGAGCCTTCTCAAGCCTGCCAATCGCAGCAGGTTGGTGACGCTTTCCCCCCCATTTTCTGTGAAAGACGAGCCCACTGCAGCCCACTACCAGCCCAGGGAGCTGCTCGGTACAGGCAGCGCCCAGGTAAGGAGGGAGAGCAGAACTTCATACATCAAGACTTCTCTTTTCTCCTTTTAAACAGCAATTTAAATTTTGGCAGCATCATTGCCTTTTGCAAAATTAGATTTAAGTTAATAATGGAGAGTATAGAAACTTAGTCACCTCATCGCTACTCCATTAGATGAATAAATTGTCCTATAAGGAGGTGAGAAAATTAGTACAGAAAATTAGTTTTCACTCTTTGGTTAAATGAAAAATAGTAAGATCACACATGTAACTACGGATATGTATTTACACAGATATAAATATACAAACACCCCCACTTATCTATAACTCCACCAAGGACAGACAACATAGAAAATTATCTTCAGCTATTTCTAAAGGCTACATCCATTTTTCCACCTTTATATTGGAATTCAGTTAATGTGGAATTAAGCTGAAACACTTAATTAATGTGACATGAAGAAACTCCGGCTTTTTAACGTCAATTGTTTGATTCTCTCCAAAGAATAGCTTTAGAGGGTAGTATCTGGCAGAAAGCTCTTCCCTGGTAAAACACAGCTACACCCTCCCCAAAAACATTGAAGGGATCTTCGTGTTCCTTGGTCTCCTGAGGATTTTACGGGGAAAGGAGGCCGGTGGGAAGGTATTTTGATTCACGCCTGTTTCGCTAGCTCCGTGTCTCAAAGCCTCCGAAGAAGACGTGTATCTCTTATGACGATCGTGACAGATGAGCTCTGCTTCTCCTGACTCCCGATCTCCTGGTCCTCCTACCGAAGGGATGCTCAGCCGCTCTCATCCTGCTGATGCTGTTTGCAGCCTCCTTCCAGACAGACTTACAGCATACTTCTATATTTTATACACAAGTATACACAGGTTTGAACACAAGCACAGATTGTGGGTACGTCTGAACGTAAACACAGATTGCAAATACCTCTGAATATTGATAAAGCAGGCGCAGAAATACGACGTCTGCACCTAGCGTGCAGCTACAAAACCCCGTCCTTCCCCAGCCTTGCGCTGAGGCTTCGGCACGTCCAGCAACCGGGAGCCTCCCTGCGCCTCCTCCCTGGAGGCCGCCGCGGCCGCCCGTGCCCCTTCCAGCGGCAGCAAGCTCCCCCCGGACCTGCTCTTGGGGACATCTGCACAAACATGCTCGTGCTCCTCCAAAAATACAACCAAAACTACCAGCAGACTTCGTGCAAGCCTGAACAGAAAGGTTGCTTTCAAAAATACTCTCATATTCGTGAAAAACGGGCTAGGGAGGATGAGAGGGATGCTGTAAGTACCTGCACTGAAGGAAGGCAAAACCTCATCTTTTTTAAGTGCCAGAGAAAGAAAAGTCTTCAGAATGTCAAAAAAAAAATAAATAAATTGGGTGATTCGCCACGGTTAATTCTGCGCCTTGTGCCCGCACCCACTCGCCGGCTGCCCTTCGCACGGGGAACCCGGGCTGAGCTCCTCCGAGCGCAGCCGCGTCAGAGCCCCGGGGCAGAGACGGGAACGGCAGAGCCAGATGTGCGCGCGGCCGCTTGGCTGTTCTTCACACGCGGCAGCTGATGCCAAGCAGAAAAGGCGCTGCGTTGGGAAAATATTTACATTTCATTAAAACGATGCTTTGTTACATTTCTGAATGGCAGACTGGCAAGAAAGCCCCACATTAAAAAAACCCAGATTACTGGAAAATATTTTCTTCTACGTTATTAGTAGAAATCCATGTAATGAGACAATTTCAGGGATCACGTACACTACAGCCGGGTCACTTCAACACTGTCCAATGCTGTAACTCTTGACAAACTACAAGAGGGCAACAGAAATGAGCACTATGGACAAGCAAGAAGGAGGTGACTCTCCCTGCCCTGTTCTGATGAATTCTGGTGAATCTCCATAATAATCTATAAAGTAAATGGCAGCGATTACTGAAGAAATACACTTAGAAAAGATGGATTCAGTTCTCAAAGTACAGTTAAAACAGAGAAAAACTTTTTTTGGAACAAAAACATGCTTACGTAGGTAAGCAACGCACAATGCACATCCTTATGCACATAAGAAAGAACGTGCGTATTTATTATGGTGGTTCAGCAAACCAAACTTAACACTTCTTGTTTAGTCCTTAAAATGCAGCCATTTCTTCTCCACTGCTTTCAGATGGCCAAACAGCAACTCCAACACTGCATTTTCTTATCTGCATCCCACCAGCAGGTCACTTTTTTTCTCTTTCTTTCATATTTGGATTTCCAAGGGAAGGGGTTTGGGGGCTGTTTGCTGGCAGGCCCCAGAAGTTATCCAGCGGAGAGGGGGTATCCACACAGTAAATTCAGCTCAGCTGACAGCACGATCACCTTTTGGGATCTCCGGATAAACAGCCTGCAGACTTCTAAGATCAGGAGACACCTTCATAACAGTTATTCTTTCCGTATTTCTGCAGAGTTTAAGTACTTCAGCATGATTAAAAACAACAGTCCTCCCTTGTATTATTTTGGCAAACAGAAGTGAGGAGACTCGTGGCATCACTGTACTTAAAATGAAGATTGACCCTCCAGCTCTTACATCCTCCTCCACACCAATTTAGATCTTCTTTAAAAACTTCCTTCCTCATGGGACTTTGAGACAGGACCATTGCTGCATACATTTCAAAGCACTTCTGGAGAAGCTTCTCGAGATACAATCTCACTTAGAAATAAATCTATTACGTTAAGTTTTAGGTCTTCTAGCATTTTTGGACGCACCTAGGAAAGAAATGAAGTCTTGCGTCTTCTCCTTCCTCTTGGGGCAGCTCCCTCCCTACCGCGACCTTTCAGCTTATGAACCCTTCCTGGCACGGAAAGGTCTCCTTCCGATTAACCCACCTTCTGAAAGGGTGGGAAACACTTCCAGTCAGCATTGATTAGCTTTTTAATGCTTTGGGAGCAGTAAATTTTTTCAAGGATTTTTTTCCCCATTTAGTACTCTTTATTCCATAGTCAGCTTTCAGCTGATAACACAACTAAAGGTCTTGCTGTTGACCGACTAGAAAATACTAGTAAAAAGTTACCTTAGTAATCGTTCCTAGGCCACTGAATTTCTGCGATAGCACAACGTTCCTCATCAGGAGATGCACGAAAACGTGCCGAACAGCTTGTTTTGACCAAAAAGGCTTTTGTGTTTTACAGATGTTTACTGCAAAGCCCTCATGAATAATAGAAGAGTGTGAAGCAAGCCATCGCAGACAGTTAGAGTGCAATCTGCCCGTTATTTGATTTCCATTTGAGGAAAACGAGCAAATTAACCCCTCGCTCACAGTCACTCCGAGCAGAAGTCACCCAGGGCGGTCGCTGGTGCCTGAGCAGCAAGAGCCTGGGGCACACGAAACCCATCGCTTTTACATCTGCATCCATCCACTACCACCAAGCAGCTCGGGCGATTTATAAACTGACTCATATTCAGCGACATTTCCCAAAACTTCTCCTTTCCACCTTGCAGCTCACAGATTTCCTCTTCAAGTTCTTTCTTCAGGGCAAATCTATGGAAATCTCCACAGTGGGAATTCTTTCTAAATTATTCTGCTGTGACGTGTTATGTACTTTCTTACCATGTTTCTGTGTTGGAAATATTGGAAATCTAGTTTTCGGGAACCCATCAATTAATTTGCAGTGCCTTTGGAAATTTGCTGGCTATACTCACTACCGTATAGCAGCTGTCCTGTTCAGGCTGTCGTCATCGTTTCTTAAATCTTTGTTCGAAGAAACAAATCAGCAACACCAAACAAATACATTAAAAAAAGATAAAGAAATGTTCCAAAAAAAGCTTAAAAAATGAGCTCCTTCTAGAGCCAAATGATCCGTAGTAATACACACTCACTTTGACCTTCTGCCACCTATACAACCAAGTCCAGGCTAGCAACATTTTTTATCATGAGATTTTAAAGGAATGAGAACATTGCACCAGATCAGCATCAGCTGAGAGGTATGGGTAACAGCTGTATTTTTTTCTGCAAAAATACTTTTTAAAAACATGCCAAACATTCTTAAAGTTATTGATGATATTATAGTTCATTAAAAAGAAATTAGGGATCTTAACAGAACAAATTGGCACCATTTTTTTTTCTCATTGGCATCCTTTCTTTTCAGTGGCTCTCAGGACTTGCTAAGCGTAGAACTAGAACATGGGCTAGCTACATCAGGTGAGAAAAATAAGCCATGTTTCAGCAGACATCAGGATGGGAATAATTTATGAGATTATTTTGTTGTGGATGAATGTCTCCTCCCAAAGCCAGGGAGTCTTAGAAGTGCTGAAAAACTCCTGCTCCCCTATTTAAGGGGCACAACTCAGGGTTTTAATTCATTTCCAGGTCACAGTTTCATTGTATAAGGCACCTTTCACCTGGAAATACCTACGGTGAATTTTACACCGATCTCCAGGAGTTCGCAGGTTCAGTGATCCTGACCCACTGACAGCGTCAACACTGCACAGCCCATAAAGCTCTGATGTACGGACAGATGTAGGGACCTGAATATTTAACCACCATTGACTCCATTAGCTTTAAAGCCGAAAGTGGAAGCAACACTGGTTTTCTATTTGTTTGAAACAAAAAAAGGAGAAGCAACATGAAAACACACCTCCATCACAGAAGCGGAGCTGTGCGCCAAGCAGCCCCTCGTGCACCGCAAGCGAGCACAACCGAACCTTCTGGTGAGCACCTGTACGTCCTGCGTCCACAATTGACACGACCTGCTAATACAAACCTTTAAGCATGACTAACAGCGCATTTTATTAGGACCCAATCATCCGATGCACTTCTGTTTAAATCTCTGGAAGCCAGGAAGCATGGATTTCAGGCTTGCACCAAGCCTGCTCTGCAATCTTTATCGTTTTCCTCTAAGAAACGCCTTGCAGAGCGCAGGGTTTTCCCGTTTGTGCTGGAGCACCGAGAACGGAGCGCTTGCAAGCGCGAGACCGTCTCAAATAGCAGCTCCAGAAAGAAAACAGCTGCTTTGAGGCTTCAGTTTCTTGTACACCCAACTTCTTAGATATTGCTTTTCTACTTCACCCACATCACCAAATACACAAACCATGGAGTTCAAATGCGATGAGTAAGCTGGGATGCGTCTTGGAAACCACTTGTGGGAACAGACTCCGCTTTGAGCTGCTCCCGTTATTCCGGACTCTCGTTAGAGCCAAGACACGCGCTTCCAAAAACCGCCCGTGAGGGAACGAGGGCCGGCTCCCCTTCGCTTAGTCCTGACGCCCACCACACCACCGCTGAAGCGACCCTGTGCTCCTGCAGCGAGCTACCACCTGAAAACTGTGTTGTCTGTCAATGAGCGATGATATACCTGATATAACCTGATAATATTTGCATTTTGAAAAAGCATGAGCATTTTTGATACGTTTAAATAAGCCTCTACAGATAACACAAATTGCTGCGACTCAAAGGCAGAATTAACCAGCTATGATTTTTCATTCCAAACAAGTGCTGGAAGGAAGGACAGATGCTTTCTGCAAACTATTAAGCCCGAGCATTAATGGAATAAAAGCAGCGACGTAGCAAGGCTGGGGGCAGCTCCAGCCCTGCTGCAAGCAGCGCATTAAGGCGTCGATCTCAAATTTGGATGGACAAAATCCGCAGTCTCCATCGTTCCTATACACCCACACACAAACCAAGAACTCCCCCCCGTTGATCAGAAGCAACCTGGTGCCACAGTTACCTACTCACGGCTGAGATTAAAAAGATGATACTATTTCTCAAAATATGCTATCCGCATTAATACATCATTAGTTTTATTCTGAAATATGCTTAAACTATACTTACGCAAAGTAAATTTTGTAATTCTTAATTAGTTTTAATTGCACTTGACGCTTACCCTGAAATCACAAAATTTAGCAATTTACAGTCATTAGGATCAATCAGAGATGCTCTACTTAAATTATCCAGGGAGTTCTTTGGCTTTTAATCTATTCTATTAGTTTGCTAACTTTCAGGATAAAATACTGCATCGATGGAAACCCTGGTTTCCTGCGCGAGGTCATGTTCACCCAAGAATATTACAGCAGCTGTTGAAAACAAACGGCAAAGTGTCCACTGGAGCTTTGGGAGCTCAGTGTTCCTAAAACACAAAACATCAAATGTAAAATGGCAAAAAGGGAAAAGTTATTAGTATGGAAGAACTTCTTTCACAATATATTTGAGTATAATGATTAGGGAAGAGCTTTGTTCAGCAGGATTAGCCAGACAGCCCAGCARGTATCTAGTGAGATCAAGCTCTGGACTTCGAGCTTTCTGGAGGCAGAGACTATCTTTTTTTGTCCATACGCTGCCTTCACGCTTCAGCTGCTGACACAATACCAACGGTAGCACCTATTATCTTTGCTCCTTTCCACCTTCCTAAACCAGAGCTGCCACCTTTTCCAGGATCTGATGAATTAACCCAAACAACACCGCAGCTCTACCTATCTTTCAAGTTGGTCTCTCTATCAGTGGCAAGAAAATGTGAAACTTGTATTTTAAGGATAGCAAGGACACAGAATTATACAATATTTTTGGTGTCTCTCCCTCCTCCCTTATTTTGAAACAAAATACTGCTGGAAGGGGGCAGAGTTAAGACTTTGCAGTGTGAAGCCTCTCAAAGATAGACCTAGACTTCTACCCACTTTCTTGCACTTCCAACATGTTCAAAATCAGTATTGTTTTGTTCGTAGTCGGTGAAACGCTCTGATCAGCCTCAGGATGCTGACCTAACTCCGGACAACCTCAGGAAGGTCTCTCCTCAACGCAGCAGCATCTACTGTGTGCCAAGACGGGCACGCGTGGCAAGCGGGAGCAGTCTTAAATGCAAGCGGTCCTCCAAAACAGGAGCCATGGGCAGATAAATTCACTTCTGCCGGCCTTTTAGGGAGCTGATCCCGCGTCTGGCTATACTGCATGCTTGCAAACCTCTCGCCAGAACACACAACATCCCTTCCGGGGGCTGACAGGCTCTTTTTGTTCCCAAGGCAATTCTAAATCTGGGATAAACGAAGTTTTCAGGTCTTCTTGCCAAACCGTAAATATTGGGATTATAGCCATAAAAATCAGTGTCACAAAAGGAACAGATTTTCTGCTCTGCAGCTGAAGCACTGAAGCATGGTCTTATTGAGCAAACAACCACAGGAAATAAAAAACAATCAAACAGATGGTGCGAATAAGAGCAAAACACACAGGTCTGGATTCGTTTTGATGTGTTCAGGATAAAGTTAGCCACTTATACATATGTAGATTGAAAATAATTCTACTGGGTTAAGTATATTAAATTAAAAAAAACATGATAAACTTAGATTTCAGGACTCGAGACTTCCTCCCGCTGAAGGCCATTATGTTCAGCAAACATCGTCAATGAGCCATTATTTGCTTCAATATGGCAGAAGAGCTGTAGGATTTTATACCTGCTCTGATCATACTAAAAACAGACAGTGCGAGGTGACTATTTCAGAAGCTGTTTCAACATAAATGGCTTTGCCTCCATGGTGAGAAGAGCAGAATTTTATTCAGATTTTTTTTAATCAGTTTGACCCTGTGTATTATTTAAAGAGGAAATTTTAAAAGATTCAGTGAGAGTTTACGGGATTCACAGGCTTCCCTTTTGCATCCCAAAACATCTAAAAGCTGTTTCGAAACCATTTAAATCCCAACACGGCTCCTCCGCACTACGAGCAAAGCTGTGCTGATTATTTTCGAAATGGGATGCCAATCCTTCAAACCCTGATTACTCCGTGCAAGTAAAATGCTAAATTGAACGGAAACAGTTGTAGTAGCAAACCTGTGTTTTGGAGAGCTCGGATTTCTGGTTTGGAAAGTCAATTGTACTCTGACACATGACAGAGTTAGCTTCTGCTTCCCCGTGTTTTTATAACTGCGCCCATCATTGCAACCCGTGAGTGACGGCAGCAAGGTCGGGGCTCACGCTCATGCACTGAGCATCCTGCGCAGTGAGCGGTGTCTCCGTGCACGGCCTTTCCCCGAGGCGAGACCAGGTCCCATCCTGACCCATTTGCTGCGCTTTGCTGAGGGAGGACGATTTCAACAGGATGCAGCTGAACGACAGATCCAGAACAAACGCCCCTCTCCTCCTCCCGGTTTACTTTCCTAGAGTCATTGACTGAACTGTGCTTATCTGAACCACCAGACTCGTTATTTTTTGTATTTATCTGGAACAACAGTCACAAGAATAGATTAGGAGGTTTCGAATAAGCACAAAGATGCAAGAGAGAGGCAAGTGAGCTATGTCTCCATCTCCTCTGGACGTACGCAGACTGCCGCTGACCTTGCTCGTCCGTACTCGTGTCCACCAGCCCTGACCCCCCTCACAGCAGCTTCAGGTCACTGCAGCATTAATCGCGGGCATTTGCTCTATGCAAGTTGAAAAACACATCTCATCTCCCGTTGAAGAGCAAATTTTAAGTCCTTCTACAGGCCAAACTCCCTCCTAAGCAGGTCCAAGCCCATCTATCATCAGACCGAAGGAATAAGCAAAGCTGAAGGGTTTTGCTCTTCGTCCCAGCTTCCCCTCCTCGCTGCGTGTTGCGCTTGGTTCCTGGGCGGACTGACCCTTCCCCTGCGATAACCCAGCCTTAACCAGCAGCAGCAAAAGCTGCACCGCAGCCTTAACTAAATCCGGTATCTTGTAGAGCAACACCCGAAATGTTCGTTTTGCCCATCAGATTCAAGAGCTCTGAAAACACTAATGAGAACAACTTCAAAACAGAACTACCGAAACGCACATCAGCATAACTCCTCTTCTCTGCAGAGAGAAAAATATTGGGACCAGACTGGAAAGAAGAAGGTATTATGAAAATATTTTTATACGTTACAAGTCTAGCAAAATATTTCCGGCTAATTTGTTTCTTTTCTGAACTCAGATTTACACACAAAACAAGGTGGGAACAGAAATAATATATGCCTCTCTAGGACTAACAGAAAAGAAAAATGAGGGAATAATTCAAAGATCTTTCTTCCATTCCTTAACTTCTCATCTGATCTCCTTTGGGCTTCACTGTGCATGCTGGGAGACAAATACCACACAGAAATGTATTTGTTACATACACACACAAATTGTGTCAGTAGGACAACTTCTATCCAAAACTCTACATCGTGATTTTTCAAAGCACGTGTGCTAATTTGCTTCACCAGAGAGTCTGGCCTGTCTGTCTCCAGCCTCTTTTACCCCAGGTGTAACAACCAGAAGTGACGCCAACGGTCATCTTTGCAGTTTTTGGGTTGGATGCTTGTGAAAGGCATGTGATACAAAGATTAAAGGGGACGAGTTAAGCACGGGACGCAGAAAAGGTCCTCTCTGCCCTGAAGACTGTGGTTAATGTTCATTTGCCGCTCCATTTCAGCAGAGGAATTACCTTAATTATTTTGTGACAACATTGGTATTGCCCAGTCGGCAGCCCACCACTGCCCTCTGTAACGCTAGCCACATCTTCTCATGTGACAAAGCCACTCCTGCAGCTTAAATCCACGCTGAAGTTTGCTACCACCTCGACACCTCCTGCAACCACGACCTGCCAAGCACTGAGGGTAAAGGTGCCTTTTTAAAACTTTAACAAGGATTTTAAAAATTGCTTAAATTCTGTAAAAAGCAAGCCAATCCGAACCTGGAATTCACCGATGACACGGGGGGACGATTCCCACAGTTACATTTTCCACCTTTGCTACACACAGTGGTCCTCCCAGATAGCTCCTCAGGAAGCGAGGAGCTCAGACTAGGCAAGGACTGGCCTTTTCCCCCAAAGCTGGGAATCTCACCCAGCTCTACGCTGGCCACATATGAGTCACCTGAACTATTCCTTAATAAAACCTCCCACCAAATAGTCTGAAATACCAAACTTTGGTACCTTCGAGGTAACAGGGATAACCAGCTCTCAAACTTGTTTTCCAGCAAAAATGAAAGCTCGCAGTTTTAACCGCAAAGGTCAGACATTTGGTTACTCAAACTGCAGCACTTTGTCCCTGCAGCAGGCCCCGAAGAAAGCGCAGCGACAGCCCCGTTCCCAAGGGTGAGACACGTCAGACGAACATGCTTCTATCGAGCAGGTGAATGCAGTAATTAAGAAGTGGAGCAGTAAATAAAGAGAAGAATGAACTCTAAAGTGTTTTGTTTCACCTTGAGGCAGGGAGACTGGTGGATAGTAAATAATTACGAGTTTTAAGTTCACGTTTACTGCATGGACCCAGTAGGGAAGGTCTTTCCCATCTTCACCTTATCCCACCTCGCTGACAACCAGCTACCTCCAGAGAAAGCAGCATCACCTCAATGCTGCTGGCTTAGAGAGACGGATCAATTTTTGATCAAGCAGCACTTCACAGCTTTACTTTTCACTGCTTCATATTGCTGGGAACGCTCATTTTAAATTGAAGACGCGATTGCTTGGTTGTAAACCAATAAAACCATCCCAGGGATGAGAGCAGAACAACCAGAATTTTCTGGCTTTGATGATCAGAATTATTCATGGACCTTCTGGAAGTGCTCGGGGAATTCCAGGGCATTAATCACACGTCGGACTTCTCCAATTATTTCGGAGTTGCAGCTGAGATAAAATAAATGACTGGCAGTAGCAGATCACACTTAACGCTGTCTCTTAACACTGATTTTACAGTACCTGGGAAGTGCAGATGAATGATTTTGCTAATGACTAGCTGAGACAGAAGCCGCAGTAAGAGCTGACTAAACTCAGTCCTGGCAAAACACGACATATGACATGGTTGGGGAAAGTAGTCTCCGGGGTATCTAATCATATCAGGCTCATCCCATAGAAACCTACCACCACCACCACTTGACATCCAGCTTTTAATTAAAAAAGCTAATTAAAAACTCACGAGACTCAAAATCTGCAGCCTATTTATTTTTGACTCATTAGCAGCGTTTGGAGGGTGTCATTCAGCGTCCCTCCATACTCGGCTGAACCCTTGCAGGAAGAACGGCACCGGTTCCCAGGGAGAGCTGAAGTTCACAGACAAGAGCCAGCTGCACTCCAGAGACTGGGGCATCACATTCTGCATGAGCTCCACTGTGAGTTCCTCCACATTGCTCTGCTATATGGTTCATAAATCCCAGAGTGAAAATTAATGCAGGATTTTTTTTCAACCTTTTTCTCTACCCTCGCGTAAAGCGGAACCAATAACACGGGGAAAACGTCAAAAAGAGAAGCTCTTCTGCACCTCCGCCTTTTCGCCCCCAGAGCTATCGATGCTGTTCAGGTCTCCCGCGGCAGAGAGGCAGGAGCTGTCTGTCCTACGGGGTAACGTGGCCACGAGGGATGCAACGCTGCAGCTCCTTACCTTGCATGGAGGTGTCCTTGAATTCATTTCCAAGCTTTGCTAACCTCCGGACGGCACGTCCAGCAGAAGCCCAACGCACAGGACGTGCGGGCTGCAAACTTGGGTGCCGCCTATTTACAGACACTTCTGAGCACGGAAAATGGAACCAACTGCTCGTTTCTGTCGAGAGCCAGACTCTGGCACTGCTACTTACGTGGATTTTCTATGATTTTCATTTTGTTGTGTGCAATAACCACTGGTTCCCTTAAAGTTAAAATCAAAAATAAAGTATAATGTCAAATAATTGGCAAGCCGTGTGTCACTATCAGTTTCAGATAATTAAGTGAGATGTATTTTGGAGCAGAGCCAAATCCTGATAGTACAGCAATTATTTAGAGCCAAATCAAGATCATACGCCACTCTCCTCCAGCATCTTTATTACTGTTTTGTTTTAAAATTGGGTTTAAAACTATGTCGAGAGCCTTTAGTGAAAAAAAACCCACTGTTTTCATATAGCTTCTTACTAATTATAGGCTGAGTGTTGTCCTTGTGAAGCACTACGGAGAATTTGCATGGCGTTTCTGAATGATTCGCTTGTGAATCCTTCGTGATTCCTGCACGAACTGAACTGCTCGGAGCCAGGGGGAGACGGATGGAGCAACCACCCCTCCGGGCACGAGGCTCCCGGCTGAAGACCTTCCCCTCAGCAGGCTCGCGCATTAATGCGGAGATGAGTTCAATATCCGTTATTCCTCCTACACCTTTTCTTTTTAAAAAGTCTGTGGGTTCTGTAGAAGCCAAGTCAGGGCTCAGGCAACAAAGTGAAAATTCGAGAATCCCAGTTGAGGTTCTCATCTGGCAAGTCCTGACCTTGTACTGCCTCCCGTATTCCTACAGGACTCCCTCCGTTACCAGTTTCGTATGATGGGTCATTCCACGAGTCGCCCCTGGAACTGCATTTTGAGTAGTGGGAAGCTCAGAGTTTGTCTCTGAAGACCAATTTTGGCTCTAGTATGAGCTAGGAAAAAAAAAAAGCACTGCTACCCTAGTCACCCTGGTGCAGCCTCCTGGAAACACCCAGGCCCAGCGGCCGAGGAAGAGGAATTCCCACGTCAGCAACTCTATTCCTTTTCCCTCAGAAAGAAATGAATGTGATGACTGTTTTTATAACCCTCCGCAGACTAGAAGAGTGTTCAGATTGCGCTATATGATTGCAAATTATGAAGCTACTCTATAACGTACCACTTCATTCACTATGATTTTAACAAGACAATTGATTTCAAGGGAAGAAGAGAAAAGATGATTTCATTATCTCATTCCATGCAAGCATTTTACAAGAAACAAATTGTAAAAAGGACACATTACAAATACTAGACTGCAATCTAAGTTCGACTGGCGTTGTTTTATAAACTTCTCATCTGCTAAAGCTGACCCTGAAAAATTTTTCCTCCAAAATGATCTGTATTGAAATCAAATATGTATTACAGATACACACACACAAATCCTCATTCGAGGGGAATCAGAGGAAAATCAGCCATTTTCTTTTCGTGGTAAGAAATATTTAACAAATTGTTGGTGTTATCCAGGTTTGATTTCCCACCCCCTGAACCTTGCAGAATGGTTATAAAACGTGCAAACAGGTAGCCAATTAAAACGATGGTATTTAAACTAACTTTGCACCTGGTTTGGAAGTTATTTCACAATATCCAAATACATAAAATCATATACACAATGTAACGTGCTGCAATGACTTTTCTTTTTCTAGAAAAAAGGAGAAAAATCTTTCAGAATAAACCCTATGAAAAGATTACTTAAGAAATCTCCAGGAAATGCAACCCCAAACTAAGTGTGGCATACAGAGCTGTTTAAACACTGACAAAATTTTTACTTTTGATAAAAGAAAGGCCAAGACAGCAAAATA
Source organism: Casuarius casuarius (assembly GCA_003342895.1). Taxonomy (NCBI): domain Eukaryota; kingdom Metazoa; phylum Chordata; class Aves; order Casuariiformes; family Casuariidae; genus Casuarius; species Casuarius casuarius. The sequence continues at coordinate 1,147,608 of PTFA01000061.1, read as the reverse complement.
CAAGGGAGGGTGATGCAAGCCAGAAATGCTCTTACGAGCCCTCCACAGCTGCGAGCTGTCGTTGTCACTCTGCACTGGAACTGTTCCCTCTCCTCAACAGGAATCAGCAGAAGAACACAAAACTCGTCCTGCTCCTTCCAGCTGCATTCGGTACAGCGTACTGCGCATGCCAGGAAAAGGTTTTTTAAGCCCCCGTACAGCCTTCAGGCCTGGAACATCAAAAGCTTTGAAACAACTGTGTGCCACAGGAGGGGAGCAGAGGAGATCAAGAGACTCGTCTGCATGTTCCAGCCCTGAAGTAAAGAGAATTTCTTAACATGTAAAAGACGAGGGGACTATAAAAGAAAGAGGGAAAAAACCAAATGATTCTTACCAGTCTGAGCTGAAGAAAACCTGCCCAACTTCAGACATGGAGGTGGGTTTTTCGGTGCAGCTTTCTCACGTGCTTGAAAAGCTCCTTTCGCCTGGACCACCTGGAGCTCCTCAGCTCCTGAGGTCCTGGGCTTCGCGACCGCGGCCCGCTGGAYACGGCACAGGTCTGTGGCCAACCCTTGCCTCTTCCTGAGCAGACGCCAAGCAGTCTCAACATGGCCACAAACAGCATTTTACACAGAGGACTGACAAAATCTCCAAATCGGAAGAAGTTGGTGCACAGAACAGTGGTCCAAATGCATTAAGTGTTGATTTTAAAATGCACTCGTATGCATGTGCATACAAATCCTAAAGAAGGGAGGGGGATGCAGGGGTTCAACTAGGGACTTCCATCCCTCTGTGGCCAGGCACGACCCACAGGCTCGTAGGCAGCTCCAAAGCAGTAAACAGTGGTCATCACTAAAACCATCATCTTTCCCCTTTACAGATAATTAACGCTGCAGCAGTGATCGCAAACCAAAGCAATGCTAGTTAAGCCAAACAGAAAAACTCTATTAGAGAAGTAAATACACATCTAACGGCAGAATCTGGCTCTGCACGAAGGCTGACTACCAATTTCCATAAATTTCTGTAACTAAATGAATTTGCCAGGAAGTCAGAGGGTACAAAAGGCTCCAAAACGCAAAAACCACGTGAACTGGCCCAGCCAGCCGCAGTGCTGCGTGTCCCAGACATTCGCACTTCTGGGCGGTTTTTATCTTCCATTACCTTGCTCCTAACAGAAGACAGAAGCTGGTAAAGATCAACATCAAACACAAAGCTGAAATATATCTTGTCTGGGCAATCGTTGTGTCCATCCTACCCGCGTGGGCCGGTCATGGCAGAGGGCACCGGGCACAGCTGCCAGCGGTGTGTCCAGGTTAGTTTTGAGCCATCTTTTTTGAAGACAGACGGGTAGCCACGAGAGAGTGATCCTTGGAGAGAACAACTAAAATAATCAGAGAACAAGAAATCAGGGCCCCTGATGAAAACCTGAGTAAACTGGGGTTGTCTGCCCGAAGACATGAAATGCTGTGTCTGGGGAAGGGAAGAACAATCTAAACTCAATACAGAGCAGTGCAAAAGTGAAGAAATGATGGCGTAGCCGCCCATGGTGGATAGGAGAAGAAGAACTGGTCTTCAGCTGCAGCAAGGAAGATTCAGGCGAGATAGCAGGAAAAACTGTCCAGCAGTAAAGATGGCAAAGCACTGGCGCAGACTCTTGGCGGTCCCCTCCGGCCGCTTCCCGCACACGGCATCGCCCAGCGCCCGTCCCCGCCACCCGGCTACCTCCAGCAGCGGCCACCGATGGATTACTAGGGAAGGAGAATAAAATGCAAGACTGATACCGGGCTTTACTCTCCCTCCAGCGGTACCTGACTAAAACATCTGTTACTGCTTTGCATTAATGATCCCATTAGAGAAGAATGTTTTCCTATCTGGAAGGGGCTTTCCTCTAACCTGAGGGAGGTGGAAAGTCGCAGTAAAAACCCGCCGGTCTGGGTTGTATTCCCCATCCTTTCAGTGCGGATGAGGAATGACGAGAAGCCCGTGCTTCGAAGGCTTTCGCGATTTTTACCTTCCCACSCATCGGAAGGAGCAGCCAGGGCACCACAAAAGGGACAAGCAAGGCATTAAATCTCCAGGCAATACACTAAATCAAAACCACTCRGTTGATTTTATTATGCATGAAAATATTCATTGAACGGAAGGCTTTCAATGTCAGAAGCTGCTGAAGAAGAATCTCGTATAAACCTTTCTTTGCTCCCCCTCTCCTCCACGGTTTGCCATTCAAAAGATGTTAATTGCAGACAGTTAAAACTCTAATTGCTTTTTGAAAGTCTTGTTGSCGCTTTCGGTAAAGCAGAAGCTTTGCGATTTAAAAGATTCCTCAGTGGAATTATTTTTAGATGGGTTTTTAGCTTCCTATTTCTTGCCTTTTGGGGGGAAATGTTCTACAAATCAATACATCTTCTCGGCGACGCACCCTGTTAGGGCGCTTGACAGCGTTCTGGTGCGCTCCCCATCTTCCAACACGGCCTTTACAGCTTGTATGATYCAAGTCAGGAATTAATTTCCTTTGTGCATGAAAACAGTTATCTCCTCTATCTGTGGGGTTTAATTGAAAAAAGTCCAGACTTAAACTAGAGCTCTGTGACCAGCAAGAGTTAGCACAAACCATTTCCCAACTTTTAATGAGATTTCTCACTGCAATATCCTTAGAAGTGTCATACATTAATATTATTAAAAATGGCATATTCAATAACAAAAACAAGATTATTGAACACCACCACAACTTTTTAAGACTCGCACTTAGAAAAGTAAATTATGTAAATCCCGAAAGCCTCAGCCAGTGTCCCCTTCTGATTCCTCAGCTGTCGGAACTGCTGTTATTCCTAACGCTTGAGATATTTTGCTTGTGATTAGTTTCCGTATCTTCAGATGATTTGAAAATACAAGTCTTGCCAGGAAATTTCAGTCTTAATACTAGCAGATACAAAAATGCAAAGTTAATACCCAAGCATTCGGAAGAGATCTGATACCCCTGAAAGCTTTTTTGCACCCTTTTTTTAAAAAGGTGAATAGGATAAGCCAGAACACCATTAACCTCTGATCCATTAATCAGTGATTCCCTACTTGAGGGTATAAAGACAGAATTCCACATTTCTAACGTTTCATGTTATCGTGCAGTTCAAAGGACAGGACGATCACAAAAGAGAACTGAGAGAGATGCCTGTATGACTCCAACTCCAAGACAGACCTTGATACATTTCGTAAGCGGATTCTTACACATCATTTGAAGTATGCTTCAGAACAGCTGCATAGGATTAGATTAGATTAGATTCCCTACTTTTGCTTTCATGAGTTACCTCCTTGAACCTATTTCAGTAATCCTAGACTGTACCATATCCAGGACAGGAAGCTTCTGCTAGAGCTCCAGCTCTCGGCTTTTTTTTTGCAGCGTTGTTTCTCTGCCTCTTTGCCTTCTTTACTTACAGACATTTCTTCARAACTCCAGACTATAACCTAGGCTATCCTCCCACCAACTTATTTCATTGCTATTCCATACTAAAATGAAGCCATGTTCCTTCTTTCAAAAACAAATTCATTGCAAGTTAATACACTTTTCCATCTAATTTTGCCCAGTTTAACAAGAAAAGGAAGGCGATTTCAGAAAAAAGGGGACAAGTGTCAGAAAGACTAGAGAAAACTCATATATCTAATGCAAGTAAACAGAGTGGACTTTTCTGAAAAGCACCACTCAAATCTCTGAATTTCAGTGTCACCATTTTCAGTTGAGACTTGAAACTCTCTAATATTTATGGTAATGGGAAACGGCAGCCCAAGGAAATTTCTCCCATAACCCTATTCATGAAAACTAACGTGAAAACGTCACTGCTTATAGATTAATTATTAAAAAGGAAAACAAATATTTGTTGCAATTCTAGCCAACAAAAAATGAGCACCAAGTTTTCATTCTCTGCACTCTGCAATTCTCTGCAATTTTCAGTCCCGCAAACTCCTGCTCTTAGCACAGATTAGCAGCCCGTACCCAAGCGACGGCTGGGGACGGACGGGAAAGGTGACGCGCGGCAGAAGGCGAAGGCAGGCCTGATCTCCGGCAGGACACCTGCACTGCACCCGCTCCGTTTGGCTCAAAGCAGTTGGATTAATCACTCATTTTCATGAGCACTGAAATCATCCACGCGTTTGCAAAACAGAGGAAAGAAAGAAAAATGGCTTGCTTCCTATCTTTAAACGACACGCGGACAACGCGGGGCAGTAATGAACGGTGCGGACGTGCGCAGAGACAGCCGTCCCGTCCCTCGGCGCCGGCACGCTGCCGCGCTCCAGCCTCCTCCTCTCCAGCCGGACGCCCCAGCAAATGAGCAATTGCAGAAGTTGTTTTCCCAATTAACTTCCCAACTCTATTTTTTCGGTAACGCTAAACAAACGCTGACATGGTCATAAAACTCTGCTAAGCTAGATCAGTGTGTTCTTCTGAGATTAAAGAAAGAAATCTTTYGTTAGAACTGATTAAAAAATACTCGCTAATGAAAAGTGGACTCGTAGTCTTTCCGTTTGTCAGAGATAAACAGCAGAAGTGTAACTATTCTATATTATTTTGGAATTGACCTTAAAGAGGGGGAACTAATTTGATTTTGACATATTACAGATCTACAATGTATTTAAATGCAGTAATTTCACCGTGAATTTAATCTCAACTGAAGAAACCGAGAAGACGTTACGGATCAAAGGGCTTGCACCACTTCTCCCAGCCTCCAACAAGTTAAAGACGTCCTACCACCCTTGCAATCTGTCGCAGAGAAGTAACTGAGCAACTGCAAATGTATATTTATAGACATATAAATACATATATGTATATGCCCCATACACTATCTATATAATGACGTTAAACTTTTGCAGGGATATTCTTTTCCATGCTTGCAATTTTTATTGCAGATAAATACCAGTTAAGAGATGAGAAACAATACTGCTGTCTCCACCATTAAAAGCTCTACAACGTGGATGTTGCATTTGCTTTTTCCTTCAGCCAAGGTTAGTGCGTGGGTCCAACAGGCGCCCTGCTCTATCCCCTAAAGCCCTGAGCTCCAGCGTTGCCTGCCCAGCATCGCCTCGCACTGCTGTACTGTGTCTCCCTTCAGGTCTCCAGAACCCATTTCTCTTCTGCATCCTTTTCCTGGCTGTTGCTTTCTCCTTTCGGCAGGGCTCCCGAACACCTCGATTCCCCAGGCACCGACACCAGGAGCGAACGGGGCTGCTCTCCTGCAGGCATCATCCAGGCTAGGCAGGAAAGCCCAAAGCACTTGGAAAGCAATTCAAGCACGTAAAGATAAATCCTACATTTAACTACAATTTTCACTGCGTAATAATTTCTCCAAGCCGTTTGGACTGCCTCGCTATCCCCACTTTTCCTAAAAAAGCCAACACCAGCCAAAACATTTTTCTGACAAATTCTGCTCCCGGTTACACCAGAATGCCACCGCTATCCCTCTGCTTTCCAAATACCAGCGTTAGTTACTAAAATKATTTTTGTAAAGTGCATCCGGCCTAATCTTCATTTTCATTTCCATAAATTATAGGAACTTACAAGCGCATAGAAATAATTTAAACAGATTCATATAATACCTCTCAGGTAGGTATATCTTGGGCACTGTACGCTTGCAGAAGAGATGTACACAGTGTTATTGAATTGCTCTACAGCGCGCAGCAGCAGGACAGTTATCTTTATCCTTTCAGAGTGATTACAGCCTTCTAAAACCAAGCAGCCCAGCAAATATGATCCTCTGGAAAGCAAACAATATGCTAATTTGGAAAAAAATGCAAACACGACCATTCTCCAGCAAAATACTCTTTGCCCACAGTAAACAGAGYGCACCTGTTAGACAGAATGAAAGGACATTGTACTTATGCAATATTGTACAGAAAGTCACGCTACTCTTCTGCTAAAATGTTTAAATTTTGTTAAAATGGGATGCTTATATTGTGTGATTTACAAAAGCTGTAGAATTAACTCATCCTCTAGATTTACCATAAAAATAAGCAATGTATAAATTGAAATCAGGCATTTCTGCTTCCTCAAAAAAACAAAACGGATTGTTTGCCCTTTTATTTTAAAAGGCTTTCTTGTCTTCTGTGCCTCATTTTAATAGYTAGTAAAATCAACGCCATCTGACAAAAGGTGGCAACGTGGATTTTCACTTCTGAAACGACGTCGCATTGGTGCTTGCGGCGGTGGTAGTTCGGAGAAGCGGCATTCGAGACACGGTGTTTTTCTCACAGCACTTCGTGCATTTCTAGGGACGCAGATCTAAAACCTCTCTGAAATCGCTTTAGGCACTGCTGCTTCTGTTGCCTTAAAGACCATAATGCAGTACCGTCGAAGCGAAGGAAGAGGTAATACTGGATTTTCAGCAAGTTTCTCAATCTAACACCTGACGCGGGTGAACGCCTTACCAAGGGGGACTTCCCCAGCCAAGGAACGTGGCATCACATACTCGATGAAAAAAGATTCTGAATTATTCATTCGCTCAAGTCCCCAAAACAAACACTATTGATTTCTGTCCAGCGCAAGTTGACTGCGAGTCTCCACGGCTGTCAAGCGCAGTGTTTCTCCCCCTGAAGAGCAGGGGCCCGGCTCCGTCCAGCCTAACGCTCCTTCTGCCACAGCTTCCAGGGTTCAGCAGGCCCCGGCTGAGTCTCAGCCACGTTGGTTTTGCACCCTCAGTAATCAAGGGGAATAGGACGGGAGAAAAAAGGGTCTGTCTGGAGCCGGAGGCCAGACCACCAAGGTCCATCCCGAGCTGAAGGATGGACATGGCAGAGGGATGATGTCCCTGTGCCGCTTTCGCTACACCATGGGATGGACACGTACTGGCTCGTGTCCTGGCTGGAGGCTTGCCTTGGACGCAGCAAGAGCTCCAAGCCTTCACCTCTAGTTTTCAAAGATGCCTGCAGTGCCTCTGCAGCTCAAATCTTATTTTTCTAAGCAACGAGGCTGCTCTGACAGAAAGCCTCCTTTATTTTAATTTTCCCTCCGTAACTGATCCACCCTCCGGCCCTCTTTCAAAGAGCAGGCAAAGGAACGTTTCTTTCCTCTGCCACGAAAGGGAGCTGGAAGTCTCCACGTCATCCCAGGCGCGATGCAGAGGTTGCGCTGCGAAGGAGGTACCAACGCTTTTCACTCCTCTTTGAAGACGGGGGAACTGCTTACCTGAGCAAAGGCAGCAGCAYTTAATCCAGGATTATCTGATCCAAAACGGTTCCTTGCTAATGGCTTGTGCTTTTCACTGTTTTTCTGTATGCTACAGAGCTAGACACCAGTGCTGYTCCTCTCGGCTTCTTTATCATCCTTTGGCTGCAAATCGGTACACTTAGCGCATGATGAGCTTTTTCTGAGCACCGTGCTAACTCGCGTTACCTCTCACCTGCCCTAGGCCAAGAGCACCCGCACGGGCAGGGGTCAGGGCTCAGCCGASGCGGTTTCTTGTTGCCCTGCAGTAACGCGCTCATGTCCGAGTCCATCCAAAGGCGCGCTTCCTCCCGTCTCTCCTCTCCAAACGTGCGAGTGTCTGCCATCTCCAACAACCCATCCACAGCAAAGGAAGACGGCTGGCGCACACCTTGAACACTTAAAATATTTCATCTTTTGTAATACTTTTCACTGCTTGCTAATATATCCACATTTGTAAAGCTTCTGTGATTTATGTCCAGTCTTATGAAAACTAACTCCTGCAAAAAATCTGAATTTCTTGGTTTAATAGGATGTAATTCTGAAAGAATACAATAAATTATGCAGCACCAGATCTTTGGAACTTCAAATTTCTGTTATATCAAAGCAAGTATTTCTGCGTGAACTAATCCGTTTGTATTTCAGAGTAAAATCTTTTCAAACACACACCTCCAGGAGGATTTTAGTTACAAAGYAGGTCTGGAATTTTGAAACTAGCAAAGTAGAAACCAGGAATGTGACTCTRTCTTTTTTTATTTTTATGCACTATTTTTATGATGGTGTCTGAACTGAGATTTAAAGTCAGTGGTTCTTGAAATTATAGTGTGGAAGTCGACATGACAGAGGACATGACAGGATTTTTTCCCCCAGGAAACGTGGAGGTCTGGGTAGATGCCATCTGCGCKGCAGAACCTCAGAGAAGCAACAGCAACAGGCTGCAGGAACACTCTCCTCTGGGGCATCTTCTGCCAGTTCATCGGTGAACCAAAGAGGACGGCTCCTTCGGTAAACCGTCAACTGAATAATCTCCATTCCTTGTTAACTTGGGACCATGATAAATACGGATCTAAATCAGATGCGCGTGTTTCAGGCTGCGGGTGAGGCAGAGGCACGTGGTCCTGTCCGGTGCTCCACACCCTTGCAGCATCAGCACCTTTGCCCGTCTCGGACAAGTAACGCCCCAAGGAGAGMAAAACAAAACATCTCTGGGTATCGGTGCACATAGGGGACAGGAATGGCTTTTCACACAGATCCAGGTAAAACCCACAGAACAGCATGTAGCCCGGCAGCCCAACGGTCCAGCGCGCGGCTCCACGACGTGACGGCAGCTGCCTTCGGTTCACATCGGTCCCGCACGTCAGACCGAGACGCGTTTCTGGTGCAACTTCAGAGCCTCCTCCATACTGACGATGGATTTCGCAAATCCAAAGAAAGCTCTTTATTCCAATAACTTGCGTTTGCCTTTTGTGAAGTGCGAGCATTTGGAGCCACGGCAGCAATCGGCTTTCCCCAGAGGCCTGCGAGCACTCCTGCCTTGTTTAGAGAGAGCAGCATAATCATCTCGTTTCGAGCACAGTAAACAGAACTAAATTTGCAATAAAATCAATGAAATTCCACTTAGCTACTCCAGGGAAGCATCTATGGAACACTTAAAATTGTGGAATTTAATTAATTTTTCTTATTTATATTCTGTTCAACCAGCTAAGATTCATTTTTACCTCATTAAATTTATTTAAACTTTTATAGTGGGACCTGATTGAGAAACATGTGAAGTCAGCTGGAAAACGTTCACTGACTCCTAACTTTAACTAGTTAAAGATACCATGAAAATTGCTATAAATTTGTTTTCTACCCTCTAAGAGGTTAAAATGGGCATAGTTGTTTTACTGGTTAAATGAAAAAATAATGCTTAAAAAACCCCGTATTTCCTGTTTATTCTCATTGTGCACGCTAATTATCTCTGGTGTCCCTTGTGGCACCGGTTAGAAGCTGAAGGACTGAAACAATTAGCAAAAGGGACAGAAGGCCCCTTTCCACGATGCTCTTCCGAAATCTCAGCATTACAAATCTCACGTGTCTGCTTCGAATCGCTAATGGGGACGAGAGCACATAATTGCTACGGTTCCCTGAAATTTATATTTACATTCAGTTTTCTGCAGAAGAAACTTCCAAAGCAATAGGTATGTCTATATTATTCTTAMTTTCCCAGATTAAATGTAACAGTATTCTTAAATTATCTGAAGCATGCTTTTCTGGCATGGAATTTATCCACTGTCTATTAAGTTCGCAATTACATTAGGCAAACTGTTTAGGAGAAAAATTAACAAAATCGCAGCCTTCTTTGAATGCAGCAATTTCATGGCATGCTGTAAAATTATTTCCTAACTAATCATCCTCATAAACATCTTCTACAGGAAGGTAGAAAATTCCGCAGAGGCAAATTCTACAAGAATATATCAGTTCACAGAGACCAAAGAATGTTTTTCCTCCATCAGACTTTGTCTGTTTGCAGTAGATTTACTGGTTTATATAACATATAGACCTGATTCAGTACCACAGGTCAAAACCAAGCATTGAGAACATGTTGATTCAGATCTGCACTACAGCTTTTTTAATATCAAAATAAGCCAAAAAATATACTGAAAAATAGAATAAATTTGGCTGAAAATATTACAAAAGTTACTTTTTAAATAACTAAGAAAAAACATGCACATCTCTTCTCACTGATAACATATTTAACATTTTCTCTAGTGAAAGAGAAATATATACAAAGTACTGTTACTCCTGTTGCATCTTTCCATCTTTCATACTGACCTTAGCAAAATTTGCCTCTTTGTATTGCTCTCAACAGCTCCACAACATTTCTAATCAGTTCAGAAAAGATGTCTATGTGCCATTGCTCCTTGAATTATTTTGTAGTGCAGCAATGTAACATCATAACTGTTTTAGGTCTTGGAAAATGCATTTGAAGTTCCTGGTGGTTTACTTGCATAAATTAATTTAAGGAAATAACTACAGCAGTCACCAAAACAACTTGTTTCTTTAGCTCTGATTAAAAACCTCATGGTCACAAATAATAAAAACTCGTGATCACAAACAAAAACTCTTGTCTGTACATCTTCTCCTAGAAAGGCCAATCTAGTGACTCTCCTTATCTTGAAACTGTTTGCTTGCATCCTATTCTTAGTTTTAGGCAACTTGTTTTTTTTCTCCTGAGGTTTCTGTATACTCTGTGCTAAGCAACAGAAATCTCAGCTAAATTTTAGTCTATAATAGAAAGAACATTTCTTCCACTTTCCTTATGGAAAAGTCTTTCAGGGGAAAAAATAGCGTCTCATAATTTATGAGGAGGCAGTAAATTGATTTACATATGTATAGAAATGTTTAAGCAAGTGTATAAAACATATGCATCACACATGAAAATGAGCCCAGCTTACAGACAATACTTTCATAATGTAATGTAATGTAATGTAATACTTYTTTGTAATTACACACATTGACTTTCACAGACACCCCTGAACTAGACCTACSCAGCAGAGTCCCAAACCAACTGACCAGCCTTAAATTACAGACCAAGAACTGCAAAGATTCCCACCAGCCTTAACTCCGTTACCACCCCATCCTGTTCTTGTCTTACGCATGAGGTCAAGAAAATATTAAGACATCCAAATCCAGCCAAGGCAGGAGTTCAAAAATCCTGAGACAGACATGCAAATRTTATGAGGACAAATAATCACAAGGCATAAAAGATAAAGAACAGTTACAGTTTTTGTTAGCTTTTAAACTTTACCAAAGTCCAGAGAAGCAGCCCCACCATGTCTATCCAGGGCTTTCAGCTGGCTCCACGCGGTRAAGGGCTGTTGCCAGCGCTATCGCCCATCGCAGCAGTGCAAGAGGCTCCAAGTCCCAGGCAAGCCAACAGAGACACCATAACCGTTCCATGCAAAGTGTCCTCAAATACCTCTACTTTTCTTAGGGAAATTACTAAGTGTTATATTAGTACTAATATCGCAGCTCTCAGCAACAGTAGCTGCCTACATCTGCCCCACTGATTTGCCCCCGAATGGGAAAAACACACCCCACAGGTGTTTTAAGAGTRTATATGCTGCTGCTAACATGTGAAACCCGATTTAAAGCATGCTCTTTCAACAGCACTGCACTGACATTTTTTGGAAGAAAAACCCTACTACTTGTTTTAACAAGTAGTTAAATATATAGTAAATTAGGTCTGACTTTCATGACATTTACCAAGCAAACAGTTGGGCATGAATGAAAGGATTTGCCTTGTTTGCCTTTTCTAACCACTACATAAAATATTTAATTAAGTTTTTGCTATTGTCAATATCTTGATATTACATTCAAAGCACTGAACCAGTTTCTTCTGGCTCACACTAGAGAAATCAGTTGTTTATCTAAGAGGCRTGAATGAAGAACTAATTTGTAACATGAATCAGCTCGGTCACACGATTCTTGCAAGAGATGAGATGAAGGGTCAGAGCCATATATTCCCTCTGCAAGTGTATTTTTACCATGGCAGAAGTTCTTGCCTTCTCATTGTCATGTCAATGCTATTCCAATGAGAGGCACATTATAGATGTATTTTCACACAAAGATACGAGAGACTCATACAGAGTTTGTCTTACCGCATTAGAAGTCATAATCTCTTTGCATAGACTAGCTGAACCAAGATCCAGATCGCCCGTTTAGATCTGTCCGTCCACATATTTGCATCTATGTTCCATGACTGACTCTATTTTTCAATGGCGATGGTGTTAAAGAAATTGCAATATCAAAAATTTCTGCTTATTTTATTATAATTATTATTCTGAGTCTTTTTTCTTGTGCAGTATGTTTACCTTTAACCCTTTCTCATGAACGCCATCGAGCTTTTTAATAATGACAGAAAACRAATGGCTGAATTCTCATACAACATCTAAGAATCATCTCAGGAAAAGATCATCCCATTTCTTAGAGAGTCTTAGCTGGGAAGCTGAGCGCTTGCAGTTTTCAGCACAGATTTACTGTCCAACAGTAGGAGAAAATTGATACTTATTTAAATGTGATTTCTGGCATTATTTTAGCTCAAAAACCACTGTATGTGCATGCTTTTCCTTGCATGTGCCAACACGGATATGAAACTGAAAAGTAATTTTATGCTGAATATTAGCTTGAGTAGGAAGTTATCACTTTAATAACTATAAACATTCATTTGCTTGCTTCATTACACAGCATTAGAACTGGGCAGATCATTTACAACAGGCTTGTTAAAACTACTCAGTATTCAAAATGAAGCTTTTTTAACTGCTAGACACATAGGACACATACAACAAGAATCAGCTTCCTGGGTAGATGAATATCGTATTTCCATTTCGAATATTTGGGAATTGCCCATTTTATTTCCATAAACATTATTCCTTGCTCACCTAAAATCTATGATTTCCAGTATATGTATTGGCTGGTCTCTCTTAAGTAACAAATGCACAAGGAAAATTGCTGATGAGTGAATTGTCTTACTGATTCGAGTGGTTGTCGGGGGGAAAGAAAACGAAAGACAGCCAGAAACCCCTGCAGAATACCCCGTTCGGCAGAGCATAAAGAAACCCTCTGAACGTTCAAAACTGTAAAAGAAGGTCTCCAAGTATTTACAACTCTTCCTAGATTAAAAAAAATTAATTGGAGTGATTTTTTTTTTTGAAGAACAAACTGCAGTGCTCCTAGTCCCAGCAGAGGCTGCACAAATGCACCTTGCAGTGACACGATGAGCCCCTTACAGCCAAAACCGGCACCAGCTTGCCATCTCTAGACGACTTCCAGGAGCTAGAGCTGACTAACCTCATTCTCTAATTAAAATCCAGAAMAGGTATTTGTTGTGGATAAATTTTATCGAGTCTCGCTCTCACTGAAGACTCCCACCACGGGTCAGACTGAGTGGCTCTAGCTTTAGGGAGGATTGCGGCGTTTAAGTATTTCACATTATAACCCCCCCATCACATTAGTTTTCCCCCAACATACACTGAAACATTAGCAAGTACTGTGACTGCTGTGAATTGACCATCACTTCTGTTTACTGTGGAAAAGAAACTTTTCCAGAAAATACCATAAAACTAATTGAGTAATTGTTGTTATGAAAATGTGTTTTACATCAGCAGAGTTTCCTAATGAAGCAAGCTGACAGACACATGAAAGACCATGCAGAAAAATTCTGGCATTAAGAGCTGTTTTCAACATACAATGTTGCTTGGCTGTTAAGTTACTGATAGGAAAAATACTTAGTCACTTCCCAGCTGTTCTGCGGCAGGCTAAAACATTAAATTTAAAGCATTAAATAATTCTGAAAGCAAAAGAACAGGTGGCAAATGGTTTATATGGCAGATGGTGCCTTTTTTAATATTTGTACTCACTGCTAATTTACAGAGTCCATAACCGCAGTCTTGTATTTTACCTTTTTTCACTTGAATAATTAGGAAATTGTATGCGAAAGYATGAAAATAAATACCACAACTTTTCAAAAAAAGATGAATCTTAATTTCTGTTATATTGATACAGTAGCCCTAAGAGTGGTATTAGGGATTACAAGATACCCCATACCCAAACTATACCATGTAACTGTAAATCCCAGAAGCTTATTGCAAGTTTTTGTTGGTTTGTTTGTTTTAAGACTTAGTCCTCCTCAAAGATCTGGCTTAATGGTGCTGGAAAATTAAGTTTTCGCTTTAAGAGCAGAGCAAATAAAAGTGAAGCTGCAGCACCTGTCACTGACTAGTCCAAAAGTTCCTACTTAGCCTTTATGTTAAATCTGGCACAAAAATGACATTAATAGCAAGATTAAATATTAAAATATTTAAATATTAAGGGGAACATTTTGCCCGGCACATGCGTAAGCAGATGAACCAGTGAATGAAAACAGGGAAAAAAGGAAGAAATAAACCGGACCTGAGCTCCAACGGGATTTCTGGAGCTTTCTGCATTTTACCTCATCGATGTGAATAAAGCACAGAAAATGCCTCTCTAATCTCAGCACACCATGTGCTCTCAAATTACMCTTGCCTGAACACCCTTATATGTCCCTCCCTACTTTTTAGCTCTTCAGATAAAGTCTTCTAGGAGGCTGTGTCAGGAACTCCATCGCCTATTCAGTACCACTAAAAACGGAGAGCTGGGAAAAAGTTCAGGAATTAAAGCACTAGAGTAAACTTTCATGATCGATGAAGCTGAGAGTTATTCAAAGAAAAAAAGTGTTTTGTTTCAAAGAAGTGTTGCTCACAGCATACACTGCTGCCTGCAAACAATTTAAATTAAATCATAACGTTCTCTAGAAAAGGATGAGCAAAGGGATCATTTAACAAAAGAACTGCAAAGTGCCCAAAACCAGCACAGGGATGCAGGATAGGAAGCAGAAGCACAGGATAGCGGGGGACAGAAGGGATGTCTGCAGATCACCTGGTCCAGCCCCACCTGCTCAAGCAGGGTCACCTATAGCAGGTTGCCCAGGACCGTGTTCAGTTGAGTTCTGAACATCTCCAAGGATGGAGACCCCACAAGTTCTCTGGGCAACAGTTTGAAGGAAAAAAAAAAGGCGGGGGGGGAGGAATTTCTTATGTTTGGAAAGAATTTCCTGTATTTCAATTTGTGACCATTGTCTCTCGTCCTGTCCCTCATAGCATGGAGAAGAATCCGGCTGCCTTCTTTACTCCCCCCTCTTTACTCAGTTCTTTAGTGAACAGYCCCAGCTGTCTCAGCCTCTCCTTGTGTGAGAGATGCTCCAGTCCCTTAATCAGCTTCGTGGTCCTTCCCTGGACTTGCTTCACTAAATCTGTCTCTCTCTTGTACTGGGGAGCCCAGCACTGGACACAGTACTACAGATGTGGCCTCGCCAGTGCTGAATGAAGGGGAAGGATCACCTCCCTCAACCTGCTGGCAATGCTCTTCCTAATGCAGCCCAGGATGCTGCTGTCCTCTTTGCCATGAGGGTACGTTGCTCACTTATGTTCACTTTGGTGTCCACCATCCACCAGGACCCCAGGTCCTTCTCTGCCAAGCTGCTCTCCAGCYGGCCRRCCCCCAGCCCGTCCTGGTGCCTGGGGTYATTCCTCCCCAGGGGCAGGACCTTGCACTTCTCTTTGAACTTCAGGAGGTTCCTCTCTGCCCATCTCTCCAGCCGGTCGAGGTCCCCCCGAGCAGCAGCAGACCCATCGGTGCACCAGGCACTCCTCCCCGTTCTGTATCGTCTGCAAAACTGCTGAGCGTGCGCTCTGCCCTGCTGTCCAGGTAAGTAATTTCCTAGTATTTTCTAATATTGAAATTCGGGTAATTTTTTTTTCACCAGACACTAACCACTGAGGCGCAGTGAAGAAAGAGTCATAGCGTTCACATAAGCATTCACGCATATGTAACGTAGTTAAGTGAACAGCTTATGAATGACTCAAATACCAACAKTTTGAACATTTGTTTGGCCAACAACATTGGTATTACATCCCCAGCTTGGTGTGAGGCTATCTCAAGCCTTCATCAATAAAATGTAAAGTAAAAYAACTAATTACATGTTATCTTCTGGAAGTTGTCAAAAGATAATTACAGATGCAACAGCCTGGGCATTTTAGGATTACCCACCGGCATCTTTAATGTCCTTCACTGCAAGAGTGAGTGTTGGCTGACCACAACATACACGTTATTCAAAACCTTACCCTGGACGTTGGCTTTGATGRCTTTCTGCTGGAATTCCATTTTTCCAAAAGAAGCTGTAAGCTCAACAGCTTTTACAAGAAACTGAAAGTGGTGCCAAAGATATAATTTCATTGTTGCAGGAGTCGCTAATAATTACTGTTTTAACCACTTTCAGAAGAAAGCCTAGTCATAATATTCGAGATATTCATCATTAGAAGATGGCTGAGTCAGCTGCATTGTTCTACATAACGTATGGAAGGTACCACATAGTTCTTATTTCTTTCAAGCTTAAAACTGGAAAAACCGCATTTACCAGTCACGTTACGGGATGTTCTGAGGGGCTGCAAACTCCACGCAGCGTTTCAGCGCACTGTAAACYGAACTCACTGTGCAGGAATGGGGACAGACACCGTGCTAAACACAATGCAGTCTCAATAAAAGAAAATAGCATATCAAAGACCCTGTCAGCGAAGGAAAACTGAAATGTTTACCTTTGTTTAAAAGTTTCAGGAAAAAAAGTACTTTCATTAATAAACACGGCATCAAAGCAGCATACTAGTTATAGTCAGCTTTTGTTAGGAAAATGCTAAAATGAACTTCTAGATAGAATTCTACGTTCTGAAAGGCAGAAAATAGAATAATGTATTTRGCAACTGTACAAATATATAACAACCATGCTACAAAAGTGATGGTCATGTGCCTTGTCCCAAATGGTTGGAGATCAACAGTTCCTAGATGGGAACAGCTGAAGAGGAGAAAAACTGGGAAATCAAGTCTGAGGGACATGTTTTCACCTGAAAAATGTCATAACTCACATGATTACAGAAACTAATCCAGCCATTCTCCAGCACAAAATTCTGTTATTTTCACAGCTATTTCACTTAAAAATAAATAAATAAATAAAATAAATGCAAAGTGAAGAAGCAAGCAAAAAGAGTCTACCAAACAGGAGCCAAG
The DNA here is from genome assembly GCA_003342895.1 of Casuarius casuarius. Lineage (NCBI taxonomy): Eukaryota > Metazoa > Chordata > Aves > Casuariiformes > Casuariidae > Casuarius > Casuarius casuarius. The sequence continues at coordinate 1,130,822 of PTFA01000061.1, read as the reverse complement.
GACTCAAATGCTTTCTTCCAGGTGGCAGAAACAGCAGCCTGGTGACCGCGGCATCCCTCCCTTTACGTCGCGCTTCCRCAGTTCCAGACAGGCCTCTCACTTTACGCTCTATTTTACACGCTTTTTCTACGATATTCTGGAGCCTAGCTGTTTCCAGGAAGCATTAGCCTTCCAGATTGCATGACTTGGTCGGCATTTAGCCTTATATTCAAGGATTACAAGATTTTCAGTCTCAGCAAACACCTACTCACAATTATAATTATGGCCCTGTAACCATTCAAGTCACTACCAAAACCTCCACAGATTTTAAGGAAACAGAAGCAGGACATCAGCGGTTTTGGAGGCCTTTTCACGCGTCAGAAAGCTGAACAGTGACATTTTTTTTGAGGGCTGGGGGCGTATATATGAGATGGTTCAGGAAAACGATTTTGCTCTAAAATCATTACCAAATCAGAATAAAAAATAATTTGATAAGTACCCCAGCATACATGTTCTCTGTGTACACTCATCCAATTCAAGATTTTTTACAATGCAGGCAGTGCTAAGGARAAAGAGACTCACCAGCCTGCTCACCTATTTTCTGCTTCCAGCACAGTTCTGACTCTTTTCTCTCCCAGTTGTGAGCAGTGACTCAGCTGAAGCGATCAGAACAACTGGGTTATTTGTGTTTATTTCTGTGCAGCTCTTAAATGCATTACTTTCTGAGACTATTTATTTCTTTAAAAACAGCACRGCAATAGCAAAGCCATGCCCAAAATGATTGGCTCCCCTATTTTTAAGGCAAATTTGTTCTTTGTATGCATCTGTGGTGAAAGCGGGAGAATAGTGTTCCTCATACTTCTTCTAATTATACTATGCATTTACACAGACTAAAATCACGATGATGGCCAAAACTAGCTTTTATAGGTTGGAAACAATTGCTTTCAATCATATGAATAGTAAATGAACACAAACACAAATTAGAGTTATAGTGGCACTCAATTTCAACCCATACAGAAGCAAGACAAGGATTAGTAGTATCGGCTTTTTCAACTGCTTAGGTAATACTGAAATTAAATTGGGTTTCTGATTTTTAAAGGACTCAAATAATACCATTTTAAATCTCAAGTCCAGCAGCATTAATAGTGGAAAATTGATGTCCCATACTAAGAGTAACTGCATGCTACAGCAGGCTCTCGGGCTAACAGAAATCTGTGTCCTAAGGCTAGAAAAAACSAACAGACACATTTCAGACTTACTGACCATGTGAATTATTGATTCTGATAACATCTGTTACTGGGTGGAGACGTGTGCTGCGAGCTCACATTTCTGTAGAGCAGGCAATCACAAACGATCAAACATCACTGCGTTCTTGGCTCAGTTTACTTGCTCATTTGGGAGCTAGGCAGTGCTCACCGATGTCTCTTTTCTCAGCTTAAGGTGTTTCGTGCCTTAATTTTGGATCTTAGCACAGAGGCACCCACTGAGCAAATATTTCTTTGACTTCTGATGATTGCCAGTTGCCAGGATGCATAGATATGCCTCCCCCTTACCCACAGCTTCTTTAATTTATATAGATCTATATGTAATTCTCTAAAAGGAGGGGGGGGGAAAAAACCCTCTGACCCACAGATCTGCCTGCAATGCATTTGAGCTGTATTTCAAGCACTGCACCACTCCGAAGCCCCACGCAGACCCGCGCAGACCGGCCTCGACGCGAGGGCTTCTCATGCCACTGCACCTCCTTCCCTGCCCTGGTGACTCACTGCCACCGAGCAGCAAGAAACGCTTGCCCAGACCACGACAAAGTCCGACATTAYGGATCAAACAAATTCCACCCACGCTGCAATCAGAAATGCAGTATTACACAAGATGGTACTGTAATAGCTATCTCCAGTATACTCGATTAACAGTTCATAATTACGCACACAAATCTTTAGTCTCATAGATAACACTATGCATGTAGATTTCAGATGGAAATAATCTACTCTTCTGTTTCCTAAGTTCATTCATACTATGTGAACATTGCCTTACATAAACTTCAGACATGGAGAACACCAGAAGTTCATTAATTATCATGTTACTTTATAAATCATATAGGAAACAAGAAAAACGCAGCTGCCCACAGGGTCCACAGATTATGTTCTTTCAAAGATTTATTTTTTTGAGAACAATAAGTCATCTTTAATAAATGTCAACACACTGATGTTTTTAACTCAAAGGCAGACAGGGTTATAAAATATGTTCTACACTTGGGATTATCTGTGCATTAGATTACTTCTTCTTGATGCTTTTCCAATCATTAACTTATACTGCAATATAGAAATGTAATTTTGTTTTTGACAGCAGATAGCTGCCTCTGACCAACTGACCATTTTTTCCTGTAAGTTAAGTTAAATCCCACTTCAACATCTTGTCTACTGTGTATTTCAACAGAAGAGATCACAGGTAGTCATACAGCAGCAGTATGTACAGAGCACTTTTTTTTTTTAATGTTTCTGCAAAGGACTTAACTGGCCTGGGCTCAGTTAAACTCAAGGGCTCTTTTCATTCCCGTCTATCAGAATTCTGGTTCATTCACTAGCATTTATGAAAATTCTCATGTCTTTTTGTCAGGCAGCTGTACTCGTATTTCTGAACGCAGACAATGCCAGCACAGCTTGAAAGCCAGACCTGCTCCAAGGCCTTACGAACAATCCCGCTTCCTCGTCTGCTCCATAATGCGCTGAACTTCGTAGGAAGCTGTTCATCAACCTCATATTGACAAAGGTAATCTAAAATGAACACCTTAAAGTCCTCCTCACTACTAGCACAATAAAAAGAAATTTCATGAAAATGCTTTATAGAAATCTTTGCAAAGTACATGGCCTTCACTATAGAGACTTGACGATTAATACAGAAAAATGTTTAGGTGAATCTCGAGTTAATTTTACATGTATTGGGCATTTTCAAGCTTTCTGTTTTTAAAAAGCTACTATATATTCTGTAGGAGAAAACATCCAGAACTGTGCAGTTTACTGTGAATGACTGACAATAGGATGATTGCTCAGACCCTCAAAACACGATATTTGATAGCCTATCGTACACTCATTTGAAAGGAAAGCAACAATTATCACAGCCTGACATGTTTATCATCGCAAAGCTGAGCCAGTTATCTAAACGCTATAGCTTCTCGATATTATAATATTCTATCATGTCTAACACAATTCACGCAGAGCTTGCTATTGCGGTTGTACATCAAAAGCCTTGTGACTGCTTCTTCGCCCGAACACTGAGCATTTGAATTCAGGGAAGATCTTGTCTGGAGGAATATATCTGGCAGGTAATTCTTTTTCAGCACAGATAAAGAATGACTCTTCCCCTTCTGGATTCTCCTCAGAGATGCTTACTTATGGGGATGCAGAATAGTTTCTGCGGATCAAAGGAGAACCCTGTGGGAAGTCCCGTGAGCAGCTTGTCCTGTAGCAGCCCTTAACTGTGCTTTGTAGCTTTATTTAAGTACACTCCTCTCGTGACAACGACTGAACAACTTATATCCTCATTTGTACGAGTCAGTTTGCTCCACCTTCTTCAGACTCCCGAGAAGTCTCATGAATCAATATGGGTAACAACTTCTTCTAACTGTACTTTCCTGGAAGTCATTTACCTGAACCGTTCTGATAATTGCTCAACAGGAACAATAATTACCAAGATAATTTTTCAGATGAGGATTTCATTTGAACACCTAAAACCATACCTGTATACTTTCCACAAATTTCTCTCTCACTCTGTTTTGCTATCTCACACTTCAAATACCAAAAGAAGATGGGAAACGCACCCACGTTGAAACTTTTAACATAATTGATATATAATATTTCTAAAACATGGTTTTAAGCATACAAGATACACACAGCTTCAAAAATAATCCTAAGACTTTAAATCAGTCAGGTTTACTACAGCAAGTTAGGGATGCAGTAGTACTTCCCCAGGTGTCACATTCAGAATGCTGTAACATGATATCAAGCTAAGAAAATACCATTTTTTTCCAGTAAGCAACCACATCTAAACTTATCATACAGCACCGTGGCCACATTCTTCCAGTAGATTTGATAAACTCACCCAAAGAATCTACTTAATTCTTGATCAAGTATTATTGCATGTCTAGCAGATACCTTTCAGCTGCCAACATGACAGATTGAGGGTCTTCTGCAAAGACTAAAAGCCATCTTCCTGACCACAAAAGTCAGCAGGATCATGCAGAATGTAACTCAGTTCATATACTATCCATACATGTCACTGCTTACATAAAAATTCAAAATTTATATGGAGTAATCTGAGTTTTGAACATATTTTTAAGACACAATTTCAGAGGACACCTGTAAGGAGCATCAAAAAAAATAAGTCCTGAACACAGTAATGCAATCTGTATCCACCAAACGTTCAACAAAGAACACCGAGAACAAAGCTTATGCTCAGAAGGCTCTCTCTGCCTTCCAAAATCAACAAAAGCCATCAGGAATAGATCTTACCTGGAAAAGGTGAGGTCAAAACCGGAATTTTGATTGGTGACAAGGTCAGCACGTGGCATGGTTGGACACTCGTAGCGGAAGGTCCCTGAGGTGTTTCAGAATCTACTGACACCACGGCGGTGGTGGCTGCTGCTGCAGCAGCAGCTAATGCAATGGTCTGATTACCGCCAACTGGTTTAAGGCTATTCTGGCAACCACCTATAGAAGAAAGAAATACAATATATATTAATTTTAATCGAAAACGAACGGGTTTACATACCATTTTTCAGCATTCTGAATTTCAAAACAAGAAGAAACAAAAGTATTCGATATTTTTCACATGGCCTCCATTGTTTGCGTGTCCACCTTAGTGAGACGCTTTTTAAAAAATATTTTCAAAGGACTCAAAAGCCACGTAGAATTCAACATAGAAAACGTGTAATAGCACAGTTTAAGAAGAATTTTTATATAATAGCTTGTCCAAGCTCCAAGCCTGAGCCGCTAATTCAGTGCAATTGTTCTCTTGCAAGAGCTCATCCCCCAGTCTCACCCCTTTCGTAATTCTTATTCTAAAAATCCTAGTTTGTAGTTAGTGCATCTTTAGATATTAAAGCACCCATATATTTGAACATACCATTGTAACCTAGAGGGACAAAACAAAACAAAAATAGTACGTAAGTCATACATAAACTGTGTAGAGTTACCACATTGAAATGAAAAATCTACGTAAAAAAGCCAAACATTTGAATATATTGGTATGTATTTTCAGTTCCACGGCTTCCTAACCTTGCATGAACAACCTCTATTTAGGTAAAAACAAAATAAGGTTGTCTGATTTCAAATCTGATTTTGTTATATTAGCTGACTAATGTTAGTGTTATATATTGGACTGCTTTCCTGTAATAAGCAGCATGCAAATACCCGAGTTGTAGAAGTCGTATGCACTAACAACCTTCCTCTTGAAGACATTCTACGCAGGAAACTTCTAACGATTTTAAACGAAAACTCGTAAGAAGTCTAGCAAACCCGGGTTGGAGTGCGCTTTTCACTATGTACCGTTCACCTTTAAGTGTAGCAAGCTTTGGGGAAGACCTTCAGAGCTCAATCATGGCTAAGTATGTTAAATAAACAAGAAAATGAGTAGTAAAAATCTGAAGAAGAAAACCTAATTTGACAAACACCAGCTGTTACTCTCTCTCTGCACTGAGCTATGTATTCAAAAATTAAGCAATCATTAGCTTATTATGTCATTTAGCAAATGTTTTCAGTGCATGCGGAAATCCTTCAGGCAAGAAGAGCCAACTGGTAGTTCTGCGAAAATCACTGTTTGATCAGTCATCACTTCAGGCATTTCATAAGTTTACGGAATTTCTTTTCCTAAGCGTATCTCTGTGCATTTTTCTTTTTTAAATAGCCAACAGAGGGACACTTAAGGCCAGATCATGACCCCAGCAGGTAACTGCACGGTGGCACAGAGCATCTCCAGCAGTGGTAAACAGGCTGCGGCGGGATCTCTCCGGCAAGGGGACACCAGGGCCGGCCTCGCACGTGGTACCCGCGGAGGAGAGGGCCACAAGGAACCGGGGAGGCCAGTGTCTCGCGGGGGCTGGCAAAGCGACTGCCACCCCCCTCTGCGCAGGCAGGAGGGCAGAGCTGCGGGACTCCCCACGTCCCGGCCGAGCGAGCCGGTCACCGGGCAGCCGGCTTTTACGTTCTCCTCTGGATTCGGGCATCCAAAAAGCTTTGCACTGCAGATGCCAACTGCTGTTATTGCTCTCAATTACCACTGGGGAAAAAAAATGGGTCAGTGGTTTTGGAAAGGAATCTGCTTTTGTTACAGCTAATAGAGAGATCGGGGCTCTTGAGGTTATCTGTGCTGTCTAACTTTTGGCTGCTTTGCTTTTAACTCCCCATAAACAAGTATTTGCCAACAAAATATGCTCTCTGCATTAGGCAAAACAGAAGTCCGATGTTTTCAGTAAGCATCACAAAAAACTTCCATTATTTCCACTGTATTTGTCAATTCCAAACACAATTCCTGTAAAACACCTGCCTATGTACTAATACAACAAATACACAGGCCATAAAAACTCCCCGCTAACCAATACTACTACTACAGCTTTGATCCTTGAGCCCTGGATGGATGAAAAACAGATTATCCTACCAGATTCACAACAGAAATACTAAAAAATATATATATATATACAATATATACTATATATATATATATATATATATATATATCAGTGTCCAGCCAATCCAACTGTGTAGTACAATTTTATTGTTTATTCACTTGAGGAATAATACAGATCATTAGCTTAAATTAAACACCTCGTCTCCAAAAGACTGTCCTCATTTCTAATGCCAGGAGTTGTCTGCACTTGTGAGAACTAACAAAATGCTTTCCATAACGCTTACGAAAACCAACGCTGTATGGAAAAAGTGACTTTCCTACTAGCTTCCATCGGTGATTCATAAGCAGAAAGGTTGTTTACTGCTCATTTGATTCTTTTATTTGGGGGAAGAAAACTCGATTCCCCAGAGAGTCTAGGAAAGCAGCATAATAAGATAAGCCTTAGATGCACAGACAGCCCAAGTCTTCTATGAGCATACATGAGCAAAACTACTAAAGCAGGAGGAGATAGCAGGGGTTCCTTATTAAAGTTTCATCAGTTTCCTTATTAAAGTTTCATCAATCAGCTGAAAGAGAAGTTTTGGTGATTTCCCTGCCTTTGATGAAGTTCACTCTCTTTCTCCCTCTCGCTAAATAATTCCATGAAGAACAGACTACACCTACAACTGTTAATACCTGAGAACGTATAGCTGGAAGGGCGCTTCGGGGTCATCAAGTCCAGTCCCCTGCTTTGCAGTCAAATGAACAATTCAGCTCATCAATTTATCAAGCTTTAACATAAAATCAGATATGATTTGCCAAAGCAGCTCCTACTGGAAGTGGCCCAGAACATGACTTTTCTATAGTCAGGGATTTTCTCCTGTATTCAGCTTAGCTGGAGAGAAAAAGTTCTTCTCAGAAACAAATCCAAGTTTGCAAGGCTATAAGCACTTCCAAATACTTCTTGAAAGGGTTTCTTAGGATCATCATTAATGACCCAACACTTACCCAAATTGCAGGAGTCAAATACCTAGAAAATAGTAGGAAAATACTATCACCCCTATATCCTCGAGGTGGGAAAAATTGCTAACCTTTCCCTAGCAATGGTTGTTTCTCCAGATCTGTTTTTGTCTTGACATGCTACATCACAGGTAATAATTGTCTGCTTAAATTACAAACCTCATCTTAATATTCTTCCCCAGACTTCCAGCTCTGCTCTTCATAAGGAAACAGATTAGGGGAAAATATGAGGTGGTCAACACATTTTTATGTGAAGCAGCTGAAGAAGCAATGAGGAGATTATTCAGAGATAATCAATCAAAGATAATGAAATGAGGTAAACGAGGACAATGAAACAACGCAGCAAACTCATCCCAATGGATGACGTGATCTCCAATATCTACCTCGTAACATTCTTGTAGAAAAGTGTCTATATGCATAGAAGTAGAAAAGTAGCCGTTTCTACTGTACCTTCTCTTTTATTCTAACATAGTGTCATCTGCATAACATTGTGAATTGTACCTTATTTCTTGCTTTTGACCTAGAAGACCTGTTTTCACCTGGCAGGTCCGTGCCCGCAGGCTACGTGATGTACCTCGAGCTCCCAGGTACAACTCCTGCAGTAGTATCAGACGGTTTGGGCCACGCTGCGGTGTCTGGCCAGCACGAGGCTTGCCAGAACAGCTTCGTTTTCAGTGCCTGCAGCCTCTCCTGCCCCTGTTGATCTTCGGAAGCAAGGCGAGAGCCTCCAGCTCTTCCATCGCTCCTCCTTTCCTGAGAGCTTTGCATGTGTAGGTACACCAACCCGATGGCAGATGGACATGTGCCGTATGACACACGTGAAGTCACACAGCACGACGTACTGCCCTCAGGTGCCCGGGTGCTGGGCTCCACAGCCTGCCAGGTGACCAGAAACTGGCTGGCCCCGCTGAGAACCATCAGACTCGGCACGCTATGCGGTAGAGCATGCACTCAGCTTCCTTTTCAAAAGCCACCAAAAACTATTCTGCTTTCTCTCTTCTGCACTAGTATCTTCTTTTAATTCACCTAAGACTTCTGCAGCTAGGTAGAACACACCAAAATCTGACTTTTGGCTATTAGTATTGTCTAACACATTGAAAAGGAAATTCCTACATTTTCTTCCTTGAAGGAAATGCCAAAAAACAGAAATTACCTTATTTAATAAAAGTGTACCAATGCTCGTAAAACTTGAAGATCTGCTCTTACCCAAAATGGTTAATTTGAGCCCTTCTCTTTCAGGAATAAAAAAAAAATGTATCGTGAAAACTTAGTGTCCAGATAAAATAATAAATTTAAAATTGCACTTGATAGTTATAGTCCTTCAGTCTTTTTCTTCAGCTTTGACTACAGGAAAACATCTTCCTCAAAAACACAGGAATATCTTTCCCAGAAGAGCCACATAAAAAATTAAAAGAGCAAAACAAGTCAGGCAGGTTAAAGGCCTTTTGAATTTCTTGGTTGTCTTAGAGGAAGGAAGAATTAATACACACCTGTGTGTGTTCTTTGCAACTTCTTTTAAAGATCAAATGAAACCTTGGGTTTTGCTTATACTTTCAGCACATTATCTATTGTAAGTGCCCAAAAAAGGCACTAAGAGCTCTTTCGCACCGGAGGTGTCCTCCTCCCGGCGAGGACAAAAGCACTAACGCAAGACTCTGACTTTGCTGCCTTTTCTTCTTCACTTGAAATAGCCAAAAGACACAATTATAACACAAACGGTTCCCCCTTCGGTGTACTGATCTGTTTTTACCTAGGTAAACACATGTGGAATATACGGAAGGACACAAGGCTCCTATACATCAAAGCTTTCCAAAGTATTTTGAAAAGCTCTTCAACAGCACTTCCGTTACATACACAATCTTTTGTAGTTTACTTTGAGAGAAATAATGCCAGAACTTAATACTAATAGGAAAAAACATACTAAGTATTGAGCAATGTCCAAAGGGCTCAGTAGTATCTTCTGTGTACATTTAAAATACTAAATATTTTGAAGGCCTTAAACAGAAATGCGTACGCTATAAAAGTTGTATAAAATCAAACACCAATTCAGTTAAGCTGGTATAACTTTAGCTAAATACTTTGACCACAAAGTTTACAAAAGCTAGTAATATGGAGGTCTTAAACTTCATACCCAGAAATATGAACACCATTTTCTCTTCTCTTTGAAGTACTGTACAAGTTTCTTATTTTAATTCATAAAACAAGTTATCACTAACATCCTCATTTTCTGTATCGTTGCTTCTCACAAGGCTCAGGCCAAGCCATCAGTTAAAGCCCTCCCAGACACGCAGTCTGCATTTGAAATATGTATTATTATCCCTTATTCCTTTTTTCCTTCATCCACAGCATCTTAGGGAAAAGCACACTGAAGTCTTGTAGGTGACAGTTCTTTATTAAAAGTATTAAACTATTATCAGTATTAAAATTGATACCAACTGTCTTTTGATGGGGAAAAAAGAAGAATGAAGTTAAAACAGGCTAAAATGACTGTTGTCGATTGATCCTCCTTCCTTGAAGACAAGCCATAAAAAGCAGAATAAAATATTTACATAGAACAGAATACTTAGAATAGAATATTTACAGCCTTGCTGCTACAAAAAGAGGCAAATTTATACCAGCACCTGACAGATTAAGATGTTGCTTTCAACCACCTTTTTCTGACTAACAGTAGCATTGCAAGAGAAACAGTCTTTCCCACCAAGCAAAGCGCTTAATAAAACACAAGGTGAAAAGAAAGAACAGGACAAAACGTCGGGGCTTTCTCAGGAGGACGAGCGTTTCCTCGCCTGCAGACGATGCAGGACTCCACCGACGGCCGGGCAGAGCCCAGCAGCAGCAGCTCCCGGCTAACTGCTGCCCTACGCGAGCCAAGAGCATTTTCACAAAACTATTTCAACCACCAGCCATAAATCTGACGCTTCTGAAAATCCTGCATGCTGGATCGTTTGCACAGCTGATGAAAATGATCAGTTCTATACAAAAACGACAGATGGGATTAAATTATACTGGCTATAAAAAAATTGTAAGTTTAAAGACATGAGTATTATTTTGGTAATTAATATAGCTATTTACTCCATATATAGATGCATCTAAATATACTGATTTTGGGAAATTTTCTAGGAAATGCTGGTTGGATTAAGGTTTCCCACTGTTTAGCAAGGTGTGAGTCGTAAAAAAACAGTCCTGCATATAAAACCTTCTGCAGGCACCGAAAGAGGCAAAAAAAAAAAAGCACACGTCTGTTTTCTGGACACTCTTTTTTCTCGTATGCCGTCTTCTGCATTTTAAAACATAAAAAAATAAAAAAAAAAAAAAAAAAAAAAAAAAAAAAAAAAAATTATTTTTTTTTAATTTAATGAGTTGAAGGTGAACTTCTTGTCTGTAGAAATGTTGTGATTTTTAGGATGTGATGTGAGCTTTTTAGTTCTCAAAGTTGAAAATAGTGTTTTTTTCCCCAAGATAATTCCCCCCAAATTGATAGCATCTGGAGATAGAAGCGACTTTTATTATGTTTCATTCACTGCTAGGATTAAAAGGTTGTTACATATCATTGGGATCAAACATTAGATATTCTCCCTGCGTACGCCACTCAGCTCTCCACGATTTTAAAGATGATTTTTGGTACCATGAACTCAATAGGACCAATATGTTGGATTCCAGTGCTCTAAGATTTCACTCCAGTTGAGTAATAGTTATCACTAATTCCATAGGAATAAATGTAGCTCTAAGAAGGATACATGTAAAATATCAATAAAAATAAGGTTTCTTTTCAAAAACAATGAAACCTTTGAAATGTTTTTCAAGTTTGCTTCTACAGATTCTACCATCCACATCTGCTTAAAAGTCTGAGTGTCAGATATTCTGCACAGCTGGATGCCCGTTAGACCTCACTGAAGAGAACTGGCCAGAGTATTTGTTCCAACGGAAAAGCTTACATAAACATTTACAACGGAAAAAGCAAAGGAAAAGTGTTATTGAAACTGAACCTACCCTTATAAAGATTCTACAGAGTACTAAATCCAATTTATAACTAATTCTAGACATTTTGGAAATTGTACTTGTCTAACACTGGGCGGTTTTAGGATTGCATTCCAAATGAATACAAAACAATTACTTCCTTTATCAGTAAAGTGCATTCTTGCAATTTTGGGTTTGAGATTTGAATTATACATAAAAGAATGGTGACACAGTTGCTTCCGAGTTAATTCCCTCCTGTCATTTCTTGCACAGTTCACAATTCATTGAATAGCAATCTACAAATGCACCAATCTGCCCATTCATTAGGCTGAGCACCCACTCACGTGATGTGACTGCATCTCGGTCTCTTTGCTTTTCCCGTTAACCACCTGGAATTTGCACTCAAATCAACCGTCTGCATGCAACGGTCCTATGCAACTACCACACACATTAAGTTTTGACACAATTTGCGGTTTTGATAGGAACTACAGACGCCTGTTGGAAGGAACTTTATCTTCTCATCAAGCACAAATATTTGGAAGACCTATAGCACGTAAATTTATAGGACCAGTATTTTTACTTGCAGAATTCAGATTACTGAAAATCTGATGGCCTTGCAACCTAAAATGCACGTGCTTTGAAATTCTAGGTGGTAAACAACAGTGAAGCAGTATTTATCCATAAATAAAATGAAGCAATGGGTTGACTTAAATAGTGTATATATCTCAGTGCAAAGGAAAACATATCGATACTTCTGAAAGGAAAAAAAAAAAAGCACATTTGTTTTTATATATGCAAATTCCTTTTATTGCATGTGTCTGCCAGTAACAGCATCCCTAATAGCCTACCTTTCTGTCCATGTGCAATAACGAGTATCTTACTCTCACCAAATAAAAACAGTCTCTGCAAATCACTGAAAGATATGAATTTCTTTATAAGGGGGGTCCTGGGATCAGACTAAGGCAATATCACGAAAGAGTCAGAACTACATGCCTTTCCATAAACATATTGCATGTAGTTTTACTTATATAAATTTAAGTGAAAAACAATCATAACTGGAGACTGAAATCTGTACTCAATTCAGGTAATCATACAAAAAGCAGATTTATTAATCAAAACAAAAACGTCATAAAGGCTGCAATTAAAGTTCCAAAGTCAGGCATCCCCCGAGACTTCACTGAGCGCTCATCTCTGCAGGGCCTGAATGGCCCACGAACAAAGACGGTTTTCCAGGACATTTCTGGAATATTCAGGCTCTTGCATTACTGTTTTTGTCTTACGTGCAGGGAGCTGTAGCACATACACGTTAAACACAGGAGAATCCACAAATTTAAGGCGTCCAATGTGAGAGGCCCAAACTCTGACTTTTTAGGTATACTTGGCATTACAAAGGGTCACATGCCCAAATATAAAGCCTGCAACTTGTCTGTTTCCCAGCTCTTTGGAAAATCAAGAATTTGTAAACAGGTTAAGAAAAAAAGCAGAGTATTACACGTGGCAAAGGCGATGAGAGAGTCCTGTCTTTCAGGACTGAATTTAACAACTCTATCAATAAAAGTAGACTATCATTCCTTGCAGTCCCCTACCATATGCCAACTCTTAGTCTCAGACCTCCAGATTTTCCAGTTTCCAAGTCTAATTAATTCTAGCTGTCATAATTTGGCTCTTCGCTTCCCCCAGCCACTTCTGCCTCAACACGCACCATCTCTTCCGGGCGCAGAGGCCACCTGCCCTCCTCAGCCTCGGGGAAGATCCACGAAGCCGGAGGGACGCTGTCCCCTGTCCACGTCCGCCTCTCCTGAGCCTGCTCAAAACAGCCCATTTCTTCTCCCATCTTTGCCAGCAAGGAGGCGTTGAAGACCTCTCTCTACAAGAGAAATATCTCCCGGCTTTATGGACTTGTACAGCGACTTCTGGCAAGCGACAACCCTGAGCTGCAGATGAGGAAAATTCCCATCTGGAATACGTGGACGCAGTCCTTCAGCAAAGTAGTCAGAAAAATCTCACCAAGGGAGTATGTGCATGCTGGAACTTTTCGAAAGCCTCAGACTTAGCCCAGTTTGGGAACACTTTGACAGGACACCCGACAAAAAGATCTCCAAACTTCTACATTCCAAATTGGTCAAAAATCATATGACTTCTCAAAGAGAAGGCGACCAAAATTTAACATACAAAGCAACCCCATTTCTTCACAGATTTGTATTTGGAAATGTCTGAAGTTTAAGCTGAAATTATCCAGAAAATTATATCTCTACATATACATGTATGTGTATACACACTCTAATACAGATACTTGCCATGAAAAACATTGGCTCAGTTCTGTCAAAATTAATGGGATTATAAGAAATGAAAAATAATAATAATAAGCAGCATCAAGTAGTTTTAATCTATGTAGGACTAGTAATACTAAAGCAATTTGGTGAAAAAATTTATATGCATTCATTCCTGTATTTCTGATTTCACTATCAATGGATGAAAGAGCAAAAAACCTGCTTTCTGAGCAAAGAGACACTACTGAAATTTAAAGGCAGGAGCAACATTCTGACTTAGCAGAAAAGTATTTTCTACTGAAAGGTCATTCCATGAAAAAAGGTCTCATTTAAGAAATACTCTCTTTTCCTTCAGGGAAGGCAAGACTAAAGTCTCCATCCAGGTCAGCTTGCCCCAGGTAACAATGAAAACCAGTAAATACCCAGAGCATCTTTGTGAAGGATCAAAACCATTAAAAGGCTTTCGCCTCTTCAGTATCGCCCTACGACATTTACTGCTCCGACTGACAAGACTCCCTGAAGGAGATCTCCAAGAGTGCAACGTATTTGCCGTAGTGCGTTCTTCTGCACAGCTTCGGAGGCATTGAAGGAGCCTGTGTTACCAGGACCAGCACAGTACTCATAAGATCAGTAAGGAAATGCACTTCATGCTGAAATGTGGTTTTTAAGGAAAAAAGTTAAATTTGAGGCATATCGAATGGTTCAAAGTAAAAATAAGTTTTCAGATGTTAGAATTTCAGTTAGCTCCGAGTAGAAACTGTAGAAAGCAGTGTCCAAAGCTTCATTTACCCAACAAACTAACTGGAGCTCCTGCAACATAAACATCACATTTTCAAGGTTGTGCAGGTCTCCAGATAGCTGGGCTGAGCAACCACCCGTGACACGAACCCTCAGAAACTCTTGAGGATATTTGTTCAATAAGATGTTGGGAACACAGCAGAAACAAGCTGGTTCTGCGCCCTTGTACCTTTGGCAGTGAACGGCCAGGTATGGTTAGAAAGGCCGGAGGATCTCCCTGCAGGATTCCTGAGCCTGGATATAGATCTGCTCAAAACACAACACCCTGAAATTAATTACAAATAGTAAGCAAGCAGCTGATTGAAAAAAAAAACCCATACATTTTTCCTGTTCGAGGACTACGCAAATTCTGAAATGCACAGTGTATAACTTCCAACAGAAGATAACAAAGTCAGCAAGGATAAACAGCTTCTTATATAAAGATTACCCATGATGTTCCCTAGTATCTGGGAATAAAAGCAGTGCTCTACACCTGCTGAAGATGTCGGAGAGCACTTGAACTTGCACAGCTAGTTTCCTAACACAGGCGGTGACCCTTGCTTAAGTGATTCTTCTGTTTCTCTTCTTCCTCTCCCCTTCCACGATGGGCAGAGACCTGCTTGCTCACCGGCAGCACAACCCGGGCAGCCGGCAGCTCTGCATTTGAGAGACATCTTCCAGGCTATAAACAGCTATGAATCCTGTGAAGCTGTTTTACTCTGAACCTTTCAGAGGAAGCAGGCCCTTTCCACAGTTCTTGAGTCATGTTATATTTTGTCCACATGAAGAGAAAAAAGAGCACCCAAAGACGCGGCCATGCCAGGGCAGCGTTTTCCCCGGGGCACCAAAGCAGCGCGAAGCACCACTTCAGAGGTCCAACTTGTGCCTCATTCTTTCAGTCATCCCTTTGCCCGGGGGGGAACGGCTTCTTCTCTTCCTTCATCTTGACTGCACTATTTCCCACCCTCCGAGATCTCTCTTCAAATTCTTAATTATCCATATTTTCCCCACAAAATGCAGACGCTCTCGTCCTCATGCTTGCCAGGAAAAAAAAAGAAACAGGGCGGGGGGGAATCTTCGTGCAACTTTTATCAGCATTTCGTTCTGAATTTCATCTAAACAATGTTGCCTTCAGTGAGGAACCCAGTAGAATAAAGACATTATGTAACTAGTTTCGTTGGCGTGCCCACATCTTGTTAGGTGTGACACCAACATATATTGAAAAGACATTTTCAAGAAAGCTAGCAAATTTTCAGTCCCTACAAGTTTGGGGACTGTGAGAATCCCTGCAAAAAGGTAGGATTACGGGACTTTGCACGAGAGACGCTGCCTAACTAACCTTGCATTTCACGGTCACCCTTCAGCAAGCAGAAGTCACAGATGGAATTCAAGGGCTATAGGCTCAAAGCTACTATCTCAAAATAACGAAAGCACCGAGTTGCTTTTGACCCCACCAGGACACCACCTTCCCCCCCCTCGATGCACCAGCTCTTGCACTGTGCGGTGCAACTGCAGCCTACTTCGGTATCTGCTCGTGCTGGCTCTAAGCACCAGCCATGTAACCGGCGGTTTGTAGAGCAGTCCTTGCGAAGAAAGAGATGACAACACATTTCTATTTATATCCCTTGATCCCTCCTTCACAGAAGACTAGATGAAAGGCTTGTTCTCCAAGGTTTCCTTGGAAAACCTTCTTGAACATGCTAATAAGAACACGCTGCTTTAAGAGGAATCACTGTGGGCAATGCTCTCGAGAACCAGAAACGCCAAACCGCAAGCAAGGATCTCGATACATTTAAAATAGCTTCAACGGTATTGACAATCATAAAAGCATTAAACATTGAGATCAGGGGGCTACAGCCTTCATTTGAATGGGACAACCAAGTAGCCCTGCAGATGCTCCAATAACACAATTTTGGCAGGCCACCAACTCTGCAGGGAAGTGCTAAACACAAGTGGAGAGGAACAACCCCTTCCCCAGGGCAAAGTCGTGCCTCTGGACGATTCTCCCAAAGGAAACTCCATGCTGAAACTCCAGCGATTCAGTGCAAAACAAAGAGCTAGGTCTGAAAAAATTAGCCGGTTCTCGCAGGAAGCCTCCCAGCTTCCACTCCGGCTTCAGCCTGCCTCTTCTTCAGCGGGGATGAGGGATATCACAGGAGGTGTAGGCACATCTGACTCATAACCAAACAACCATGACTTCATGCCATATGGCAGGGAGAACTAATATTTTTTCTACTACATTGTACATTCTCTTGCACAGATATCGAGACACTGCCTTCCTCACAAAAAAATACAGCAGCCAATAGAAATGAAACAAGCTATCATTTCTAGGTGAAAAACTAAAACATTATTATTCGCTTTAGATATACGAAATTGTAAGAATATAATTTTATGTTTTGTATTGCGTTAGGGAATAATAGTAGCTTCCTCTCCTTACAGGAAATAACACCTTCCAGCAGGTGATACTTCCAGCTGTTAAATTACGTGTATTGCCGTTCACCAAACTAGTATTTCATTCTTTTATCTGACATTGCTGATAAATTCAGAAAATAATTATATCATTACTGATAACTGTAGAAGGCAAACCTTCCTGTAAAAAATGCTTTCAAAATGAATGCAGTCACATAGTCTGCAGAAAGCTTATAGACTTTTCAGTTTAAACCATCTATGTAATTTGCCCTCAGTGTTTTCATTAATCTTCATATTAAGCATAAAGATTATATGGGAAATAGTCCAAGGACTACCATAACACTTCTTCAAAACTTTAAGTATGTCTGAATATAGATTCTGATTACAGTTCAAAGCTATTACACCTTCGCATTCTTGCAGCAATGTCATAAATTCACACGCTTGTCTTCGTAACCTCTAGAGTCTGCAGACCATGTGGGATGTGATTTGATTAGCATCAGCTTGACCACTTCCTCCAGCTAGGCCCATCTGCAGTAGCCTCACACGGAGCAAGAACACGACAGTAGCACTATCTCCCAAAAGACATTTTGTTACTTCGGTAATACAGGACTCACATAAGGCCAGAGCCATTGAAAGGATATTCTGGATCAGATCCAGAAGTTTATCTTACATGACTTCAATGGCTACCATAAACCTGTTTCAAGAAGCTGGAAAAGCTGCACTCAGGAGGAAACCTAAAAATCAATGTATTTTCTCAAAAACCAATAGAGAGAATTCTCCTTTTTCTATAAATGCACAAAGGAATGGTATGCCCACAGAAACTCATTGTCAGTGTAAAATCTGCAATGACCAAGTGCTGTCTGATAACATAAAGCGTTTAAGCTCAGAGATCAGAGTTAGACGTAGCAGGAGTACGTGCACCTGAGGGCTCGGATGAAGATGGTATGTTGCAGTGCCGAGTGACTAAGCACAGCATGGCACAGAATTATACAACAGAGGGAAAATGATGAAGAACATGGAAAAGAAGGGAAAAGGCAGAGGCTGAGGAAAGACAAAACGAGCAACAAAGTGACTGGGCTGCACATTAGGTTCAGTCTGAAGGGTGAGTAGAGCTAGGTCAGACAGAGGTAACAGCAGAGAGGCTTTGTAGTAGCAGAAAAAACATGTTCAGGGTAATTCTACCAGAAACCTTTCACAGCAAGAGCCTAAGAAAAGAAGCAAATGGACCTACACCAGCTTGATCTGTCCAAAGATCTCTTTGGCCAAAACAGACTGGGTTGCAGAGTTTGTTTAAAAAACAAAAACAAAACAAGACAACACCAAAAAGCACTTATTCTGAAACAACCTAGTTTTTTTCTGGAACTTAGCGATCGCAGACTTGGAATTGAGCTTGAAAGGCCCACAATAAATAATTCCTAATCCACTGCCAGACAAACTCTTTCTTTATACGGTTTCACTGTGAATATTGCCCGAGTTGACACTTCAGGATGAAGTCCTCTTCATACACTACCAGAAATGGCACCTACAGCCAGCGCAAGCACACTTAAGCAAGTTTACCATTTACCAGACTCCCAACCTGTCTATCAAGCAAAGCGTTCGCTCAGGGATGTAAAACATTTCCCTCACCATGGCATTCATCATTAAAACACTTTGAACAACACATCCTATATGGGAACGCAGCTCAGATATTCCTTATAACATCCAGGTAAGAATGCATTAATTTTTTTTTTAAACCTATGGCACTATTATTTATGCTCTCTATCATTCATAACAGAAAGCCAAACAGCACTACAGTTGAGCATCAAGTAACACTGGCAAGCACAGAATGCAGCTTACTGTAAAGTACCGTTAAAGACATTAAAATACAGGTTTTGAGTCGTTCGGCATGTTTCAACACTGAAAAATATTCACTGCTAATTAATCACTGTGGCAAATTAACCCAAACAGCAAAAAGATGTCTTCCAGCACACTCTTACTGAATCTCTGCATAACTGGAAAAATATAAGAAAATCTTGTGTGCTTCTAAATAAGAAATACTTCATAAGACAACAACCAAGGTAACAGCGTCTTTGCTATCAACTGAATGAACGTCACTTTTGATCTAAGAAATGTAGAAGCAATGTCAGCAAGCCATTAAGAACAGTCTGATTTTGAATTTGAGAATATAAGGTGGCAGTTTAAATATCAGTAGCATTTTACTTCCTAACCTTTTCTATGAGACAACTGGCATTTCAAATTAATACAGTAACACAAAAATAGATAATCCATCCTTACAGAGGTATACTTTCTGTTCTTTTCAAGGGTAAAGCTAAGCAGTAAGACTAAAAACATTTTTCCACTAACAGCTGTAACATACCTGCGTTATGCAGATTAATGAAATTTATTTCACGAATATTGTCTTGCATAACTGAGTTTTAATGAGCTGATGGATCAATTACTCTTCTGTACTAATAGCTGTCTACACAGACCACATCAAATTCTTAAAATCAGCAGCCAAAGAGAAATACATATGAACTGCACTGGAAATCTTTTAGTTTTGAAATATACCAAGTGTCCTGCAGGTGTTTTGCCCCTTCATTTTGGAAAAGGACAGCTGGTTACTGGAGAATCTGTTACAGCCTTCTATAATTATACATGTTCTTTTCTTTCTTTAAAAATAATTTAGAGGATGAAAAACTTTTTACAATCAAGGTTCCAGCAAAAGATTTTCATATGAACGGAATGAAACTCTTACTTTAAATAACGACTTACTCATCCCTGGGAGTTGGTAAGAATAGCTAAAAAAAGTAAATATTTATTTATGACTGACCTGGTATAAGCTGAGGTGCCAACACCACTGTGGGAAGAGGCCTCGAGGCAGTAGCTGGCCTAGCTATAGCCATAGCTACTTGATTTGTCATTAATAGAGGTTTCTCATTTCCCTGGAAGATTCGTGATTCCTCAGGATGTATCCACGCTGAATCCAGAGCAAACGCATTATTTAAATATATCTGTCCAATGTAAATACATAAAATAATGTTAAGGATGAAGATAATGTGGTCACATTTTTATTTCTCTGAGTTTCCTATCTTTGACTCAATATTATGATATGGATAGTATCTCAATTCAGGGACGAACTTACAAAAGGAGATTGATTTATGCTCCACAAGCGGTGTAGGCAGTGGTTAGCTGATCAGTTCTAAATTGACAGGCTTTTAACATGACTAATCAGCTTATAGAGCATCGCAAAAAGAGAGTAATAGATCGTGCCAACTGTGTCTCAGACATAACTACTCCAGAACAAGCCCGGCTGCAATATGGCAAGTTCAGTCTTTTCCTAAATTGGAGAGAGGAGGGATGAGATAAAATAACAAAAGCTAATTTTAATTATTTAAATTTACACACGGGCATCACCTCAGGCAAAATTAAGGCCCAAACTGGTGAAAGAGAAATTCTGGCCCCCATGAAACTGGCAAAACTCCCAGCGACGCCGCTGGTGCCAGAATTTCATCCACGGTAGCCCTTTTTTGAGGAAAAAATACTGGACGTGTTGAGAATAGAAGGGGAAGAGAAAGCTCTCAAAATCGCATTCTGAGGTTATAATAAAAGATTTTACTTAATATAATATAGAGGTTATAATAAAAGATTTTACTTAATATAATGTAGATAAATATTAAAGATAGTCTTTTCAGAAATTCAGAAAATTGAAGATTTATAACTACTGAAACAGCCTTCCTCATTAACCCTTCCTTACAGCATTCCTTAATAGGATTTTGCTCGACAGACCATGCCCTTTTGCCTGCCCCCACGATTTACACAACCTGCAGTACCCCTCGGCTTTCAGAGCATGCATCAGCCTTAAAAACACCTCCGAACCCCGAGACCAGACTTACTTTGCAGTTCGGCAGCCTCTTGTCCACCCAGCTTTTCGCAGCGTGGGGCGGGACAGCAGACGCGTACACCGGGGGGAAAACGGGAACAAACTCCACGCTGGACGACGGGGAAAATCCTATGACGGGAGAAGGAGCTCCAAATATCCACTTCGGGGAGAAAAATGAAAATAAAAGGACATTGACGACGTTATTTTACACTGAATAAACGGGTGTTTCTCATGTAACTAGGAAATTATGAAAGATGAGCACGCAAAACCCCAACCCAGCGAGGGTTTTCCTGTTTCACCAGGCGTTAGATGGTGAGTGACACGTAACGCACCGGACTGACGCTACAAACTGCGCTGGAAATCCATAAATCAGGAGCCTGGCAGTCAAAGGGCGCTTGGTTAATGGCTAATACTCACTGGCGAAGCCCGGTTCCTCGCTGCCCTCCCTCCCTGTTCATCACTAATGAATAAAATAATGTTTATGAGGATAAAATAACAAGGAAAGGCGGCCGGGCTCCGGCCCCGCGCGGCGCCCGCGGCCCCGCGCACCTCTAGCGGSCGCGGAGGGCAGCGCTGCGCGGCCGCGGAGGGCAGCGGAGGGCGGGGGGGGGGTTGCGCCGGCTCCGGACGGCGGGGAAACTTCCCGGCGCCGCGGCCG